>CM038229.1:61025-601155 GCA_021442155.1 Cymbidium sinense | reverse complement strand
TCTAAAAATTATTATTCAAATGCATCAAATAATTCTTCATAAAACACTTACATTGATTTTTGCATTAAACTCTTATTGGATACTTAAAATTATAAGTGTGGGAGATATTGATTCTTCTCATTCTTGATTACATTGATCTCCAAAAAGTGTGAGAAGACTCTTTTGCATGTCTTTCTTCTTCTCTTCTTTATATTTTCTTCTTCATCATCTCTTCATTGTTGGAATTTTCAGTTTATTCTTATTTTATTTATTTAATGACATTTCCTTTTAAAAATTTTCTTATCATCCATTTTCTTATTATCTCAAAATTTAAACTAAAAATAAAAGTAAGATAATACCTATTTTCTTTCTAGTTTTAAAATTTTAAAACATGCAATAGCACTAATATTCATAATAAATTAATCAAATTAAGTCTCCAAATAAGAACTGCATTAAATTATAAAACATCTAAATTCTAATTTTAATAAATTATAGTCAAATTAAACTTCTTAGTTAGATGAGTTCAATAACACTAAAAATGATTCAGTTTGAGTCCATATGAGCTCAAACATGCTTCAAAAGTGTAATTAGAAATTTGAAGATATTAATTGAATAGTCAAATGATATGCAAATCTAGGATACTAATAGTCGAATTAAGAGGCTCGACAACAAAAGGAATACAATGAGCCCGAGATCACTCAAATTGGAACTCATTAAATCATTTAAATCCTCAAAAAATCATCTATTATCAAAGGGATCAATATGGATCATCAAATTGAGTACATTGAAAATTTAGCTAAAGTTATCGAAATACCCCTCCTAAAATACTATAAATAAGACTCAACTCTCGTCTTAAAAGGGAGAGGAAAAAAAAAAGAAGCTTAGAAGAAAGGTGAAGAGCTAAGCTTAAGAGGTTGAAACTATCCACCACCAACAACCATCATCCACCTACGACAGTCATCACTAACCATCGCTCGTGATCGTTATAATCTGACCACCAACATACTGATGTTGTAACCTTATTTTAAGGCTGTTGTTGCTATATTTTTATACACAATTCTATGACACCATTTTTTCTATTCTTGGAGAAGAGTTAAATTTTATAACTCAAAATATATAGTGGACTACTTGAACTAGACATCGCTCCGTAATTTTTTTCCTTTTCATGAGATTTTTTTACATAAAAATTTTTGTGTTCCTCGTACTTTTTCTAATTGTCTATGTGTACGTCAGATCATCATACAAAGCTAATATTTAAATATTTTATTTTATTATCGTAAATTTTCTAGCACGCAAAAAGCACATCTAATAATGAAATACAATGAAAATATGAAATAAATTTCTTATTTGAGGTATTTAATTAAAGATCAATAACATTGAACAATTTATCATTCGAACAAAAAATACATTTTAGAATTTATTTCATAATTATATAATAATAGGTTATGCCCCTACATATCAAAAATTAATTTATCAAATAAAAAAAATAAGAATATGAATAGAGGTGTAAACCACTCAAGCTCGAGTCACACCTAACTTGAGTTTGGCTCGCCTCCCCACTGGCTGGTCCGAGCTCGAGCTCAAAGATTAAGCTCGAACTTGAGGCGAGCTACAGTTCAAACTCAACTCTTAGGAATAATTGTGAGCTTATGAGTTGACTCATTTGCTAGATCGTAGAACTCACCATGGCCTCAATAGAGAAGGGCCTTGAGAGCTCACCATCGGAGTAGATGAACGAAAAAGGACTACCATAGACGAGAAAGATGCAAAAAATTTGAAGGGGATAATTTAATATTGAGAGAAAAAATATTAATATTTTATTTATATTTAATAAATTAAAAAATTATAAATTTATTTTAAAAAAGCTATCACACCCAAAAAAAAAAAAACTTTATTACAGCTTTCCCAAAAAAAAAAAGAAAAGAAAATCTTATTACAACTATGACAGCCTTTTATTTTTCAACAAAAGTTTATTTTCATAAATTTAATAGTAGATATATTAAATGAGATAGCTCCAAGCTGAAATTTACTATATATGCTATAATTATGCTAGTAATTTTAAAAATAATTAATATTTAAATTGTGCTAGTAATTTTTCATAACTTATTAATAATAAAATTATTAATTAATCTTTATTAAACAATTCACTATATATGGTTAAATACATAGAACAGATTGAATTTCCAAACACTGCCCGGGTATTCTTTTAATGATCAATCAATTAAGTGTATAATCATAAAATAATATAATATTGAATTTAATACATATAATTAAATAAGAAACTAATAAAATAAATAAAAATTTAACCTAATTAAATATCTAATATAATATAATTTTATGTTTTAGAATATATATAGCTGATTTATTAAAATTGGAGTAGTTTGGCACATACTACATAGTAGATTTATTGAAACCAAGCTCTTAATAATATGGTATAATGAGCAGGGGTGGAAACCTGGGGGAGATTCTAAAAATAGTGTTTCTTTCATCTTCAGGAGTTATCTTTATTTGGTTATATCCAGATGAGCCATCTATGAAAGAGAAGACTGCATAAGATGAGGCAATGTCCACCATCAACTCCAGAATTGGTAGTGGATTAACAAGAGATGTAGAGAAGTTCGAGCCCATTTAGCTAATTGAACATCTCTCTACTATCTCTTTCACCCTCGATCGAGTCATTTATAAGGAACTTATCTCATCATCATCTTCTTCTTCATTTTATTGAAAAACACACTCTGTATCTTCTCCTCTAACTTATAGTTGTAAGTACTTTTAATTTTTCTTAGCCAATCAAATTTTTTTTAACATCAATAAGATTTAATATATTGCTCTTATCTCTATAGAATACCACTATACTTCTTTCTCCTTAAATTTGTTACTCAAGTTATTGTCCTCATATTGAGATAGGTGTGTTAGGTTCTCTTTAATAATAGGCTTAGGTTTTTGATTTAATTATTTTAGGACTTATTATAATTCAATCTGTTGTTAGATTGGGTATTTATTATTAATTTGTTGTTAAGTCTAGAGAAAATTTTAGTTTAATGATCTTAAGAGTATTCTCTAGTTTCTTTTGTAATGATAATAGCTATTTGACTAGATCATATGATAGCCTTGGTCATTTTGGTTGTTCTTTGTTCTTATTTTTGCATTAATCTTTGTTCATTTATTTATTTTTTATAGTAGTAATATTTATTTTTCATGCATAAATATACATACATATCAAATTAAAATAAATGATTGATAGGTCATATATAATTATGTTGTATACTTAATGTGATAGCTTTGATGTGAGCATAGAAGTGCATTATTTTTCAATTTTTCATAATTATGATATGGTAGATTAATTGTGATTATATTATACTCTTTCCTAATTATAATAGCCTTTTATTTGATATAGTAATGAATTAATTTAATATTATTATATTATCATACGTACCCTTTTATTATTAAGAACTATAAGGAAATAAGTTTAACACAATTAAGCAAATAAAGATAAAAATAATGAGATTGAAATAGCTGGGAGAGGCGATTTTTATTTTGAGTAGATCAAAATACTCAATTTTGCTCTTTTTTCTACTCGTGAGATACAACTCGTCCTCTTACCTTGATTGTGCGTGCACCACGATTGATCAGCAAAACTTCGAACTAATCACATATCTCTTGTTGCCCAAAAGTGAAATAAAGAGAATGACAAGAACAATTGTGAAGGAAGAGAGAATATTAAGATTTTATCATTACATTCAAGCTCACATTATCATCTATTTATAGGTGAAAGATGAGAGCCAAATATTAAATCACTTAATTATAATTTATAGCCGTTACTAACTATTATTTTAAGTTATGAATTAATTTCTTTGTATTTATCTAATTTATGTTATAAGTTACATAATTAATATTTTTTTTATTATAATAACTTTAGAAATGTTAAGACTAATGTTATATATCATAATGTTATTATAACATTATAATAATTTTTTCCTTTATTTTTGTAACATTCCCTCTCAATAAAAAAAAATTATTTATAAATAAACTCGAGGTGAATAAAATAAGAGATCAATAATCAAAATTTTCATTTTGGATAATTTTATCGCATTCATGAAAGTACCTTCCAGTTTAAACTTTCACTTAGTATAACCAAATCTAACAATAATAAATACTATAGAATCAAGTTTTGAACTAAGTATATAAAATTATTGTATCATTTAGTATACACATATGAGACTTCTACTCGCTTTAAAGACCATGTACTTTCATCTTAATTCATAAGTATTTTAGGATCTTAATAAGATATCATTGCAACGACCTATTACTCCAATACTTATATAAGTGAGATCTCCAAATATACGCAATTATATATTGCTATATATATATTTTCATTATTTTAGCAAAACATATATAAAGATAATATTTATAATATTTAGAATTACGCTTTTACCAATCATTCGATCAACTTCATTTTTTACCATATTGAACCTTCTATCATGGTGTTTCCAATCTGAAGGTTGAGTTTCCATTATGATGACTATTTTAACCCCATCCCTTCTAATGATCTTAATATAGAAGTCGTTGCAAGCCCTTTCGTCAATGGATATGCAATATTTTTCTCAAAACAAATAAAATGGTAAGTAACAACACCTATTTTATATAATTCATATGAAAAATAATGTCTTATTCTCGTATGACATTTTTTATCATTGTATTTTGCACTTTTTGCTTTTGCTATAGCAGTTTTATTATCATAATTTATTAAAATAGCATGTATATGTTTTTCAATACAAGCTAAACAAATTAATAAACTTTTAAGCCATTCGGCTTCAAAGGTAGCAAGATCAAGTGTTACAAATTCTACTTCTATAGTAAATCTAGATATTAATGTTTGTTTAGTAGATTTTCATCATATTGCACCACCATAAAATATGAAGACATATCCACTAGTGCCTTTGTTTCAATAGTGTTCGAATCCAACAATCATAATATTCTTCAAGACTATGAAAACCACTATAATGAATGCAATAGTTTATTATAACTTTTAAATATTTAAAATTTCGTATAGTGTTTCCAACGAGTTTCATTAGGTTACTAATATATCTACTCAATTTTCCAACAACATAAGCAATATCAGGTCGAAGACAACCAATTATTTGAGAATATTTTAATTATATTATACTACACTTAAATTATTTATAAGATGTAAATTAGAGTTATATGGAGTGCCTACATGACTCACATCTTGATAATTAAAATTTTTTAAGAAGTTTTTAAATATAATGTGATTGAGTAATAGAAATATTATTTACACTTTTATAAATATTTATACATAGTATTACATTAACTTCACCCAAATCTTTCATAACAAATTGAGTTGATAGAAACTGTTTAATATTATTTGCAATATTGAGATTTGTACCAAAAATTAAAATATCATTAACATAAAGATATAAAATAATATAATCATGATCAATAACTTTAATATAAACACATTTATCAGACTCACTAATAAAAAAAATTCATATGTCAATACTACTTTATCAAACTTTTCATGCCATTATTTAGAAGCTTACTTTAATCTATATAAATATTTTATTAATTTACAAACTTTATTTTCTTGATCTTTTATTATAAAACCTTCAGGTTGATCCATATAAATTTCTTCATCTAAATCACCATTTAAAAAATACAATTTTTACATCTATTTGCTGTATAATTAGATTATATGCTGAAGATAAAGCTAATAACAAATTAATTGTAGAAATTCTAGCAACCGGAGAATAAATATCAAAATAGTCAACACCACTTTTTTATGTTTATCCTTTGGCTACTAATCTTGCTTTATATTTATCTATAGATCCATCTGATTTTAATTTTTTTTTTTTGAATATCCATTTACATTCAATAGTTTTGTAACCTGGCGATGAATCACAAAATACCCAAGTCTTATTTGATATTATAAAATCTATTTCATTATTAATAGCTTCTTTCCAAAATGATGCATCTATAAAATTCATAGCTTCATCAAAAGTAAGATCATTTTCTAAAATAAATATTTCAGTTAAAAGAGAATAAAAATCATCTAAATATTTCTCTTTTCTAATTCTTTTACTTTTTCTAATATTTTTCTCATTTTTATTAGTTAAAATTATATCACCACTATTTATTATAGAATTTTCTATTGAAGATTCTTTTTCATTAATATATTTTATAATCTTATTTTTCATAGAAAATATATCTTCAAAAAATATAGCATCGCTAGATTCAGTAATTGTATTAATAAAATATCACTATATCGAGTTGATAAGAAATCTATAAGTTGGACTATTAAAAGAATATCAAATGAATACACCATCTATAGTTTTAGATCCTAATTTTCTCTTTTTACATTATGGAATAGATATTTTAGCTAAATAACTCCAAACTTTTAAATATTTCAAATTAGGTTTTCTACAACAACAACAACAACAAGCCTTTATCCCACTAAGTGGGGTCGGCTATATGAATCATTCGTCTCCATTGTGTCCTATTATGTATCAAATTCTCATTTAATTCAAGTATACTAAGGACATTTTTTATACATCATAACCAAGTCTTTTTAGGTCTACCTTTACCTTTCTTAACATAAGACAAATCTAATGTATCTACTCTCCTAACGTCATCACCGACGCTTTATGCCAAACCATCTAAGGAGACTCTCTAATCTTGTCCATCTGTTACTCCAACTTTTTCCTGGACATACTCATTTCACATTTTATCTCTAAGAGTAAAGCCACTCATCCACAGCATTCTCATCTGTAACACTTAACTTAGTCTTATGTTTGTCGTTTATTGGCCAACATTCTGCACTATAAGTCATTGCAGGTTTTACCACCATCTTATAAAATTTTCCCTTCAGGTTTTACCACCATCTTATAAAATTTTCCCTCAAGTTTAAGTGGAACTTTTCTATCACACAACAGGCCAGATATATTCCTCCGCTTCAACCATCCAACTTGAATTCTACTAATAACATCTTCATCTATTTCACCATCATTTTGAACAATAGAGCCTAAATATCTGAATCGCACACTCTTATTAATGACTTGTTCACCTAATGTCACAATACTACCACTAGAACTTCTACAACTAAAATTACACTCCATATATTTTAGATCTACTTAAACAAAAGCCTTTAGACTCAATGTTGACCTCCATAATTCAAGTTTCTCTTGGACTCCTCTCTAGTCTTATCAACAAGAAGAATGTCATCAACAAAAAGCATACACCAAGGTACATCTTCCTGTAAATGCCTAGTAAGAACATCCATAACTAAAGAAAAAAGATAAGCAAATGAAATAGGAAAATATTTTGTCAATCCTTCTTGTGTTTGGACAAAAATAACAACTCTAGTATACATATCCTTAATGACTTGAATATAACCAATATTAACTCCTTTATGTTCTAGAACTCTCCAAAGAATATTTCTTGAAACTTTATCATAAGCTTTCTCTAAATCAATAACAGCTATAGTATACAAATTAGGTTTTCTATTTTTACAAAATTCATAAGGTGCTTTATTAGAATCTTTATAAGGAATCCGATTTAAAATAAAACAAGCTGTTATTAAAACTTCACTCCATAAATTAATTGATAAATTTGATGAAATTAGTATTGTATTTATCATATCAATTAATGTTATATTTTTTGTTCTGCTACTCCATTAGATTGAGGAGAATATGGAGGAGTAACTTGATATATAATACCATTTTCTTCACAAAATTTATTAAATAAAAATGAAATATATTCTCCACCTCTATATGATCTTAAAATTTTAATTTTCTTATTTAATTAATTTTCTACTTCTAATTTATATTTCTTAAATTTATCAAAAACTTCATCTTTAATATTGATTAAATAAACATAACAAAATTTTGAAAAATCATCAATAAAGGTAATAAAATATCTTTTGCATCCTCTAGTTAAATTATCATTCTAATCACAAACATCACTATGAATAAGATCGAATAAATCATTTTGCTAACAGAAATAGATTTAAAGGGGTTTTTTATTTTGTTTTGCTTGAGAGCAAATTTCACACCTTACATCTTTAGTTATATTATTTTTAGATATTAAATTCATATAAATAATTCTTTTAATCATTTTATAGTTTACATGTCATAATTTTGTATGCCAAATGTTATAAGTAATAATTAATGAAATAGAACGATTTAAGCAAAATACTTTATTGCTAAAAAATGATGAGTTTAATTTAAATAAACTATTACATAAATATCTCGTATCCACAAATGACCCAATTTTAGTTATAATAATCTTATTTGACTCAAAAATAAGACAATAATCATGTTGAATAAGTAGTGAACCACCAATTAATATTTTCCTAATATTTGGTACATACAAAACTGAATATAATTATAAATATTTTTCTGATGTCAATTTTAGATCAATATCTCCTTCTCCAAACACTAGCTAATGCTCCATTGGCCATGCTTACACTTCAACTTGGTGTATCCTGGCAAGAAGAAAACTAAGATTTATCAAAACTTACATGTATTAGTTGCTGCGATATCTATCACCAAATTTGTAAATAATGAAAAATTAATTTCATTTGAGAACATACCTCAAGAAAGAGAATCATTGATATTGGAAGTAATCATATTAATTTATAGTTGAGATTGATTTTGCTCAAATATCTTGTTATTTTCTTTAGATGTCTTATCTTTCTAATAATAACAAGCCTTTGCAAGATGGTTGATTCTCTTGCATACCCAATATTGAATCTCATTATGCTTTTTATTTTTATTGCCAGACTTGTGTAAAATTTTTAATTAAATGGTTTAAAAATTTTTTGTTTAAAATTACTCTTTTCATTAAATTGACATGTATTTAAGATTCAATTTTAATGAGAGTTTTATCTTTTCTTTTATTTTTTTCTATTCTAAGTGCAATAAGATCACAAGAGACATCGTATTTATTATGTAAGTGTTTGTGCAAATTGACTCTATGATTGTGATCATTTTCCTATTATCGATGCAACTATAGATACTTCCATCATGCTTATGCCATGTACTTTTAGATCATGAATAATATCTTGAATTTCATTTACTTAATCTAATACGATGCGATAATTACTCATTTTTATTTTCATTAAATGATTCGACCAAATAGTTTTCTAGACTCATATCTTCATTTTCATATTTTGATTCAAGTACTTTTCAAAGCTCAAAAGAAGATGTTGATGTACAAAACATGTCATAAAGACGACTGAAAAGAACACTAAGAATGCGTCCAAGATAAAGAAAATCAATCTCTTGTGGAGTTTTTCTTTTTCCTAACCCTTCATTAAAAGAGGAATTATTTTCTCTTTCTGAATTAGATTCGGATGAAGGAAGATTATATATTAAATTAATCAACATGTCAACCAATATATAATTTTCTTTTGCCATCTTTTAAAATATGTCCCTATAAAATTTTTCGAACTAACATCATCATGACAAAGTGATATTTGTGTAGACATATATTTTGTAATTAGTGAACAAAATTAAAATAAAGAAAATATTTTGATATACTCTAAGATTGTTAGAACTATAAGGAAATAAATTTAACACAAGCAAATAAAGATAAAAGTAATGAGATTGAAAAAGCTTAAGAGGGGCGGATGACACTATTCTTAAAGTAGATCAAACCTGCAACCAATTTGTTGTTCTTTCTACTAGATACAATTCATCCCTGCTTTTTGGACGCGCATAGGACTAATCGACAAAACTTGAACTACTGCATCTCCCAAAAAATGAAATTAAAAGAATGAGAAAAATTATGAATGGAAAGGAAGAAAAGAATATTAAGATTTTATCATCCTATTGTTCACATTATCATCTATTTATAAAATGAAAGATGAACTAAATATTAAATCATCTAATTATAATTTATAATTGCTACAAGCTATTATTTTAAATTATGAATTAATTAATTTATATTTATTTAATTTATATTATAAATTACATAATTAATATTTTTTATCATAATAACGTTAGAATAATAATATTAAGAATAATATTATATATCATAACGTAATACTATATTTTTTTTCTTTATTTTCCGTAACATATACTACATATCTCATTACATTATCGTTTATACCTTAATAGATAATAGTTATTTATTGAGTTTGAATTCTTTACATTCGTTGCAAATAATAGATAGAAGTGGGCACTTTAATAATAATAGTGCATTGAATATTTTCTAATTTTTGTAGTAGGTTTATTTGTATCACTTATATATATATAATATTTGCTTATATAATATTTTAATAGCTGAATTACATAAAAGATATCATTAACATTAATTCATTTAAAATAAAATTTAAATGATAGATATATAAAAACATTAATCCAATCTTTCTATTTAATCCCCGTAAAAAATGGCGATCGGTCTACTAAACCGCAAGGACCGGTGAGTTCCTGACCTCGTTAGCCATTGAACCAACAGATAGCCGTAATATCTCATTTGATTCTTTACTCGCGGTCTATCATACCGCAATGATTTAAAATTCGAATTACTGGTTCCATCCCAACGGACACCAAACTTTAACGGTCGAATCCGATCCAGCGGATTGCGGACTCCCATCTTCCTCAACTTCGTTTTATTTTCTCCAGTTCCGAAACCTCCTCCCAACTCCCTTTATCTCTCTCAATTTCTCCCATCTTATCGATCATCAATGGAAACTCTGATGACGAAATCCCAATCCTCCAACTTCTCCTCATCTCACGTTAGGGTTGTTCTCAGAGTCCGCCCCTTCTTGCCCCCAGAGATCGAGGAGGATGGAAGAAGACCAGTCTCCTGCGTCTCTCTCCTCGATCAAGAGGGCGAAGAAGTTACCGTACATCTCAAAGATCAAAGAACAAGGCAAGAAATCTCCATTTCTTTCTTCTCCCTAACTCGATTCGAGTCTTCGTATGATCTTTACCCTTAATCTACAGCCGAAATGAGTGCTACAAACTTGATTCCTTCTTTGGACAAGAGGATTCGATCTATCAAATATTTCATAAGGAGGTTAGCTCAGTGATCCCAGGAATCTTTCATGGCCGTAACGCCACGGTCTTCGCCTATGGAGCCACTGGTAGTGGGAAGACGTATACCATGCAGGTATCTGATGAACTAAAATCTGCACTTCTTATTACTAATTGAGAACTCTACATGAAATTTTAATGGTGTTGATGAAGCAGGGTACAGCGAACGAACCTGGCCTTATCCCCTTAGCCATGTCAGCTATCTTGACTCTAAGCAAGAACATGCAGAGCTTAGTGCAAATTTCCTATTATGAAGTGTATTTGGATCGGTGTTACGATCTATTGGAACCAAAAGCAAAGGAGATAATGGCACTGGATGATAAGAATGGCAGGGTTCAGCTAAAGGGACTTTCTTTGGTTAGTGTTTCACGCTTCCATTGTTCCGAAAACTTGCAGAAAAAAAACATTGGGTTTAATTAATTTCCATGGCATTCATAGGTTCCTGTGTCCTCCATGGAAGATTTCTGTGAAGTTTTCTCCATTGGTGTTCAGAGGCGAAAGGTTGCTCATACTGGACTGAATGATGTCTCTAGTCGTAGTCATGCTGTTCTTGTTATTGCAGTTAGAAATGGCGGTATTAAGGGGAAGCTCAATCTTATTGACTTGGCAGGTATTTGATTTTTTGTAAGATTTGATTTAAGAATGCCATTTCATGTTTATTGAATCCTATAGTTTTTCAGGTAATGAAGATAATAAAAGAACGTGCAATGAAGGGATCAGACTTCAAGAAAGTGCAAAGATCAACCAGAGTTTATTTGCTTTGTCTAATGTTATATACGCTCTGAACAACAATGAACCAAGAATTCCATTCAGAGAGAGTAAATTGACCCGGATATTACAGGATTCGCTTGGAGGAGACAGTCGTGCTTTCATGATTGCTTGCCTTGTAAGAACTCCAGATTTATTTATTTGAGAATTATTAGCATTAAATTGTGAAGTATGAATCCATGAGTTCAATAAATAATCTTCTCCTTCAACTATTGGGCCATGGATTTTGTACTAGATAGGGCCGTGAGTTTTGCTCAAAAATCAAATCGAAATTTGGATAACAAAAAAGTTGTTTCTAAAGTGAAGAGCATTTGAGTTGTAACAAGTTTTAAAAATGAATATTTGATAAGTATAAACTTTATCTCATTATAATAAATTTTAAAATCATATATTTTTTAATTTCATACACTTAATTTAATTTTTTTGTAACTTTAAATAATCAATTTTTATTGAATTCAGCCTATTCTATATGATTCTCAGCAAAAAATAAGATAACAAGGCTCAATTCAAACTGGCGTAAAATCAAAATGAACTAGCTCAAAATCGATAAGAAAATGAGCGGAACTAGCTCCAAATCAATTGATTCAATCCATGAGCTTATCTAGAGCCAACCTCGGATCGGCTCGTTAACAGCCCAGTAACATAGCTCTAAAATCTCACATCATAGTCTGGTTTATTATAGTAGTTTCTAAAATTTGAATTTTGATTCAGAATCCTGGTTCATATCAAGAGGCTGTCCACACAGTTAGCTTAGCTGCTCGCTCTCGCCAGATTGTAAACTATTTTGGTTCATTAAGAAGGAAAGAAACACCAAGCGAAACTGTTGACATGGAAGCAAAGCTAAGAGCTTGGCTTGAATCCAAGGGAAAGATAAAAAGCATCCAAAGGTTGAATGGACTCTGTTCTCCTCCTCTGCACAGAACTCCAACCTCACTTAGTTATTCGAAGAATTTAATATCTAATCGGACTTCTATAAAAGCAAAGAATGCTGAAAGCTTTTCTCTTACTAGCAAGGGAAGGTAAATCGTCTTTGGCTTTTAGTGGATACTTCTGTGATATAATATCATTTGAAGCATAACTTATTTTAGTCTGATTTGCAGAAAGTTGTTTGATTCTGAGGCTCATATTTCATCTTATGCTGAGGTAACATTCAATTGCATTGTGATAATCTCTCTCTCTCTCTCTCTCTCTGTGGAGGGGCATAAATCTTTTTTTTTTTTCCAAGAAACACTATACACAAGAAAAGAAATATTTCAGCGCACTCATAAATCCCTATTTTATTTAATCCAGCAAAGGATCAAATAAAACATTCTAAGTTTAGTGTTCTTAATCTAGCATTATTTAATATTTTATTGTACTTTTATATAAGTCAGTACAAAGTATTTATTATACTAACATTAGAATCTGTACTGTTCTTTATCTAGCATTATTTAGTATTTTATTGAACTTTTTTGTAAGTCAGTCCAAAGTATTTTATTATATTTTCAAACCAGCAAAGGATCAATCGGAACAAACAAGCTTTTCTGTTCTTAATCTAGCATCATTTAGTATTTTTTGTACATGTATATATGTAAGTACAAAGTATTTTATTGTAATTTTACACTAGTGAAGTATCAATTGGAACATTCTAAGCTTTACTGTTCTTTATCTAGCATTATTTAATATTTTAATGTACTTTTATTAAGTAATTTATTGCAATTTTAAACAAGCAAAGGATCAATTGGAACATTCTAAGTTTTACTATTCTAATCTAGCATTATGAAGTATTTTATTGAACTTGTCTGCATGTACAAAGTATCTTATGGTACTTTTAAACCAGCAAAGGATCAGTTGGAACAAACAAAGCTTTACTGTTCTTAATCTAGCATTATTAAGCATTTTATTGTGCTTGTATATAAGTCAGTACATAGTATTTTATTGTATTGGGAATGTTTGTAATTTTTGCATCAAGTGTAGCAAATAATGTGAGCAGTGATCGAATTAAGGACCTGAGGGTCTCTCATTCCCTCAAAAAGGCAAATAAAATATCTCTATTTCTATGCATAATCTACAAAATTTAAATATTTCCCTTAAATTCTACTACAATCAATCTATATTATAAAATTTTCGCCCTTTTATCCCCTCGTATTTCAAATACTAATTCAAGTGAATGTGTATGTCTAAAATTTTGATTTGAAATTTCTCTACAGGCTGCCAATGAAAATCAGAAACAGGAAACTTGTGATAGAAAAGGAAGATAAAACAAACTTTAGTGGTAATACTACTAAATTTCTTCTGGTGTACCATTGCAGTTGAAATAAATGTTTTTATGCCTGCTCCTATTTTGTGCAGGAAGAATGAACGAAATGAAGCATGAATTACATAATTCACATCATAAAGTCTTTTCTCCAGTAAAACCAAGCAATGGTGAAGTATCAGATGATAATGGCACACTGTCTAATGGCACACTGTCTATTGTGCTGGATTCAAAAACTCCAAAAACCCCATTTTCCTTGACCAGCCAAAGAAGTGAATTTGAAACCAGCAGCACTCTACTTGACAAATTCAAGGTAATAATTGAGCTCAAACTAGAACATTTGTTAATAAATATTCTCTGATTGTTTTCCACATGAATATCCTGTTCTCTCATGCAGGAATCACTTGTGGAGGAGTATATATCATTCTTGAACGTTGCCAGCAAGTTAGTTTCATTTTATTTTCGTTTTTTAATTTTGATGAAAAATAACAAAATCTGAGACTTTAAATCACTTTTCATCCTTCTATTCAACTCTTCCTCTCATCAATCCAGAAGAATAGCATTCAATGTACTTCAAAAAAATTTGATTTTTATGACTGAATTTCTTTTGTTTAGTTTGATTCAATGTACTTTCTATAATAGGCTGTAACTAGATAAATCTTTATTTTTATGTTTTTTTTTACCCTTTTGACTTGAGTTAATTGATAAATTGGCTCTTGTATTTGTCTTTTCCTCTTACCATCTTCAGAGAGGAGCTCATGCAACTAAAGGTAAATTTTTTAATTTATTTTTTCTTTTTCTATGAATTCAGAGAGCACAATGTTTTATCATCTTTTCTTTGATTAAACAGTTTTATTACTTTGTTTTCCCTATAGGGGATTGGACAAAAAAGAGCAGAAAGTATTCTTGAGCTAAGAAAAAGCTCCCCTACGCCTCTGAAATCAGTGAGTTAACACCATATAATAAACTTCAGCTTCACTTAAGCCTGAACAATATTTTTTTTTTCTTATAAGAAATTCATTTCTTGATGATTACAGTTGTCGGATTTGGAAAAGATAGGCATTTCAAACAAACAGGTGATGATGAGCCCAATCTTTTCCTCATAGTTATATTAATTTTTCTTTCTTCAAGATTTTAAAAATTAAATAGGAGTCTTATTTATCCTTTGACATATCTTATGCTTTTCTATATTGGGATTCTTGTTATTATTAGAAGGCAAGAAAATTAATCATGATCTTATTTTTTTATTTATATTTAATTGTCTTTCATTTTTAAGTATTTTTCTTTTAATTTTGATGTCTATCTTCTCTTCTTGTTGCAAAATATTTTAGGGGCATTTATATGCTGCAAAATTCTTATATATTTTACATATCTAACACCTAAACTATAGTAGTTATATGCATAACTCTCAAATTTTTAATGTCACATCAAAAATGTCACTATTATTAAATTTTTGAAAGTGAATAAAACTTTTAATGCATAGGTAAAGTGTTAGAAATATCAAACTTTAGATGTTACATATGTAAATGCATAAGAATTATGTGGTATGTATGTAAATCTTCCAATAGTTTATTTTGTTTATTAGTATGTCACACATTAGATCTTTACAATCCTTTTTTGGGGTTTTACATACACAGTCATCCTATTAGATTTATAAATTAACTACCTTCAATCTTAATTTTTCAAATTGACTTTTAAATATTGAAATTCATAACAAATGCTCAACCCATATTTTTCATTTTTGTAAAATTCACAATAATTTGATCGTGGCACACGCAAATACATGAGTTTGGCAGTTCAAAAAAACAGGGAGGGTAGTTAAATTGTAAATACTCATGTATTAGGTGTTTGATTTGTAAATATTCCTTTTTTTTTTCCACACAGGTGCAGGACTTACTCAAAAGAGGAGCAAGAGGAATCTTTACGTGAGAGGGAGTCTGTTGTCCTGAATCTCTAATCTTGTGATTTATCCATGTGTTTTGATATTATGGAGCCATTTCATTATTAGTTTGAGAAAATTCTGTAGCATTTATTTGATTATTTGTAAAATATTTGTCCTGAATGAATCTATTGAAGTATTCTAAATCTAATCTTGTGATTCTGATCCAGTTTTTTGATTTTAAGCCATTTCATTGTTAGTTTGATTGTTTGTACAATAGTTGAATTGGGAACAATTTTAGAGTTTCCTAGGGGCTTGTAAAGCAGTAAAAAATGTATTTGATATTATTATGAAAGCAAAACAAAACCTTCTAGGGTTCTACCGTGCATGCTCAAACTCCATTCAACAAAGCAATTCTAACTGACATTAATTTATAACTTTGATTTTGCTTGAATATGTTAAGCATGCAAGGGAATTGAGGGAGAAAAAAAAGAGGTACGAAATAGAAAGAAAAAAAGATTAACAAATACCAAACAATCGATGCAGATTTCTCAAGATATCAAGTAGCTTCTGCTTGAACAAGCCCAGACCAGCCATGCAAAAGCCCTCTGCCTCATGCTCCCTACCGTCGCGCCGTCACCTCCCGTAATTTCTTCATGAATCCCACTCTATCTCGGCTAGGCCGTCAAAACAGCTCGGCTTTTATGCTGTCGCTCGGCCAATTCGTTAATTAAATTAGTAGAACATGAATAGATATTTATGAAATATAAATAATTATTTGTTCAATTGAATTTAATTTAACTTGAAATAAAAAATTATATTATATTATATTATTATTATTATTATTATTTATTACTATTATTATTATTATTATTATTTATTATTATTATTATTATTATTATTATTATTATTATTATTCACATTTACATATCACAAATACAAGTATGACAATTAAAACTTTATAAAAGATTGTTAAAATCCTCTTCATATAAAAAAAAAAAGAAAGCTCGTATTTGTGTTCGATTAACTAAACGGAACAGAATATATTTCAAGCTCGATATATAAATTTTGCTCAAGCTTGACTCATTTACACCCCTAATCTCGTCTGCCCTTGCTAGGATGATTTAGAAGGATGATTCTATTATTTTATAATTTTTAAGTAATCATCTAAAGGGAGAATTTTTAGATATATATATATATAGTGATTTAGTAGTGATTTATTCTTTAGATGACTTATTATAATAGTTAATTTAAATTTATATATTAACAAAAATTTTAATAATTGTTATTATGTTTAGATGCTTTGATAATCTTATTGTGAACACAAATATTATAAAAATTATATTTATAATATAGTTGATTTTTTTTAATTTATTATCTTATGATTTTCTTTCAGGTCGATGAGCAATGATAAATAAGAAAATAATTCTAAATGTCAATATAAAATAAGTGATAGAAATCTAATGGAGGTCAACATTAAAAATAAAGTGGCAAAAGGTAGTAAAACATATTATCTTAAGCCTAATGGTAATCATAATAATTTATAATATATCAATCATATCCTTTTTTGCTTTACAATACCATTAATGGCATCTAATATAATATTAACCATAACTAATAGTAAACTATTAGTCACTATGCAATAAGCACAAAAGCATCATAGATTGATTCCACCTAATGTATTTAGTATGACATATTGTAAGGCTTGTAATGTTTTCGATGTGGTGATAGATAAATTTTTAATTTTTTTAAATAACTAGCAAGAGTTTTGTTTACTTGCAAAGCTCCCAATGTGGTAAGAGGTATGCTTCACATTCATTTATATCAACTAATTTTACATCAAATATATTAATTTTGTAATTGCATCACATCTATCTATTATCATACCATTTAGTTCATCTATAATAGTCACTCATGTGTTCATGATTGTGACATTATTGTTAAAGATATGCATATTTCTGTTACACTTATTATATTTTTATTAGTTGAATTTAATATAATATCAAGTATAGACTAGCTATTTACTTATCATACAATTATAGACTATCAAAATAAGAGAGTGAAATTTTATATATTAATATAATATTTTTTAAAAAAATTTAATGATGTTAAAAAGATAATATCTTATCCAATATAAACACTTAAAGCTCATAAAAACATCTATTGTGGGTTTGTTTGTTTTTTTACTCAGGTAGTGAGTACTACTAATAAATCAAGCATTAATTTAATTAATTTATCTATCAAAATTTATCGATGTATTTTTTATGTATTTATTTAGCTTATTATATGATTGTGAGATTAAGTTCACCATAGATCTAGTTTAATATAACACACTAATTTTAAAACACTTTATTGCATGATAAATATTAAACTATAGGAACTCAAGATGAAGTCCTATGAATTGATTGATAAATGATTCATTAGGCTTTGTATTTTACCTTAGGGAGCATTGGTTTTATAAGTAAAGATAACAGATAAAAATATGAGAATATGCATAAAAAATATAGCATAATAAGATAGGTGTGTATCCACTACCTCATATCGATGATTTTCTTGGCCAATTATAAGGCTATTTCATAAATTTAAAGATTGAATTTTGGTCTAGGTACCACTAGTTGAAGACTAAAAATGATTATGTTCCCAATACTACTATTAATTTTGATATAGTCATTATGAATTTTTTAGTAATGTTATTGAACTAATTCTCCTACTTTTATGGACTTAATGAATAGTCTTTAAGTTTTTTAGATTATTTTATAGTTGCATCCATTAATGATATGTTGATATACTCTAGGAATAAAGGATATGCCCAACATCTCACAATAGTATAGAATATTCTCTTAGATAATTATCTTTATGCAAAATTTTTTAAGTGTGCTTTTTGTCTTTAAAAAGTATTATTCCTTATATAAATTATTAATGAAGCTACAATTTTTATGAATCGTGCCAAGATCTAGATAATAACAAATTAGCTGAGACAAAATATTGTCATGGGTTTTACACTTTTATAGGCCAACTAGCTATTATAAGAGATTTGTGGAAGGTTTTTACAATATTGTTATGCTTTTAATTAGACTGATTCAAATATCTATTAAGTTTGTCTGATCTAATACTATTGACCAAAATTTTTAAAAGCTCAAGAATTGTTTAATGTTAACTTCTATTCTCACTATTCCTTCTATTAGTGATAGATTTTAGATCTATAATAATGGTTAAAATTAAGATTTGGAATGCATTTTAACACAATACAAAGTGGTATCCTATGTCTTTTGACAAATTAAAGTACATGACAATTTTTCTATATATAGCTTGGAGCTAAATACAATTATTTTCACAATAAGATTCTAGAGATATTATTTTCATCATGTTCATTATAAGATTTTTTTATTTATTTTAAGAGCTTGAAGCTTATTTTCATTTAGATGAAGTTGAACATAAGATAAATGAGGTGGTTTGCATTAATGAAAAATTATAATTTTTATATTCAATGCCACTCAAATAAAGTTAACCATATGTTAGAGGATCTTTGAGCAAGAAAATTTTAACTTATGTGGCTTGAATGATTACTTAAGAGTGATAATTAGTTATTAAAATGGAAAAGCTTCAAGTTGAGGCATTACATTCAAGAGGTAATTCTATCATATAACATAAAACTATTCATCTTATAATATCAAATCAAATTCAAGAGGTAATTCATTTTTTATTTAAATTATTTTATAGTTTTTCCTTTGCTACTTATACCTCCATTTGCTCATATTTTTCATTTGCCCCTTATATCTCAACTACCACTTACATCTACACTTGTATAATCTATTCGGGCATATAAAACACACAGATGAATAAATTTATAGGTGCACATGCCCCTATAATTTCACTTGAATGCACATAACATACAGTCATCCAGCCACCTGCACTTCCCCATCTTTTTTTTTCTTTTTGCACATATACTTTGATACTTAAGCATTAAATATTATCATTTTCAACATATATAAATATCATCAAATGTGCTGTAAAAAATATGTAAATATTAGTGAGTACAACTAACAATAGAATTAAAGATAAATTTGTGCATATATATATCAACAATCACAAATTATAAAATCATTAATATACAATGTCTAGAATAAAATTTTGAACTTTTTTTCTTATTTTATTACAATTTTATCTAGCTCAATATACTCACAAAAATATACAAAATACTATATAACATAAAATGCTCAATGAAAATTTTACTTTTTTCTATATAAATAACAATTTATTCTATAATATGTCAAAGTTACATAATAAAATGTTTGTAAATATTTGCAAATCTGAATTTATACGAAATTCAACCAAATAAAATGCCAAAAAATACACATATAAGCAATGAAATTGAAATCTAAAGTAGGTAAATGGTTTGGGAAATGTGAAAAGAGGGTGGGTTGGGATGTTTAATAAGAAAATATTATTATTTGTATTAATTAAATAAAATAGTATAATTATTATTATGAAAATTATTATATTTTAATTATAATTTTACATAAATTCTTTTATACATTAAACTATAAAAACCTTTTTTTTAAAAAACAAATCAATAAATCCAACATCATGTCTATAAAAATAGTTTGTGAAATGGACACAAGATTGTAGTAAAATCCCGAATTTACAATAATGTACAAATTTCTCAAGGAATTTAATTCCAATAAGAAACCTTTTATTTTTGTACAAATAATGCTCATAAAAATAAATAAAAATTTAATTAAAATAAAGTCAAGAGTGCTCTAGAATGTACTAAAGATAGTTTGTGATTAGGCATAAAACACATCTTGAAATTTTAATTAAATATGGTAAAGTAAAATTTGACAAAATTCAAATGACGAAAAATCTATGAATAAACTAAATATAAAATTAACTCTAAATCTCAAAGAAAAATAATCGCCCAGAAAAAAAACACTTTTAAATATGCTCTCTACCATCTTTATTGAGATGGGTAAGAGTATGTTTTTATGAGACAAATTGATATATATTCAACTAAATTTCCAAATTACGTTAAAGTTTATTTATATATGAATTCTACTTCCTATGAACACAAGTCTTCAGAGTTAATTATTTCTCTTACCGTAATAAAAGAGCACTCTCAATTAAGGTTGGAAACAATCATACCTTCTTGATATGAATGAGTGTCTAATGGTGTGTGTGATATGGTTTAAATGACTATCTAAAGGAAATAGGAGAATAGTCTCGATCAAGATCCCATGATTCCGTCATCCTGGGACTATATTATTCTAGTGTACAAATATCAGAAGGCTAACCATAATGTTTAAGGAGTCTAATTAACAGCCATGAGTTGCCTTGTCTTAGATATCCCAAGTATACTAGAGGTTTAGTGTAAGGGTGTTCGCATGACGACACATGGGTTAAACTTACATCCCTTTGGAATGCCGAATTATAGGTGTTCACATGGTGAATGAACTATACGGTGTTTGCATGGTGAATGTATAAAATATCGGGCTTATATCCTTTGGAATGCCAACATTATATATATGGTCACATGATAAATGAATTATATAGTGTTCCCATGGAAAATAGATAAAAGACTGGGCTTACATCCCTTTTGAATGCTAAAATTATATAGGTGTTTACATGGTGAACAAATTTAAAGTTGTTCGCATGATAACATAAATAGGTTGCATTTTTGGGGATGACGTTTCAGAGCTGGAAGTATGGTGCCTATGCGCTATGAAGGGGAGTGCCTTGGCGCTGTAGATTATGACGCTTGGGCATTATTAGGATGGCGCCTTGGCATTGAAAAATCAGTGCCATGGCATTATATGTGCTATAAAGGATGATTGAAAGTAGGTTGGCAGATTGACCAGTGTCTTGGTGCTAACTATGTGGTGCCTCGATGCTAGCTAATAAACAATTCTAATGGATTGACATGTTTGTAAGTGAATTTATCAAATAGGACAAACTTTCTAATCAACATTCCACAACATCAATTTTGATGTATTTTAGTTTTGAATTGGTTACAAAATTAATGATAATAAGTGTTTTTTATTGGCATAGTTACCAGGGCGGCCTAAGCTGTATGTGAGTGCCGAGGTGCTTGTTCCTTATTTCAAAACTTGAAAGGTTAGCACCATGGCTTAGATTCTTTGTTTAAGAACCTGAGAAGATAGCACCTCGACGGTTTAGTAGCATCGTGGTAAGTCCAGTTTATAAATAGATTCCCTTGGGCTGTAGATTTTTCATTCTGCTATTCCCTTGCTATAGGAATTCTTAAAGTTTTAGGTAATCATGCAACTTAAGAGGCTCACTAATAAGAGAGGATAATTTTAAGCGACGCTAACAAGTTTGTTAACGTAGAAGCAGAGGAGAGGTATCAACATGCCCTTGCGTTGTTCTTGTGGTGCGGGAGTTCTTCCCCAATGCTAAGAAGCACCAAGACAATAGAATTTTTGTTCAAAAGAAACTGGTGAGTTTTGATAATCGTCATCAATATATATTATTTATAAAATGTAGTATATGATCAATATCTTTTCTATTATAATAATCATCCTAATTTTGATGAAGTCTTTGATTTTCTTACTTATAGAAATGTCAATAAATGCAAGAGGAAAGGATTACCAACTTTTTTACTGACGACCTAACACCAGAGTTTAATGCTTGTCACAATTTTATTTCTGCCAAGTTAATGCCCATTGATAATATCAGTGAGGTGACTAAGGATAATGTTATTTTGAATTTTGCTATTCAAAATTGCTTTACAATTGATAAAAAGAAAATTATTTATAATTCCATTTGTAGTATGCTTAGGGACAGTACTAGTGTAGGATACGGTGATCCCTATCTTATTTTATGGTTTATGTACTATGACGGGTGTGTTAGGGGAGCTTGATGAAGAAGTTTTTATTTAGAAGGCTCCTTTAACGAAAAGGATTATTTAGGTATTTGGTTTGAGGTTTGAGGTGGGAAAAGCTCACATGCTTCACATGCCTCACAACTTCTAATCTTCTAAAATCTTAAACGAGCAACTCTAAGAAGTTGTAGGAAAAGTCTCGGATTTGAGTAAACAAGTTGGTGAAAGTAATCATAGGCAAGAGACCTTAGAAAGAAAATTTAATTATCATATGGATCAGCAGCATAAATAGTTTTCCAACATGACCCAGTTTAATTTAGCAATAGTTCAAATGTTTAAAATTATGACTTTGTGGGTCTAAAGGTCTCTTTCCCTACGACACCTCAATATCCACCTTATATGAGCACTCCACGGCATCAACATAAATAGAAGAGGAAGATGGTGATGAATATGATTACTAGTTTTCTCCTTTTTCTTTATTTTTATATTTCTTCCCTTTTTGTACAATATATATGATCATTTTTATTTTTAATAAATATATTTTTATTTTACATTTTTGTTTTTTTGTGTATATGTCTTTCTATTTGTCAATTGAAAGCATCAAGATTTAAAATAATAAATTTTTTTAATCCAAAATAATATTACAATAGTAGCATATTGACCCTGAGAATGTAGCACCTAGGTGTTGCTAGCCTGTAAGATATAAGGTTAAAACTCGAGTGGTTAGCGCCCCGACGCTTTTAAGGAAGTAATTTTTATCAATTTATCCGAGGGGTCAGCATTACGGCTCTGAGTTAGACAAGATTTAGACTTAGCATTTATCGGAGTTAGTATTCCAAGTGTTTAAAAATCGTGAAATTGATACAACGTTGTTGAGGTACAACACACCATGCTATAGAAAGACTTTTCATTACACGAGAGCTCCTGCCTCCTTATTTCATTAGTGACTAAAATTTAACAGTTTCTTTTGGAGAAATTTGAAATCTTGGTAGCGTAACGTTTTAGCAGTACTAGATTTTTTAAAAAAATTTAGTGTATTAGCACCATTTTCTCTTATTTCAGATTCAAGATCAACGGAGAGAGAATTTCATTTCATATCGGAATCGAGTTCGATGGTGGAAGGTGTAGCACCTCGGTGTTAAAAAATTGACAATCTAACCCTACTTTAAAGATATGTAACCCAAGAGCTTAACATTATGGCGTTGCAAGAATTGTACCTAAACTCGAGAGCTTAGCGCCGCGACGCCAAATATTTGGTGCCTTAGAGCTATAGGACGGAGCACTAAGAATTTCATTCCTGAGACTACGACGCCTCAGTGTCGTGATACCAAGAAGCTGAAACTCCATTTCTGAATTGATTCTTGCAAAATTTGGTAAATTTTTATGCAAATTTGATGGCATAACACTTTATTAGTGCTTGATTTTTACTTATATAGTGAAAACACATTCTTCTTCCTTTTTTTTCAAATCCAAGATCGATGGAGGGAGGATTTTTCTTTTCACGCTAGAACCAAGTTCAACGACGGAGGTGTTTAGATTTCAATATTCTGAGATTTTTTCTTGGGTTTGGGGATTTCTTTTTACTCCAGATCTAAGATCAATAGAAATAAATCTTTTTATTTCTCATCGGATCTAAAATCGAAGGTAGAAATTTTGTTAAACTTAATTTTCAGAAAAAAAGATTGTGTAAACAAAATATTTCTAGAAGTTTTGCCTTGAATCGATAAGTGTAAACCTCAATCTTATTTCTTGCACGAGGAGATCGCTCTCATAGTAGCGTAAAGCACACTATTGAGAGCATAGATTACCGAGTGCAAGAATAGTGAAATGGGTTAAAGTGAGAGTGAAGGAGGAAGGGAAGAAGAAGCAAGAGAGGGGTAGTTCTCCCCTTTTTAGTGGATTTCTTACCATGGGGGCAGTTTTTCGCTCCATTATAGCTCCGGTTATTGCGGGTGGTGTTGACCTCACTTTTGGAGTGAGTTCTCAATCTACTCATAATAGATCTAGGACTCTTATAGACACTAAGAGTTCTTTAGTTGTAAGACACTTCTAGTGATTAGGTGAACACTTAACCTATGCCTAGAGACTTAGAAGGGTTAGTCATAGGGGTAGGTTATGCCTTAGAGATTTAGAGAGACTTGCCCATCCTATGGCCTAAACTCAACCTATGTTCACCTTCTCAAAACCAAACCTCAAATTCAAATTCAAGCAAATCCAAATCAAACTCCAAATCAAATGATTGAAACCCATATTCAAATCCAAAATCAAAATCCTTCATAAGCTATGATTTTATCTTATGGACTTGGCCTCAAATTCAAATCTATCTAAATTCAATTGATTTTTCCTTCAAGATCAATTAAATTCCTCAATTTATCAAATTCAAGTCCAAACTCAATTCCAAATGATTGAAACCCAAAATCAATCTAAACTCCCAAATCCTCCTTATGATTGAATTCTATGGGTTAGCCAAATCTCCACCCAATTCAATCTAAGCTTGATTAATCTTTTCATGAATCAATCATATCTTCATTTATATTTACAAATGTAAATGAAATATAAACAAAACCAAAACTAAATTATACCAAGTCCAAATCCAATCAAATTCTAAGCTAACCCATATGGACCTACCTCCATGAGCTTAGCCAAATCCCATTCAAATCAAATCAAACTCAATTGATTTTCTCATAAATCAATTATATATTCATTTATATTCACAAATATAAATGAAACCCACATTATAATGATTAAAACTAAATCAAACTAAATCAATTTCCTTCTAAGCCCTTTTCGATCTACCTCCATGAGCTTAATCAAATTTATCTTCAAATCACTCCAAACTCAAGTGATTTTCTCATAAATCATTTATATCTTTATTTATATTCACAAATATAAATGAAATATAAACTCAAATAGCCAAAAATAAAATCTAAAATAAAAAATCAAAACCCAATTTAAACCCTTTAAGCCAATTCCTTGAACTTGGACAAAACCCATAAATCAAGCCAAAATCAATGATTTTCTTGAATCAATCATTCTTCAATCATCTATCCAAATATAAATGAAACCTACAATTATCTAGCCAAATTGAAATCAACCCAAGTCAAACCCAACTTAGCCTTTTTGACTTGAAATTCCCAGAAGAACCAAAATCCATCCTAGCCCTAATTGATTGTAGTTGGATTTATATTTCAATCCTAAACACATATATAAATCCAACTAAACCTTAATCAAGCCAAAACCAAGCTAATTGATCCACTTAGGTTCACTTGACTCAAAGTGGCCTAAAGAACCCTTATGAAATAAGTTCTAATCTAACCCAAATTGGATTGAACCAAGCCCATACAAACCTCATACCATGATCATTGGTCACCCTAGGATGATCAATTGTCTTAAATTAGGTCAAACCAAGTCAACTTGGTCATTTGACCAAATCAACCTTTGGCCCATATGAAACCCAAATTAGCGAAAACTCATCTTACACCAAATCAATTGAAACCATTGATTCACACCAACTCATAATCAAAGATTGAACATGACTTAACCATCAATTCAAAACAAGCAATTGGCCATTTGACCCAAGTTGACCCAAATTGGCCTAAAAGGCCAAAATAGGTCAAATCATGATTGATTGAAATAATGGCTCAAGTTCATTCCAAATTAAGTATTGAACTTGAGAGCAAAGCCATAGTTGAGCCAATTTAATCAATTGGACCAGCCCAATTGACCCACTTAACCCAAATTAACCTAAAGGGTTTAAGTGCCAAAATCTAAATTAAATCCAAATTGATTTAAACCAAAGCCTACAATCATTTTCAATTAACCAATTGAACTTGAACCAACACCCAACCTGCAATTTGGCCAATTTTTGCCAAATTGGTCAACTTGACCCATTTGACCTATATGAATCCAAAGAGCCAAAATCAAACCTATTCTAAATTGATTGAAACCACTTGAACTAAAATACTTCAAATCATCATTTGAACTCAACCCAAGTTTTTTGACCTAATTTGACTAATTGGTCAATCTAACCCAACATGACCTAAATTGACCCATTTGACCAAATTAAGCCAAAATCCATGAAACCAACCCATGAGACCTTGGGAGCTAACCCAACCCCCAAACCCATCCTAGGCCATCCCAAAATTAGCTCGCTAATTGGAGCCAAACCCAAGGCAAATCTCCCTTGAATATTCCTCCTTATATGGGATTTTGCCAAAATGGCAAAGTCCACTTTCCTTTTCCTTTGAAACCATCAAACACCCATTTTGGGGTCTCACCTAGTCACCTATCCCACCCTGGTTAGATTTCCATGACTCTCCCAAGAGAACCCCAGGACAAAGGAAGAAGCCATCAGCCATGTCAAGCCTTGAGCCACTTCCGAAGCATTCTTCCACTCAAACCGAGCCACGTGAACCTAATGGAAAAACTGCTTCTTGATGGAGCTATGATCAAAATGGGAGACAATCTGTCCATCCACCAGCCAATTGAGGGATATACCCCTAAAGTGACAATTGACGATTCAACTCTCCAAAGCTTTCTAAGGAATTTTCAAATCCCCTTATGAGGTCTCAGATTCCAAGCCCTCCCACTTTGGAATTCTCCTTCGAGCCAAGCACACATGGCATTAATCCTTGATCCCAACTTCTCCATTTCTCAATCAAAACTCAATTGCAAACACACACCTTCCATGCCATCGCCAAGCCTTCCCCTCGAGCTCCACCTCAAGGATGGACTTGATCAAAAGTGCCCAAAGCACCATTCTTGGCCAACTAAGCAATCCACTTAGAATCAATCTAATTGCTACTCAATAGGGCTTGCCTCAACTAGATGAAGCTTCCTCAAGCATGGGAACCGCCTTAGCTCGGTGAGGTAAAAGCATTAAAGCGAGCTTTAGCTTAAAATTCATTAAGCTTTATGAAGAAAATTTGCATGTAAGCTGATCTTAGCCATTAGATGTTTGTAGATCCCTCATGTGAAGGTGTGGGATTATTTTGGAGTGGATCCAAACTTGGGTGAGCTCACATCGAGTGATCAATGGTGGACATGCTCCATCATTCGTCGCTCGTGAGCTGATTGATCATGCGCCATCTGTTCAGTGAGATCGGAATAGACAACTATGATTAGATCATGCTAGATCAATCAATTAATCCTTCTTTAACTATAGGTTTGATCATGGCCCTTCAATCTTATCGATGGTAAGAGAAATCACATCCGCCGCCACCGAGTTAGTGGATGTGACTACTTAAATAGCCAATCCACGACCCCATGTGAAAAGCACAATGCATCGTGTGCCATGTGGCATCATGGGATTAGGCTTAATTAAGGCTAATTAGCTGGTTTTAATAAACTTTCATAATTCATAATAAATTATAGAAAAATTTAAAAAAATACAAACAAAGGCTCATTTAAAGGTATTTTAGAGGAATCCATTAAAATTATCCTTAATTGATTTTAACAATTTGGGCTTAATTATGATTTACTTGAAAAGTTAATTACCTAATTATTTCCCAATTAATTAACTAATTAACCTCAAATTTTAAAGATTATTAAGGGGATGACCTCTACCTTCCCTACTTTTCTTTGGATTTATTTATTAATTAATTAGAGAAATTGATTGATTAAACTCTAATTACCTTCTTAACTTACTATGATAATTAAGCATGAATAGTAGCATGCTTAATTAATCATCTATCAGTTTAATAATGAGGAGGCTTGGGAATTGGATTGAGGCTTCTCTTAATCTTTTCCTAAATTTTCTTCTCTTTCAAGAGAAATTAATTAAGGATTAGTGGATTAATTAATTACTTAATTAATTTAATTAAATTTTAAAATACATCCAACCTAATTAATAAAGTAGCTCTTTAGGTGTTCAATAGCATAAAGAGATTTAATGAAATTATGATTTGTCCATATGTGTGGGGAAATCATAAAAATAATTAAGTTTCTGCTTAATTAACCATTAATTATGAGCCAATTGCATTAGGCCCTTTTATTTCTTAAGATCATTGCTAATGTACTTTTAATTCATAATTATTTATAATTATTTTAAGGTAATATAAGTAAGGATTAATTAATTAATTTAATTCATACCTTAACTTAATTAATCCATAAAATCAACCTAATTACTTCTCATTAAATCAAATTAATTTAGAAATATGGGATGGGATTAGGATTATAAAACCTCTTTCTCTCTTTCCTTAAATCAAGTTAAACATAAAATTAAAAGTGACATTAAAAAGCTTTGGTTTATTTTAAATGATTTTATTTGATATGATTATCAGGAATTAATTTGATTGAATAAAATCATATGCTTATCTTTATCTATTCCTCCAATCATATTAAATGTTGTATGTCATTCGATCCATGTATTCATCATTTGCAAAATTAATTAAATCAAATGGTTCCCTTTATGTCAAGCATGTATGTGTTGATTTAATTTGATATATGTGTGGCTATTATCACTGTTAAATCCAAATGTATTTTTTAAAAGCTTATAAATGAATGATTACATCTACTATCAATGCTAGTTATAAATATACAGGAGATGTATGTGATCATACCTTGAGTATATGGATTGAAGCTTTCTTTTGATTCATTGTAGCTTTACATGCATTTGAATATTAATAGGTATATCCCAAGAATACAGGCTTTAGTTAGTCCCAAGGAGGTCATTTGATTACCTCACTTCCCTGGTTAACAACGACAAATACTTATTTGATTTCATTTATATGTAATTCTACATTAGAATTTGAATAAGAACTTTAATCCATATGCATAAATATTTCAATCAAGTAAAAAGTATAATCTTTGCATGATTCTCTTTCCTTTATTTAAGTATACATCCATATGCATTTGAGAAAAGCAAATATTTAGTCCGGACATCCAGAAATTTAAGGCTTTAAGTAGCCCCAAGGAGGTCATTTGATTACCTCACTGTTAATAAATGGCATGTACTAGCTTATGTCTCTTATATGTGTGTGTGTATTTAATTATGGAATTAGAATCCTTTTCTTTCATCAAAAATATATGCATTTGCAATTGTTCAAGTGATTTAATTAATTGATCATGTGATTTAGAGTTCTCTTTCTTATGATTCATGTATGCAAATTTACATATGGTAGAATGTAATAATATATAATCTGGACATCTGGAATATGCTTTAGTTAGCCCCAATGAAGTCATTTGATATCACTTACAATGACACGCACCTATTTAATTTCATCCCTATGTATTTTTGTATAAGAATTTTGATAGAGCTTTAAATTAATATGATGAAATAATTTAATCAAATGAAAAAAAAATATAAACTTTAAATGTACATACTCACATCCATCATTCAAGTGCTAAAATATATTGTATGTGTAGGTATAAGACTTAATCATATGAATGTTACATGAGATGGAAAGAAATAATTTAACATGTGTCTTGTGATAGTAATTCAATCAAATTAATCTTAAGATGCCTTTCATGCTGAATAAAATTATTTAGAGTGAACCTAAACTTATAATTAATTTAAAATATATAATAAGCCATTCACTAAAGAGAACTAAGATAATTAACATGCTTTAGAAATGACTTAAGGTAGGGACGAAAGAGAGTAATCCTCTCATTTTCTTTTCCTTATAACACTTAGTTGCTAAGTGCAAATCAATTGAAAAAAAACACTAATTGTAAAATTCCTAAATCAATTAAACCACTTAAAGTGAAATCAACCTCTTATAATTAAACTTTTTTTTCACAATTAAAAAATCATAACCTTAATGCTTAGTTAGGACGTACTACACAAACTTTAATACACACACATTTGAACTGAGTCACCACTTCTAGCTTTATGTTAGGACGGTGCATGACATGATGTATGTTTGGTTAGACAGGGGATTGGTTACCCATGTGCAAGGTACTAAGTCAAATTATATATATAACTGCTTGGTAGTATGTGTTTAGCTAACACTTATTTTGTAAGTGTAGTTAGATTTACTTTTTATTTTTTAATATAAATTTGAATTAGGAATTAAGATTAGTGCTAGTGATTAGGATGAAAAACTTTGTCACTAGAGGCCCTGTGATGCCTTTGAAGTAAGAATATCAAAATCAAAGAAGGAAGAGACATGAAGAATGAAGAAAAGACTACCCCCATATTATTTATTCATTTACAATTTTAATTATTCTTTTATGTTTGAGATGTATAATATAGCTCTACATTTTTTTCTTTTTTTGCATGATTTGCACACGCTAGTCTTTAGGGTAGTATAAAATGTTTGATGCTATGTTTAGCTTATGCATTAGAAATTACATGCCTCTTTATAGTTTCTTTATGATTGGTGCTTTATTGTATGGCTTGGATGCAATTAGCTCTTAAAAATATTAATTTCTTACCCCAACTACAACTCATAACTAAAGTTTTAAATAATTCATAACCTCATATAAAGCCTAAGAATTAAATCAAGATAATTAAAAGATTTAACAACTCCTTAGCTAAATATTGTATGTCTCACTTCATGCATCATCTTGAATTACTCTTGTAAAAATGAGGGCCTCTAACTTACACATATGAAATTGTGAAGCAACACCTGAGCTTCACCCTCTTCTTTTGATTTAGCCCATAACTCATTTCAACATGCATTTAGCAAAAATCCTATGGCTTTTGTTAAAATGAAGTGTCAAAAATCAAATAAAAATAAAAAAGATTTAGATTTGTAGATTAAGTCATTATTCATACCACTCATAATCTAGTCTCTTAGAGAGTGGGTTTAAGGACTTCAGTCTCTTTATAAATGATAACAACTCAACTATCTTGCAAAATTATATGACTTGCCTATATGGTTTTAAAGTGTAGGAATAGTTATTCGCCACTGCATATAAGTCTAGATCGTGATTTACTCTCTCTTGGAGGTAAATCATATACCCATCTTCGCTTAGATTTAGGTCATGCTTTGGCTTATGCTAAAGCTCCCTAGATTTATGATCTGAGATAGCTGTTTTCTTCAGGCTACAAGCATAAATTATCACCTTTTAGGCATTTTCTTAATCATGTATTATGGATTATAAGCCTTAGTGATCTAATAAAATTCAATTCTAACACATAATTCTCTTCAATCTCAAATATATAAAGCCCAACCATAGGATAAATTGGAATGCTCAATATAGTATCATGAGCATTCCTACTCATCTCCTTTGGCTTCCAAAATAAGTCTCCTCCTTGATCTTTCCCATTTAATCTTCCAGCATAACCAATTTATTGATAGTCTTACAAATCTTTTGAGATAATAATTGCCTACTTTAATCGAGAGTATTCCTAAGGAATTCACTTTCCTTAGGATGTAATTAACTATGGCTTACCCCCTAGAGAACTTTAGAACGGTTTAATATAAACCCTTCTTGTTCATCCATGTAAAGTAGGGTAAAATCTTTGGTTCAAAACCCATCATGCCTTAGAGTCCTTATTAGGTGATTAGGTCCTTGAAGGGTGATATCCCTATCTTTGAGATAGTATATCATACCTCAATATGGTACTTCAAATACCTCCTCATGGTGTCCCCATATACATCTAAAATGAACACCACAAATTTTTTCACACTGGGGATGATTTCTCTCCATCTCTAGTAGATAATTATTTTCTCCAAGCATCGAAAGTGCACTTATATTTTATATAAAGTAAACTATCTTTCTTATCCCAAATTTGTTGAATGAAGATTCTATTTTCAAATGAAATCTTGACATAAAAAAGAAACTCCACTTAGATATTCCATATGCTAGAGTTGGAGTTCTCTTTTAAAAAAGCAAAATCACACTCAAAATCAAGACATATTTAAACTTTATTTGACATACCCAATTTGTCAAATGAGAGTTCCTTTATTTTTGAAAATTAAAATAAATTGAATTTATTTAACATACCATCTTATAGAACTCATCTTTTCAAAGTCTTGAAGTTCATACATTTGGACTCCATTTGACATACCCAAATTTGTCAAATGAGAGTCCCATTTTCAAAAAAAAAAAAGAGAAAAAAGAAGAAGAATTGAACTCTATTTAACATACATAAATTTGTTAAATAGATTTTTCTTCTTCAAAATCATGACACATTTGAACTCATTTGACATACCATATTTGTCAAATATGTTCCTTTTCAAAAAAGAGAAATCAAATCAACACATATCAAACACATTTAGCCTCTACTAACATACCTAAATTTTAAGTAAGAGCCCATTTTTAAATCAAATCAACATATATCACATACAATAAAACATTCATCACAAATAAATATTTTTCATAAAATTTTTAAACATATAATTGAAAACCTTTATACCTAAATTTGTTATAAAGATTTTTCAAATCAAATTTAAACAAAACATAATATATATATATATATATATATATATATATATATATATATATATATATATATATATATATATATATATATATATATATATGTCCAAAGTCTGAAAACTTGAACCCCACTCAATATACCTAAATTTGTTGAGTATGGGTTCAAATCAAAATCATATGGCAAAGTTTCCTCAAAATATATCAAAAATCTCTCCAAAATTGAATGAAGCCCACTTAACATACCTAAATTTGTTAAGTTTCAAATTCCAAATCAATCTAGAAGTCAATGATTGAAGATAAATATTGAGCAAGAGTCATCATGTTTCAACAAATGTAGTGATTTCAACAATCGTCTTTTTATTTATGCTATTATGGCTTCCTATGTTCATATTTTCCTTCCCATCGAGCATGGATCCTCATATATACACAAACCACTCATATCTAGTTCAATTCATAGTTACGAGGTGACAATCACCATTATTACTTGGAGGAGGTAATAGATGTCACTTCTCCGCTTTGACATTCCGTCTGTAGTTCATCAAGAGGAAGGCTTCCATGGTTCCACATTGATCAGAGTGTTAGTCTACTTCAAAGATAAAGTTCCCTATAGTTCCAAATGACTACTACATCCTCTTTGGTCATTGTGGTGTTTATTTGATATGTGTATGGGGACACCATGCAAATCTAAGGGTGTACTTATTAAGGTGATCATTTATATCAAGAAATAGTACAGTATCTCAAAAGATAAAAATCACCACCCTATAATGGACTAATCACCTAATAAGGACTCATATGACATGATGGGTCTTCAATATACGAGATTTCCTATTTTTTATATTGATGAATAAACTATTTATATTGAACCCAGTTCTAAAGTATGCAAGTGTTGAACTCATTTTTAGATGAGCCTCAACCCCTCCATCTCAAATTCTCTTAAACTTTAAGAGTTTGTAGTCTTAAGACACATCTAGTGATTAGGTGGACACTTAACTATTAGAGACTTAGAAGAGTTAGCTATAAATAGGTGAAGCCTGGGTATTAAAAATTTGCCTTCTAGCTTGAACCAAATCCTCACTTTCCTGTCAAAAACCCAAACTCATATCAACTCCAACTTAACTCAAACCTTGAACCAATTCAATGGATTTTCTCAAATCACGAATCAATTTGAAACATGATTGAATCCTAATTGATTCAAACTTCAAAAATTTCCTAAGTCCTTTTGATTCCTTCATGCATTTAGCCAAATGTAATCTAAATCAATTCAAACTCAAGAAATTTTCGAACCATTTATATTCTCATTTATATTCATATATATAAATGAAAGATAAATTCAAATCAATCAAACTAAATTCAATATTCAAATCCAAATAAAAATATTTCCTAAGTCCTTTGATTCCCTCTATGGACTTAGCCTAAATAAATCCAAATCAATTCAAATTCATGAATATTTCTTGACAATATTTTATTTCTCATTTATATTCACATATATAAATAAAATATAAATTCAAACAATCAAAATGAACCCAAAATCAAATCCAAATTCCAAAATCTTTTTCTAAATCCAAAATTCTTATGGACTTAAATCAAATGTTCAAATCACTTCAAATTCATGAAATTTTCATAACCATTTATAAATTTATATTTACATATAAATGAAATAAAATTCAAATATCAAAACAATACCCATAAAATAAATTCAATCAAAATTCAACCTGCCTTTCAACTCAAATTCTTGAACATAGCCAAATCAAACTCAAATCAAGCCAAACTTGATTTTCATCTTGATTCAATCAATCCTACAATCATGAATTCAAATATAAACATAAACTTCAACCATCAAATCAAAAATCAATTCAAAAAATCAAACTCATCAAACTCATGTTCACCGCTTGAACTTGAAATTGTCAAGAGGATCAAAACCCATTTGACTTCAAATTACTTGCAAAATGGATTTATATTTCAATCATAAGTGCATGTGAGTTCAATTAAACTCAAATCAAGCTTTGACCAACCATTTGACCAATTTAGGCTCACTTGACCTAAAGTGACCTAAAGTACCATTATGAGCCAAATTCTAATCCTAATGAATTGGATTGAACTAAGCCCACATTTCACATTGTAACAATCATCATGAGATGATCAATCACTCAAATTGGGTCAAACTAAGTCAAACCTAAGGGTTGACCAAGTCAATACTTGCCAAAATTAAACCTAAATTAGCCAAAATCTACCATAGGTCAAATTGATTGAACCCTGATGAAAACTCATTCATGATAAATGTTTGAACTTGACCAAGTCATCATTTGAGCCTAACCTAGCCTAATTGGCCACTTAAAGTTGACCCAAGTTGACCCAAGTTGACCTAAAAAAGTCAAATTTTTGTCAAACTCTAAGCCAAATTGATTGAAACAATGGGTCAAGTTCATCCTAAAATGATTGTTGAACTTGACCAAAGCCTAAATTGGCCAACTAGTCCCAACCTAGCCCAATTGACCATGAACCCAACTTGAACTAAAAGGTCAAATTGAGCCAAACCCAAATATAAACCAAATTGATTAGAAATAAAGATACCAATCCATTTCAAATGACCAAGCAAACATAAACCAACCCATGACCTAACCCAAATAGGTCAAATGGGTCAAATTGTCAACTTGACCCATTTGACCTAAATGAAATGAACCAAATTCAAATATAAATTAAATTGAACCAAACCAATGATGCAACATATTTCAAATATGGTCATGACTTAATTAACCCTTGGTTTGACCTAATTTGACCAATTGGTCAACTTGACCCATTTTGACCTAAATTGGTCAACATGAGCATATCAAATCAACTCCAAATTCATTGAAATTTGGCTAACCCATTTTCAATCATACCAAACATATTCAAACTAAAATCAAGGTCAAATGACCATTTTACCCGTAGGCCATAGGGGTAACCAAAATCACTTGAAATTTGGTCAATTCCTTTTCATGGACACTGACCTCTGTGAACCAAATGGACACTAGTGGACGCACATGATCCATTATGTTTGGGTCAACCAAACCCAACAATGTCAAAACCACCTATGGACATAAGCATGAGATTCCTTCCTCCACTTGAATTAAGCACAAAGCTCCTCATTCTCTAGCAAAATTGAATGCCATACCTCTAAATGGCCTAAACAACCCATTGAATAAGGTATATTGGATCAAAATGACAAAGCTCTTCATGACCGAGAACAAGGGAGCTCAAGACAAATCTCCAATTCGATTGAGCTAAAGGAACTCAGAGGAACCATTTCCAAATCTTCCTAAGCTCTCTCAAGCAAATTCAACTTCTCCATTTTAAAATTTTCTCAAACCGAGAACGAGGGAGCTCAAGCCAAATTTGATCTCACTCCACACTCAATACCAACCCAATTCACTTTGCAAGCTTCATCAGGGAACTCAATCAAGTTCACCCAAGCCTTCACAAAGTTCTCCAAGGGGAAGAGTGCTCTTGAGCCATGAGCATATCAAGGTGAGCTTGGTCCATAGGAAGATCCATTCAAAGCACCTCAAATTTTAAACAAAGCTCTCACCAGACAAAGCTACTTCAAGGATTTGAGCGCCGGATAGCCTCATGAGGTATGCCATTAAACCAAGCTTAAATTAGACATAGTGTGGTCCTTATGAAAGAAAGTCTCATCCCATGAGAATCTAGCCATTGGATGTGTCCCAATTTACTTTAGATGGTGTTTGAATTTGGATTCAATCTGAGCTCAATCGAGCTCAGATCTTCCCCTAGAAGATGGACATGGCCATCTCCACGAAAGATCTAGATCACCCATCCATCCATCCATTTTGGATGGACAACCATGGTCAAGAAACATAGATCTATCATTTTAACCCTTAAGAACTATATTCAACCGTATCCTTGATCGGATGGACGGAGAGTGCATAGAACATGTGGTGCTATGATGTGATAACTTTAATAGTCTCTCCCATTGTGCCACGTGGCATGCATCGTGAGCCTCCGATGGATAATATTTAATTAAGGGATTAATTACCTAATTAGTCATTAAATCTAAATATTCATATAAGTGTCAAAATGACAAATATAAAATAAATTGCATATGAAAGATAATTGAATATAGAATATTATAAAATTAATTTTGATGGATTTTGATTAGTGTTATTTTCTAAATTTGAGATTTATTAGAATGTAATTAGGCTAATAATTTGATTATTCCATTAATTAATCTCAAACTTCTCATGTGTATTTTTGTGAGATGACTTTGCTCCCCCATTACGTATTGCTATTTATTAATGGTTTTAATTAGGGTAATTTCTAGATTCATTCTAATTACTCTCTGTAATTAAGCTTAATTTATTGTAATCAAGTGGTTTAATCCCTTGATTAAGTTAATTAAGATTTGTTTAAGTGAACAGGAGGTTTAGGAAATAATTTTGGGATATTTTCCTTAAGCTATTCCTTAAACCCCCCTCTTTCTTCCTTAATCCAAACTTAATTAAGGATTAATCCAATAATTACCTACTTAATTAATTTGATAAAATTCTAAAACCTTCCAGAACTTAACTAATTCATCTTGGCTAGGTGCTTAGGTGTTCAATAACCTAAGTACATTAAGGAAACCAAAATCCAACTCACATGTGTGAGAAGTGTTATGAAAGTACTTAAATTAAATCCTTTAGCTTAATTAATCATTAATCATGAGCCAATTGCATTAGGCCCCTTTCTTTCTTAGGTGCATTGCTAATTTAAATTCCTTGTATGGTTTTATGTCATCCATTGGCTCATAATTATTTGGTTAAGTATGCTAAGGTGGTGTAGGTAAGGGGTAATTAACACACTTAATTCACACTTAACTAAATAAAATATAAAAATCACCTATTGATCCTAAAGAACAAACTAAATTAACTCACATATGGGGGAAATGGGTTAGGACCAGCAAATATTCATTCACATTTCTTAAATCAAACATAAAGCAAATTCAAAACAAAAATCACATTAAACAAACTTTGATTCACTGTGAACTTTCTTATTTTATAGGATTGTCTTTAGGAATTAATTAGGGAGAATGAGTTTACATTACTTTTATCACTTTATTTTTTCTTAGCATGCTAAATGTGTATGCCATATGAGAATCATGCATCCATCCCTTTTAAAAATCAAATTAAAAATGGAATGTTTTCTTTATGTCAAATTGCATGGGTTGGCTAAAGTAAGAATATGAATAACTATTATCACTATTAAATCTAAAATTATTTTGAAAACTTATAAATCAAATATCAAAACTAAAAGGTATGCTGCTTATACTTTATTTATAAGCTTGCATGTGAATATAAAAATGTGTCTTATGTTTGCTTCCTTTCTTTCCTCTTAACATGGATTTGAATAAGACTTGCAAAGTGTATAGTTCTTTTAAAAGAATATAACACTTGCTTAAAATTTACTCTTATCCTCTTCCATGTTATAACTTAAGAAGGATTTTTACATTTACACATATAAATTGCATAAACAAACAAAAAATTAAATAAACATAAACTTTGCATCTTTCTTTGTCCAGTTATCTCTTTTGTACATGCATATGTATTTAATGAAAGTGGTATATTAGTGGACAACCTTGGGGTTGCGAGGCTTTAAGTAGCCCTAAGTAGGTTTGTACCTTACACCCCTAGTGCTAACAATGACACCAGTACTAATTTATGCCTTTCATACATACATATGTGCATATGAAGAAAGGATAAAAGAATAACCCTTTTCTACTTAATGAAAATCATGCATCATAAAACATCAAAAATTTCTTAAGTAACATTGCTTATCATTCATTATTAAAGTGTGCTAATCATTTCCATTTTCATGTATATATGCTTAGGATTCATTCATATGCATGTTATATATGTTGGGAAAGAAATGAAATGGTGTGTGTTTTGTAATATTGTTTCACTTTACTTAATCTTAAAAATACCTTTCCTTTTGAATATGTTTGTTTAGAGTTAATATAAACTTAGGATTAATTAAAACATATAAGAAAACATTCACTAAACAAAATCAAACATGAATATACTTTAAAAAATTACTTAGGGTAGGAAGGAAAGAGAAGTTCTCTTTTCTTTCCCCTCACTTTACAACTTAGTAATTAATTATAGGATTCACCTAAATCAAATCAAAAATATAAAATAAAATTAACCCAAAATAACTAAACAACTTAAATTGAAATCATCCTCTAAGTTGGACATTTTCATTCTTAGGAAATATAAACCTTAAAGCCATAGCTAAGCATACCACACAAATCTTAAATGACACACACATTAGGGTAAGTCATTACTTCTAGTTTTAGGCTATGGCGGTGCATGGTTTGATGTTTTCTTTTATTTTTAATATTTTTTTTAGTCTAATGTTTGGGTGAATGTGTAGAATGAATGGTAGGACGATTTAGTCTAATTATTGTCTTCTATAGGGGATTGTGCTTAAGGGGCGCTGTAATAATAAAAATATAAATGCTTTTATTATGTAGATGCTTATACCCCTAAGCATAATCCAATAGGCCATGTGGACTTAGTTGCCCATGTGTGGGGTGCTAAGTCCAATATACATGCTTGGGATTTGTATGGTTTGTTTAGCTAATCTCTATTTTACAGGTGTTAGTTAGATTTACTTTTCCTTTTCATGTAATTTTGCAATTAGGATTTTGGAATGATTGTTATGGGGGATTAAGATGAGCATTGGTCATAATATTTCATCTTATGTACCATCTGAAGTCTTTGGAGCAACCATATTCCAACCATTCAAAAGAAGGAACCAAAAGAAGAAAAAAAGAAAAGAAGAGAAGAAGAAAGAAGAAGTGAAGAATGAAGACCCCCCATAATGAATTCCTTGCTTAATTGTAATTAATTCATTTATAATTCGGGTTGTGTAAGGGTGGAGCTCAGCTACCTAATTTTTTTTCGGGTTTGTGCGGTGGTTCTCGACCATAATTGGCCTTTTATTCTTTTGCATTAGCTTTATAAAATGTTTGATGTTTTGTTTAGCTTGTGCATTAGAAATGACATATTTTACTAGTTTCTTCCTTGCTTGATGTATGATGGATGATGATTAGGCTCTTAGAGAAAAATAAATATTCTACCAAATTAATCAACTTAAAATTTAAAATAAATAACTCATAACCTCACCTAAATCTTATGCTAAAAAAGCAAGATGAAAGAAACCCCTTAGCTGGATGTGTACTTTCTTTTCTAACATCATGCATAAAAGAATATTATTTCACTCTTGATTGGAGTGCTTCCACATATGCCAGAGAACTTGGCTTGACTTGTAAGAGCCATGGTGGAAACACACCTCCTTATCTTGCTTATTTTGGCTCATAATCTAATTTCTCATGCATTAGGCATAAAGAATCCTATAACATGAGTAAAATGACTGTCCAAATGAAAATAAAACTCATATGTGTCAGGGGTGTTTTGAAATTACTTAAGTTAAACCCCTTAGCTTAATTAATATTAATCAAGAGCCAAATTGCATTAGGCCTTTTCCTTCTTAGGTGCATTACAAATTTAAATTCTTGTGAGATTTTATGTCATCTCATTGGCTCATAATTATTTGATTAACTATGTTAAGGTGATGTAGGTAAGGGATAATTAACATGCTTAATTCTTACCTTAACCTAGTAAAAATATAAAATGAATCTAATCACCTAAAAATTGAACAAAAATATCAAACACATGTGGGAATGGGTTAGGAACATCAAACTCACCTCACATTTTTCAAATTAAATCAAACTCAAGATCAAATAAAAATCACATTAAACAAACTTTGATTTACTTCAAGCTTTCTTATTTCATAAGATTGACTTTAGGAATTAATTAAGGTGAATGTGTTTACATGCTTTGATTACTTTAGTTCTTTCGCAATATGATAAATATGTGTGTCATATGGTTTTACACATTCATGCTTTTCAAAAATCAAATTTAAAATGAAAAAGTTTCCTTTATGTCAAATTGCATGTGTTGGCTAAAGTAAGAATATGAGTTAATATTATCACTATGAAATCCAAATTATTTACAAAATATATGAATCAATTATCAAAATTGAAAGTGTGTTACTTTTATCTTACTTGTAAGCTTGCATGTGAGTAAAATATAAGGATATTAGTGTAGTTTTCCTTCTCCTCTCTTTTGGTATAGTTTTGAATAGGATTTGGCAAAGTGTATGATTCATTTGAAAAGAATGTAACACTTGCCTAATTCTATCTCCTATTCATTCCTATGCTATTGCTTAAGAAAGATACTTACACTTGCACATATAAATTGCATAAACAAAATAAATCAACTAATATACACTTTTGCATTCTTTCTTTTCCATTTATTTCTTTTGTACATATGCTTATATTTAAGGAAAGTGGTATATTAGTCTGGAAAACCCCAGGGTTGCGAGGATTTAAGTAGCCCTAAGTAAGTATTGTACCTTACACCCCTGGTTAACAATGGCATCATACTCACTTATGCCTTTCATACATTCATATGTGCATGTGAAAATTGGATAAGAAACCCTTTTGCTACTTAATGAAAATCATGCATCATAAATATTCAAATTTTCTTAAATAAACTACTTAGCATGCATCATAAAGTGTGCTAAACATTCCCATTTGTCTGTGTAGATATGTTTATGATTCATTCATATGCATGCTATACATGTTGGGAAAGAAATGAAGTGATGTATATTTTGTGAATTTAGTTCATTTTACTTAATCTTAAAATGCCTTTCTTTTTGAATAAGTTTGTTTAGAGTTCATCTAAACTTAGGATTAATTAAAATATATAATAAAACATTCACTAAATAAAACTAAAATATGAATCCACTTTAGAAATTACTTAGGTTAAGGAAGGAAAGAGGAGTTCTCTTCTCTTTCCCTTTCTTTATAACTTAGTTATTAATTCTAGGATTCACTTGAACCCAATCAAAACATAAAATAAGATCAATCCAAAATAATTAAATCACTTAAATGAAACCCTCCTCTAAGTTGAACATTCTTCACATTTAGAAAATTCTAACTTAAAGCCATAGCTAAGTACCACACAAACCTCAAGCACACATTAGGCTAAGTCACCACTTCTAGCTTTAGGTTAGGGTGCATGGTTTGATGTTTGCTTTATTTTGTGATATATGTTTTAGTCTGGATGTTAGGGTAAATGTGCATATAGTGAATGGTAGGACGATCTTAGTCTAACCATTATCTGCTGCAGGGGATTGTGCTTAAGGGGAACTGTGATAAATAAAAATAAAAATTCTTTGGATGTGCAGGTGCTTATAACCCTAGGAATAATCCAATAGGGTAGATGGACTTAGTCACCAATAAGTCTAATATACATGATTGGGATTTTGTGTGGTTTATTAGCTAATCTCTGTTTGGCACGTGTTAGCTAGATTTACTTTTTGCCTTTTCATGTAATCTTTATAATTATGATTTTGGAATGATTATTACTGGGATTAGGATGAGCATTGGTCATAAGATCTCATCTTATGTACCATGTGAAAAACCTTTAGTAACCACCTTCCAACCATCCAAAAGATGGAACCAAAGAAAAAAGAAGAAAAGAAAAAGAAAGAAGAAAAGAAGAATAAAGAAATGAAGCTTGAAGACCCCTATAACAATGAGTTTCTTGCATAATTATATTCAATTCATTTGTAATTTGAGTTGTATAAGGGTAGAATTTGGCTACCTAATTTATTTTTGGGTTTGTGCGGTGGTAGCCGACCACAAATGGCCTCTTACTCTTTTACGATTAGCTTTATAAATTGATTGATGATTTGTTTAGCTTGTGCATTAAGTGGCATCATTTTCCTAGTTTCTTCCTTGCTTTATGTATGGCCTAGATGTGGATTAGGCTCTTAGGGAAAAATAAATCTTCTACCAAATTTAAAAATTCAAAACTAAAAATAATGAACTCATAACCTCATCTAAAGCTTAGGCTAAAAGTCAAGATAAAAGAATTAGCAACCCCTTAGCTGGATGAGTATTTCTTTCGTAACATCATGCACAAATGCATATTATTTTACTCTTGATTGAGGGCTTTTGCAGAGAAACTTGGCTTGACCTTTGAGCCATGGTGGAAACACACCTCCTCCCTTCTATCATTGATTTTGGCCAATAATCTCATTTCTCATGCATTAGGCATATGAATCCTATTATCAAATGATTGTCCAAAAATGAAAATAAAATGTAATATGATTTGCATTAGATTTAGGTCATTTGAAGCATACATGATCTAGTCTCTTTAGTGAGTTTAAGGACTCAGTCTCTTTCTAAATAAATAATAGCCTTGCTATCTTGCATAAAGCATATGAATTTCCTACATGAATTTAAAACCATAAGAGGAGTTAGTTGGTGGCCACCCCAAGGCGATTGGATGTCCCAGTCGGGTTGTTTGTCCTCTCTTGTGGAGGCAAACCAAATACCCATTTTCACCTTAGATTTAGGTTGTGATTTTGGCCCTCGCCAAAGCCCCCTAGATTTAGGTTATGAAGTTGCTTTTCCCTTCCATGGGCATAAGCATAAATCCTCTCCTCGTAGGCATTTCCATAATCTTGTGTTGTGGAATCATAAGCCCTAAATTTCTAATGAAAAATTCAAATCAAACAAATTAAATCAATTTTAAAAATGTAAAGCCCAACCATAGGATAGTTTGAGATGCTCTGTAGGCTTTCTAGCATCGTGAGCATCTCCTACTTATCTTACTTTGGCTTCGATAATAACTCCCACTCTTTGATCAATCCCATTTGATCTTTTAAAATAAACTAATCAATTGATAGTCCTACCTATTAAAATCTTTGAGACAATGATCATTTACCTTAATAGAGAGTATTCTTAAGGAATCTCATTCATTTGGATGTAATTAACTATGAGGGCTTGCCTCTGTAGGGAACTTAATGAACCCGATTTAAAATAAACCCTACTTTACTTTTCCATGTAAAGTAGGGAAGAATCTTTGGTACACATGCATACCCATTGTCTTTAGGAGTCCTTGTTGAGGTGATTAGGTCCATTGTAGGGTGGTGACTTCTATCTTTTGAGATAGTACACCTCTCCAATGTCAATCACCCTCAATAAGAACATCTATGATATATGTGGTGTCAAAATACATAAAAGAAAATGTATATTTTATCTCATTTTATCCATAGAGTGAAGATGGAAGTATATCTTATTCTTTAGAAATAATCATATTAAAAATTTCATCACATATTTTTCTGGCGACTTCGCTGGGAATGGTTCCTCTCTCCATCTTTGGTAAATGATCGTTGTCTCTAACTATCAATAGTGGGTCTGTACTTTGGTATAAATCTGTGACTTTCTTTTGTTCCGTTGGCACTTAGCTTATTTCATCCTTAAGTTGAGCTAGCCAACATCTTTATGTTTTAGGACCTCACCCCGTGTTGGTCTTAAAACCCCCGTTGGGTTCTCCAATGGGTAAAAATAAATAGATCTAATAAAAGAAAATATTTAGACTTCCTCTTTATCATTTTATGGTAAGGAAAGGTTCATTTAAAATAATAAAGACAAAATAAATTTTCATAAAATCTTGCTTTTCAAAAGCACTCTTTCAAAAAAAATGCACATAATAAAATATTTTCCACAAAATTTTCTTAAATCACCTTCATCTAACAATTCTCATAATTACATGTAGGAATCTTCAAAAATAAAACTAATCTTTTCTCAAAAACACAAATGAACATCTTCCTCAATTCATTTTGATGAAGATTTCATTTTCAAAAAAAAATGAACAATCATCTTCCTTCAAAATCAAAATTAAAAATAAAACTTTCAAAAGCACATATGAACCTTTCCATTCAATGCACTCACATATTGAATGGAAGTTTCATTTCAAACAAGCTAAATTTTCAAAAGCACATATGAACATCTTCATTCAATATCAAATTTATTGAATGAATATTTCATTCCCAAATAAAAATAACATCGTTTGGAAATCCCATTTAAACATATCCCATATTTGATTAAGTTGGAATTCCCTTTTTTAAAAAGCAATAGTCACACACAAAACAAATTTTCACACTTCAAAAATATGATTGACTTCCATTCCTACATGCCCAAATTTGTTGAATGGAAGTCTTCTTTTTGAAAATCAAAACTTAAAAATTATATTTTCAAAATTCAAGACACATTTGGAACTTCATTTAGCATACTCAAATTTGCTAAGTGAAGTCTCCAAATTCAAAACCAAAATTTTTTTTCAAACATATTTGGAACTTCATTCATCATACTCAAATTTGCTAAGTGAAGTCTCCAAATTCAAAACAAATTTTCAAACACATTTGGAACTTCATTTAGCATACTCAAATTTGCTAAAATGAAGTCTCCCTTTTTCGAAATATAAAATAAAAATTTGAAACATCTTTGGAATTTCATTTAACATATTCAAATTTGCTAAATGAAATTTCTACTTCACAAAATTTCCAAAAAACACTTTTGGAACTTCACTCTTTAGCATACCAAATTTGCTAAAGAGAAGTTTCCATTTTCAAAACAAAAAAAAAAAAAATTTTTTTAAAAAACACATCTCTTGGAATTTCATTTAGCATACTCAAATTTGCTAAGTGAAATTTTCATTTCACAAAATTAAGGTGAACCTCATCTTTAGCATACCATATTTGCTAAAGTAAAGTTTCCACTTTCAATAAAAAACAAATTAAAACAAAAGGAAACATGTTAGGATTCCCTTAGCATACTTAAATTTGCTAAGGATCCTACTTTTGCAAAAATAAAAATATCCAAAACAAATGAAACAGTTTAGGATTTTCATAGCATACTCAAATTTGCTAAGAATCCTATTTTCAAAAATCTTTTAAAAATAAAACATACTTGGGTTCTTCACATAGCATACCTAAATTTGCTAAGTGGGAATTCCAATTTTCAAAATCAATAACTATTCACAAAAAGAAATAATTATTTTCAAACACTTCACTTAGCATACCCAAATTTGCTAAGTAAAATTCAAAATCAAATCAAAAAAAAAAATCAATTGACCCTTACTTTAACATACCCAAATTTGTTAAAGGAAAGGGTCCTCAAATCAAAATCTAAATTCAAACATGAACCTATGGAAGCATCCTTCTAAAATATTTGAATCCATTTTTCAACATACCCAAATTTGTTGAAGTTGGATTCATATTCAAAATTCTTTTCAATCAAATTTCTAAATCTTCTAAATCCATTTGAACCCCACTTAACACTTCCAAGATGTTGGATGTGGGTTCAAATTTTAAATCAAATTCAAATTCAAAAAAATAAAAATAGAAATTGATCCAAGCTTGTTTCCTATTGATTCTCATCAATAGTACCACAGTTCAATTTTTAGTTTTATGATTATAAATGGAAGTTCAGTTTGTTTTCACTTTCCCTCATGATGGATTTGGCCTTAGATGCCAACTCCCCATGATCATACACACTTATCCATTTTGGGAGGTTTTGAGGTGAGATTACATGTGAGGGCACTCCCTCACCATGTCAGACTAGGGTGGCGTGAAGTCCATTTGATCGATTACCATCGATGATCCCCTCATTAAAGAGAAAGTAGTAGCACACCAGGCCAATGAGTGATGGTTTGTTCCCATGGTTTCTGTCCCTAGTAAGACCCACTCATTGGCACCTCTAAGGGTAAGGCTCCTCTGATCTGAGATTCCCCCTACCTTTGAGTTGGGTCTAGCTCCTCCATCACTACTAGACAGGAATAAAACCACATGATCAAGCACACATGACTGTGGAGATGGAGGTAGCTCACCTATTGAGGAGTTTCCTACTTGATCACCACGGTTATACAAACCATTTCATCCTCTCTCTGGGTTAGAGAGAGATGCTAAGAGGATCCATATCACCTCCACCTGGTTCAATCAGCCCCATCCTGAGCAGAGGTGGCCGCCTCTCACTTGCTGGGTTGAGCTTAGACGCTTAAGTAGTGGAGCTCAATTTGAGATATATCATCCTGTGGGGAAACATATCATGAGAGAGGGCCGAGAGGCCCATGACATTTAGGGAGAGGAGGAGGTTCACCGCCACGGCAGCTTCTACACTCATTTTCTAGTTTCATGCACCACCAACATCATACATATAACATCTTACTTATAGGATGACCCATCATAGGAGGCTCTCATAGAGAGTTGATGGTGTCTCCACCGCCTACCCCCCCCATCCATCCGCTCACGCCACAACATCTCCTTCAAGGCCATAAAGGCCACAGGGGAGAAGCATCCCCTGGTGATCCTATGGTCGAGGGATCCTACCCATCTACACCACCTACTATGGTGTGAGGGCCGAGCTCTCTTCTCACCCTGGGTGAGGGAATGGTGACCCCAAGTATGGTCATCCCTTCACCAACTCCACCCAACAAGATTGGAGATGGTGAACATAGAGGGAGGATGATAGCCAGTTGCACGATGATAGTAGAACCTCCTAGAATGTCACCCTTTAGAGCTAGTGATGAAGTGTGTCTCTCTAGTGAGTACAGCCTCATAGGATTGATTCTCCAATAGTAGGTCGGTGCCTCAAGACACATGATGATCACACCGGCACCAAAGATCATTTGTCATTGATTGATCATTCTCTAAGGAGATAGTAACACATTATCTTAGAAGAAGAAATTTGGGTATGATGATGATGAGGAGAAGATCAACTTTGATCCCAATGAAGATGATTTGTTGGGAGACTCAACTGGGTGTGTAGATACGGGGATCTCCTGAGAGCCATGGAAGGTGATGAGGTTGATTAGAAGACACCCAATCAACACCCACCTCATATCGCTAAAGCAAAAAAGATGAGCAGATAGATAGGATGGCAAGACAGCTTGAGGACTTGTTAGTACTTATTCAAAAATAACCCCAATAGTTCATCCTACTAATTGATATTAGTCGAGTTAGTGCATGTCACCAAGACCTTACCTCTGAGCAAGGTAACACTTGCATGTATAGGAAGGTAGTGGAAAGTACCTCCATACAAGAGAAAGACATCAGATCTATGATTGAGTAGCAAGTGAAGGAAGCCTTGGCTCAAGCCCGGGAAGGATAATCAATTCCAAAGGGTAGACCCTACCCAGAGGAATTTGATGCAATCCAATATCCCAAGGGTTTCACATCACCTTCCTTCAAGGGCTTTGATGATAGTGGAAACCTAAGGAAGCATATTGCACACTTCAGGGCTAGTTGTTGCAACACCAATGGTAGCGACGCTTTACTATTCTGCCTCTTCGTTAGTAGCCTAGCAGGGATAGCTTTCGATTGGTATGTTGAATTGCCCAATGGTTCAGTAAATATATTTGTTGAGTTGGAGCAACTATTCATCAAGTGGTTTACTAGAGCTCAACGAAGGGTTACTGTTGGTGATCTCATTGTTGCATAACAACACCCAGGTGAGTCACTTGTTGACTATATTCTCAGATGGAATAACCTGAGTTTGAAATGCAGCTATGAAAGCAAAGATGCCATTGAGATTCTTCTAAAGAATATCCATGGCCTGGTCACCTTCATGCTTAAGGGCTTCACTATCAAAATATTTGAGAAGCTAATCAACAAGGCAGCTAGTCTACAAGGAGAGGCCAAATAGTTGCTTTTTCAAGACCAGTTGCCCAAAGCAAAGCCACAGAAGGTCTATGAGAAGAAGCTAAGAATAGTGACAATAGTAGATAAGGGGAAGCAACCAGCTAGAGATCAATCCAAGAGACCATGACCTCAACAGCCTTCACCTCCACCTCCTTTACCACCACCAAGGTAGCCCTATCGACCTCCATAGCAGCCTCCATGGCCAGCACCGCTACCTCCTCAGCCATACCATCAAGCATCATACATACTCACCACCAGGTAGCAATGGTCCACCTACTCTTTTAGATAAGCTTAACAAACCTTATTTATTTAAGAGGGAGGTAATCAGAAGATCTTTAAGAATCTCTTAAAGAAGTCTGATTTTAGCTACCCAGGGGAGACGAGAGGGAAAAAGCCATGATCTTAAATTTTGCCCCTACCACCGTATGCTAGGTCACATTTTGGAGGATTGCTTCACATTCAAGGATTAGCTTGAACATAGCTTCAAGACCGGTGCTATAGTTATCCCGAAGGAATACTTTATGGAACAACCATCTAGTTCCATTAAGGTAATCCTTGGGGATACTTGTGATCCTTCCAAAACCAAAGAAGGTTGGGATATTTCTCTATCCAAAACCTCAAAAAAGATCATTCAGAAGATTAAGAAACTTTCCATGCAGGTGCCCGAGTTAGCTCAAACCTCTAACATCAAGGAAGGTTTACAAGTTGCCAATTAACCTGGAAAAGTTGAAGAATGCCAGAACAAAGATGTGTAGCCTGGATAGCCCAACAACCACCGATCGAATTAGCCTCTTACCATTGCACCACATCTGTGACTTCCTCTACTTCAATTAGTTCTTCTTCTTCTACTAGTAGAACTCTTATATTGCTGGATAATGCATCAAATCCCTTACCCCACTCACTTTACTTGATTTCTACTTTGTACCTCCTATCAAATCCAAGAAATTAAAGAATAAAGTTAGCTTGAATTACATCTGTGTCACTTCTGATGGGTTGTCTACTTATATTCTTAATGATAACTCTTCAAGTCAAAATAACTATAACAATTTTGATCTTCCTCTTCGATTAGAGGACTTCCCTACTCTAAATACTGGTTCACCTCTTGAGATAGACTTGGAATCATTTGATTTTGAGGGTCCCATAGGAGAAGTAGTGAGCCTGATGTGCAAGTAGAACCTTCCATTACCGCACAAGAGATCACAAGTCAACCTCCATAGTGGCAAGGTTCTAGGCAAAGCACCTCAAGATAGAGGAAATAAGTCATTGGTATAGGATGAGAAGCCCTCCATAGATGCTCCACCCTTGGATATGCTTGTGGAGGATTAGCCCAAGGTGGACTATAATTTTCTCTCTCATCTAAGAAAGTTGCCATCTAACCTAAGCATATACGGTGCCCTTATCTTATCCAAAGAGATGAGGGAATCATTAATCAAGGCTCTCCTTGATCCTGAGATATGCATAGCTCAGCTGACCACTATTGGTGAGGAGGCACATTACATAAAAGAAGCCAGGGGATTACTTTCACAGATGAAGACCTTCTTTTGGGGGACTTGGAGCATAACCGTCCCCTCTACATCATAATTGACATGAGCAGATTCATATTTGCCAGAGTTCTCATTGATCAAGGTGCATCAGTAAACATTATGATTCTAAAGACCCTTACCTATTTGAGGATCAACATCTCCTCACTTCGAGGAGATATGATGATATTGAGAGGATTCAATGAACAAGGTGAGCAGGCTTTTGGTTCTATAGTGTTACTCATGGAGATAGGTGACTGGAAGACTGAAGCCAAGTTTTACATCATTGATTCAAATACTTCATTCACTACTTTGCTCAGTAGGCCTTGGATACATCAGAATAAGATAATCCCATCCTCCCTCCATCTGTGCATTAAGTTCAGAAAAGATGGATACCATGTCAATGGGGATGAAAAGCCATTTTTAATTAGAGAGGTTGAGATTTATGAGGATGCGACCTACTATCTTCCTCAAAACACCCTTTCTCATGAACTTGGGAAAAATTCAAATTCAAAAGAAAAAGAAAATAAAAAAAAGAAAAAACAAAAGAAAAATCAAAAGAAAAAAGAAAAGAAAAATAAAAATCCAAGTGAATAAAAAAGGGAAATTGAAGAAGAAATAGAGCTGCATATCACATTCCACCCATAGTTCATTCCATCATATGGACATGTGGGTAGATGACTCAACCTCCACCAGTGAGGTAGAGGCAATAGAGGCAATTCCAGGTGGAAGACCCTAGTTGGCCATCACCAATAGGTCATGTTCCAGTCATAGAGTACCCTACTATTCACATACTTGGAATCCACAAAGGATGAGTCTAATGTGATTAGTATACTACCAACCCCTCTTAGTGGGTTCCATTGAGGTGACTTTGATCCGCATAAGATGAAGATCGGGCCTCCAGACAAAGCAAAGTATTCAAATTAAGCTTATGTGAGACTATTAGGAAATAGCTGGGAACCTTAGCTCTAACCTCACTTACATCTCAAAAATTTGAAGATTTAGTAATTAAGGAAGTCCCTAAGTCTTCCAAAGTGATATAAAACTGAAAAATTCTTTTTGGGATCATCATCCTCAAGTCCTGAAGTTGATGTAGAACTTGAGGAGGATACATTTAAAGAATTAATGGAATTACCATATGACTTTTAGTCATCTTGTGTTCATAATATTATGAAAAAAGGTTTAGTTCCTCATAAATGGTGTGTACAGTCGAGTACTTTGAAAAGCTATGGAATAATATAGGCAGAAGCACTCAAGAGCAGACTAGATCAAGAGTGGTCCAATGATGATGATTAATGCTAGTTGTTACCAATCATTTGAGTCCGATAGGTTCTTTTCACACAACACCAACTCTTATGAGAATGTGTGTTTAGAAACCTCAGATGATCCAGATGATCTTCAGATCAAGGATGCTCCTCCAAAATTTGAAGTGAAGATCCATTCGACAATTGACAAGCTTAAAGAAATCAACCTCTGATAAGAAAATCCACGCAACATACGTCATTATTGAATGAAGAAGAAAACAATGACTTAGTTAGGCTATTGATTGAGTTTAAGGACTTCTTTGCATGGAGTTATGAAGAGATGCTCAAATTATCTTTTGACGTAGCAGTCCATAAGCCAGCAATAGATCCTAACACTACCCCTATTAAGCAAGCTCCTAGACGTATGCAGTTAGAAATTAAACAACAAGTTATTTCTAAAGTCAAGAAACCGCGATGTCGGTTTCATCGAAAGAAAAATCCTACCGGTTAGCTGTCATCCCGCTTAAGAAGAAGAATGGCCAAATTCACATATGCCAATTTTAGGGACTTAAATAAGGCATGTCCTAAGGATGAGTTTCTTTCTATACTAGAATTAATGGTGGACATCTCATCTCATGTAGTCTTCTTTCATGGATGGATCATCTGCTACAACCAAATCAAGATGCTCAAGATGAAAGAAACACTACTTCCAACCCCAAATCTTCTATTATAGGGTCATGCCTTTTCCTTAAAAATGCCGGTGCTATATACCAATGGGCCATGACTCGATCTTCAAAAACTCATCCATCATCGTTGAGTTACATTGATGATCTAGTAGTCAAAAGTAGAGAAAAGGAAGACCATCTCTTTGACTTGAGAGTTTTCAAATGATTAAGATAATATAACCTCAAAATGAATCAAAGAGCATTCAAAGTAGCTTTAGGAAAATTCCTTAGGTTTATTATTCAACACTGGTGAATAGAAATAGATCTAGAAAAGATCAAGGCTATCTTAGAAATGCCACCTCCTAAGAGTTTAACTCAATTTAGATCCTTCTAAGGATGGCTAGCATATCTAAGATGCTTTATATCAACCAGGGAGATGCAAGCCTCGACTTATCAAAAGGATGCCAAGTTTAAGTGGGATGATATGTGCTAGCATGCCTTTGAAGATATCAAGCAGTATTTGATGAAGTAGCCAGTTCTAGCAGCCCCTATCCCGGGCAGGCCACTCATCCTCTACACAACTGCATGGGATGACTCTCTCGATGCTCTGTTGGCCCAAGTCAATGAAGAATAAAAAGAAAATGCTCTCCACTACCTTAGCCATCATCTTATTCTCACTGAAGAAAATTATTCACCTATTGAAAAACATTGCTTAGCTTTGATCTTTGCATCTTATAAGCTATGACACAACATGCTTTCTCATAAGGTGAACTTGATCTCCAGAACAAATGCACTACAGTATCTCATGACATGGCCAATGCTATCTGAAAGTTTGGAATGATGGTCCATGATTCTCTTGCAGTTTGATATCACGTTGATATCCCTCTGTGTGGTAAAAGGACAAGCACTAGCAGATTTCTTAGCAACACTCCCACTTCCTGCTAGTTCTCCGCTTAGTGAGGATCTCCCTGATGAATAAATCATGAACTTAGGGGTGATTGATAACCACTGATGGGAGATGTATTTTGATGGTGTATCTTCTTTCATAAAAATACCATGATCTCTTTCGGAAAGGTAGGGGTAGAAATAGTTCTCTTAACTCTAAATCAAGATGTGATGAGATTCTCATACTATCTTTGAACCATACACCAACAATGAAGGTATAAGGCATTGATTGCCAGAGTTAGCCATCACTATTAGTGTCAAGAGCGTCAACATCTTTGGGGATTCCCAGTTGGTTATTAATTAGATTGCCGGGTCCTACAAGGTTCTCAAACCCAAGCTTCGTCATTGCTATGAGTATACTATGAAGCTGTTGTCCCAAATTCCTGAAGTCACCATCTACAATGTTGAGAGAACACACAAGATATTCTTGGCTAAACTTGCCAAAGAATTGCATGAAGATGAGTCCATTTCAATAAGGATCCAAAATAAAGTCTATCTTATTGATGTTGAACTCATCAAGAGATTCTCTTGAAGGGGAGGTTGCGCCTATAAGGACAAGGAGATGGATTGGAGGCAGCTCATAGACTATTTGAAACCGCAAACTCAAGAAAGTCACAAGCCTATCAGGTGAAACAGAGAGCTCTCTCCTATGCTCTCTTTGATGGCACCCTATACCGATGGTCCTTTGATCAAATGTTATTACACTATTTAGATAAACACAAAGCCCATGGCATTGTAGCCGGTACATTCAGTCTATGTAAGCACATCAATCCGTCCAAGATGAAGATGAAGATCAAGAGACTAGGATACTACTGGCCTTTGATGATTAGAGATTGCATGATGTAGCTAGAAGATGCCATTAGTGTCAGGTACATGGTGTGGTCCTCCACAAACCACCCAACATTCTACACCCTACATTGGCCTCACGGCCATTCGAATGTTGGGTACACATTGGGGACGATCCTCCTTCTTCCAAGAGGCATTGGTTCATCTAGTGCCATCACTACTTTTCCAAGTATGAGGCAATCCCACTCAAAGAGGTCACGCCAGATGTCTTCTTTTAAGGAACCACATCGATATAGGTTTGGGGTGCCTCGACAAATTATATTTGATAATAATACTTCATTCAAAAGCACCAAGATCATGTGCTCTAGCACCTTAGGTGGATAATGAGTCCAGACTATCCAGCAATCAATGCTATAGAGGATGTGAGTCCAACTTTCTTCCTAGCATTGTTGTAAATCGATGGGCACCTTAAGTTGGTTGATATTGCTATGTACAAGACTCACTGGATACACCATTCTTGGTGGATGTGAGTCCCCACACTTTCTTCTTGAGTTGGCCACCGAACACTTATTTGATATGTGACTAGCCATGCCACCTTCTCTAGAGTTTTGGATTAAGCTCTTGGAGGCCTCTCTCTTTGCAGGCATTCTATTTGGATCACATCATTTACAACCCCATTTAAACACTACCTGGGTTACTCTTGGATTGGGCAGTTTCCTTTTCCTAGTAGCCACTCATGTGGTTGGAGAATTTATTCAAAGATCAGATTCTCGGTTTCAACTGATAGAGTTAATATTTCCTCCTATATTTAATTTCTCACAAACTAACAAAGTCCATGATAAACAGACTAAACAAAATAAATAAAATTAATTCACTTATGGATCAGGAATTAAAGCCCCTAAAGGGCCCCTTTTCTCAAGAAGGCATCCTATCTTTTGGGTGTCGTGAACTCCCATGAAATTGCACTACCTGTTGAGATAAATCCTGTTGGCACTCACCTAGTCACCCTTAGGTCAAGTCAATCATTTTGATTATAGGTTACCCTAGCATATTCTCACTTTGGAAGATGTAAGACTATGACATCTTTTCTAGCTTGATTGCAAATCAAGCCCAAGGTCTTTGATTTGTCATCAGCAACCACAATAAAGTGGTCTGTAGTAAGATGTGAGTCCTCGAGCTTTCTTCCTTAATGGATCATGCAAACTAAAAAGGCACTCCTTTTTGATAGTTCACATGAAAGCTCCCTTTGGTTCAAGAATCAGATAGGTCTAGGTTGATAAAGCTTCTTCTCAGTATGATCCATCGCAAACCAATGGAATCCATCAAAACAAATCTAAAAATGAAATTAATCTTGACCATCCTTGAGTTGATTTAAGTCCTCCCATGACATTCACTCAATAGTCAGCCCTAGGTTGGGTTCAATCTATTACCTTGCCAATGGATTACCCCAGCAATTGGTCCCTACTTTGGAGAATGTAAGTCTACTATGCTTTCTTCTTATTACAGCCACTGCATACTGAAAGGCATCCCTTTGGTTGGCTAGTCCTACTATATGTTTAGTAGACTACCCCTTTGGATTGGTAAATTTGAGTTAGGTCTAAGCCTCCGTGGCTCCTACTCAGTGTAGTCCATTGCAAACCAATAGAGCCCATCTCAAAATCCAAATCTAAAAAAATTGAAACAAATTCAACCCTCTTCCTCTATGTAATTCAAACAAATATTTCTCTCCCCAGTGAGACTCATATCAAATCAAACCTCTCATCCCCTTATGGATGACTTGAACCTGCTTCCCTAGTGGAAGGTTCACATACTCTATCCCTAGTGGATACCTTCCCTCTTATGTCCTTGACATAAGTAGAGCCACATTGCACATGTCCTAGATTCCTTCTACACCTTGGGTTAGAGATCATCTCTATTTGTGATCTCATTGTTGATCATTTTCATCAACACCAAACAAATGTTTCTTGTCAATCAAACCACACCTATTGGGCACCCTTTGTTGACCTATTTTTAGATGAACTCTCAACCTCCATCTTAACAAGACTTCTTAGACTTTAATAGTTCCTTAGTCTTGACACATCTAGTGATTAGGTGGACACTCAACCTAGCCCTAGAGACTTAGAAGAGTTAGCCATAGGAATAGGTCATGCCTTAGGGGTGTTAAGAAAATTTGCCTACCCTTAGCTTGAACCACTCATCACCTTTCTTCCTCCAAGTGAAATTCCAAATCAATCCTAATTGATTTTTTTCAAACTCCAAATCAATCATATTTGATTTTTTCCAAACTCACATCAATACCATATGATTGAAATCCATGATTGAAACCCATGATTGAAATCCATGATTAAAGCTCATGATTGAAATTCCAAAAATTTCCTAAGTCCTTCCTCTAAGGACTTCAAAATATCATGATCAAACCACTCAAATTCATGAAATTTTCTCATAACTCATTTATATTCTCATTTATATTCATATATATATAAATAAAAATATAAATTCAAATCAATCAAATCAAATCTAAAATTCAAATTTAATTCAAAATCTTTCTTAAGTCCTTAATTCCCTCTTAAGGACATAGCCTAAATCATCTTCAAATCAATTCAAACTCATGAGATTTTCTCATAATTCACTTATATTCGCATATATAAATGAAATATAAATTCAAATCAATCAAAATAAACTCAAAAAATCAAATCCACACTCCAAATATTTTCTAAGTCCCTTAATTTCCTCTTAAGGACTTAGCCTAGGTCATGATCAAATCACTTTAAATCATTGAAATTTTCTTATGACTCATTTATATTCTCGATTATATTCACATATATAAATGAAATATAAATTCAAACAATCAAAACCACTTCCAAAAATTAAACTCAAACTCATTCAAAATCCAACCTAAGCCATTCAAGTCAAATTCTTGAACTTAGCCAAATCGATTTCAAATCAAGCCAAACTCTTGATTTTCTTCATGATTCAATCAATCCTACAATCATGAATCCAAATAAATACAAACTTCAATCACCAAATCAAAACTCAATTCAAAAAATCAAGCCAAAATCAAACTCATGTTCACCCTTTGAACTTGAAATTGTCAAATGAATCAAAACCCATTTGACTTCAAACCACTTGCAAATGGATTTATATTTCAATCATAAGTCCATATACAAGTTCAATCAAACTCAAATCAAGCTTTGACCAAGTTTATTTGACCTACTTAGGCTCACTTGACCCAAAGTGACCTAAAATACCTTATGAGCCAAATTCTAATCCTAACCAAATTGGATTGAACTAAGCCCATCTATGCCTCTCATCATGATCAACAATCATCATGAGATAATCAATCACTCAAATTGGATCAAACCAAGTCAAACTCAAGGGTTGATCAAGTCAACATTTAGCTAAAATGAAACCCAACATAGCCAAAATCCACCATAGGATAAATTGATTGAAACTAATGATCTAAGTTCATTCATGACCGATGTCAGAACTTGACCAAGTCAACATTTGAGCAACCTAGCTCAATTGGCCAACCCAAGTTGACCCAACTTGACCTAAAAGTCAAAATGTGTCAAAACTTGATCTAAGCCAAATTGATAAAACTAATGGGTCAAGTTCATTCTAAATCACTTGTTAAACTTGACCAAAGCCTAAATTGGCCAACTAGACCTAACTTAGCCCAATTGACCTTGAACCCAACTTGACCTAAAAGGATCATATTAAGCCAAATTAAAACTTAACCAAAATTAATTGAAAATAAAGATGCCAATCCACTCATATGACTAACCAAACCTAAACCTACCCATGACCTAGCTCAAATAGGTCAAATGGGTCAAATTGGTCAACTTGATGCATTTGACCTAAATGAAGTCATATGAACCAAATTCAAACCTAAACCAATTTGAATCAATCCAAAGCCACCAAAATATTTCAAATGGTCATATGAACTTGACGCAACCCTTGGTTTGACCCAATTTGACCACTTGGTCAACTTGACCCATTTTGACCTAAATGGGTCAACATGAGCCAAACCATACTAAATGAACTCAAAATCCAATGAAGCTTGGCCAAACCTATTTTCTCACATACCAAACATACCCAAATTAAAAAAATTAGCCAAATGACCATTTTACCGCTAGGGCAAAGAGTAAATTTTGGCCAATTTCTCTTGGAATTTTGTCGAATCCTCTTCATACCTACTTAATACTCTCCTAACAGATAAAGTGAACACTAAGGAGGGTGTTGCACCCAACCCAATGGGTTTGGGTCAGTCCAACTTGACCCAATGGCCAAACCCACCATCATGAAATGGCCACATGAAATCTTTCCACACCCAAATGAGCACATGGAGTTCATATTCCCACTCCTCTGGCCAAATCAAACTCAAGGACAATCCTAACAACTCAAACTACCCATTGAATCAAGAAAATTGGATCAAAATGACAAGCTTATGCTTGGCTATCCGATTGCTAAAGGGGGAGATATACTCCCCCTACTTCATTTGAATTTTGATAGAGCCATAGTCTATTGAGTGAGAGAGTCATAGGAGCCATTTGCAAGTGATCCTAAGCTTCTGAGAGGGAGATTCAATTTTCATCTTCTCAATTTTTCTAAAGTAAAAATAGGGGAGGTCCATTGAATTGCCAACTTTCTCCATACTCAAACTCCACACAATTCCTTCTTCAAGCTTCATCAAAGGACCAAGTTGAGTGCACCCAAGCTCTTTTCTAAGTTCTTGAAGCAAGGGGAGATCCAATTTGATCAAAGCTAAGTTGAAGCTAATGAGTAGGTGACCCATAAAAAGATCCACTCAACCTCTCAAATCAAAGCTGCCTCAACCAGACAAGCTTCTCCAAGGAATCGAAATGGATCAAGGTTACAATTTTATGATAATTAAAGTCAATGTGGTGTGGAGCTTTGTAAAAGAAATGTTAATGGAATAGGATCTTAACTGCTAGAAGTGATCTAGGATGCATGTTGATGGTGTGGGTTGAGTTTCATCCCAATATGAGCTCAATCTCTGATCACTCAAACATGGATGGCTCATATACATTTGCAGGGAAGGATCTCTGGCCATCCATATGCACATTTTGGATAGACGACCGAGATTAAAACACATTATATATCCATTTTTAATCCTCTGATTCATGGCTTTAATCTCAAACATCAACTTGATCGGATGGTTTAGAGAAAGATGTAGCCCTAGCCACGCCTATGATGTGATGTTTTAAATAGCAATACGTGTAAAGTGCATATGTCACAAATTTGCATCATGGATTAAGGATTTAATTAGATTAAATAATTTTAATTAATACCTAAACTTCTAAAATTCATATCTCAACATAAAAAAATCAAAAAATATGAAATAAATTATGGAGATAATTGATATTATAAAATTATTTTGATTGATTTTGAATAGTTCTTTTCTAATTTAGTTTTATAGAATATTCATTTATAATTACCTTTAATTAATCACCAATTATTCTAACTTGAGTACATTTTGGGATGACTTCTACCTCTAATTTTCTTGGGATTTATTGGTGGATTAATTGGGGAATTGCTAATTCATTTCAATTACTCAAATGTAATGAGGTTAATTAAGAGTATTAGTGGTTTAACTTTGTTGATTGAAAGTATTTTGTGAATAAGTGGTTTAGGAATGGGGCATTTCCTGCTATTCCTTAAACCCCTTTTCATCTTAATCCTCTCTTAATTAAAGGGTTAATTCACTAATTACCCTCTTAATTAATTTCTTAAAAATTCTAAAACTTTGAAACTCAATTAATCTATTTTGATGCTTAGGTGTTCAAGAGCCTAAGTATATTAAGGAAATCAAAATTCAACTCATGTGTGAGGGTGTTTGAAATTACTTAAGTTAAACCCTTAGCTTAATTAATCATTAATCATGAGCCAAATTGTATACCTTTTTCTTTAGGTGCATTGCAAATTTAAATTCTTGTGAGATTTTATGTCATCTCATTGGCTCATAATTATTTGATTAACTATGTTAAGTGGTGTAAAAGTGTAATTAACATGTTTAATTCATTACCTTAACCTAATCAAAATATAAAATGAATCTAATCACCTAAAAATTGAACAAAAATATCAAACACATGTGGGAATGGCTAACTCACCTCACATTTTTTAAATTAAATCAAACTCAAGATCAAATAAAAATCACATTAAACAAACTTTGATTTACTTTATGCTTTCTTATTTCATAAGATTGCCTTTAAGAATTAATTATGGTGAATGTGTTTACATGCTTTCATTACTTTAGTTCTTTCCCAATATGCTAAATATGTATGTCATATAGTTTCATTTATTCATGCTTTTCAAAAATTAAATTTAAAATAAAAATGTTTCCTTAATGTCAAATTGCATGTTGGTTGAAGTAACAATATGAGTGACTATTATCACTATTAAATCAAATTATTTTCAAAATATATGAATAAATTATAAAAAATGAAGGTGTGTTACTTTATCTTACTTATAAGTTGCATGTGAGTAAAATATAAGGATGTGCTTAGTGTAGTTTTTTCATTCTCCTCTCTTTTGGTAGTTTTGAATAGATTTGGCAAAGTGTACATTCATTTGAAAAGAACCTAACACTTGCCTAATTCCATATCCTACTCATTCCTATGCTATTGCTTAAGAAGGATACTCACTTGCACATATAAATTGCATAAACAAAAATAAATCAACTAACATAAACTTTTGCATTTTTTCTTTTCCATTTATTTCTTTTGTACATATTCTTGTATTTAAGGAAAGTGGTATATTAGTCTGGACAACCCCAGAGTTGTGAAGCTTTAATTCTTAGGTCTTGTACCTTACACTGTTATCAATGGTGATTCACTTATGCCTTTCATACATTCATATGTGCATGTGAAAATTGGATAAGAAACCTTTCTACTTAATGAAAATCATGCATCATAAATATTTAAATTTTCTTAAATAAACTACTTAGCATGAATCATAAAGTGTGCTAAACATTCCCATTTGTATGTTTAGATATATTTAAGATTCATTCATATGCATGTTATACATGTTGGGAAAGAAATGAAGTGATGTATGTTTTGTGAATCCAGTTCATTTTACTTAATATTAAAATGCCTTTATTTTTGAATAGGTTTTTTTAGAGTTCATCTAAACTTAGGATTAATTAAAATATATAATAAAAAATTCACTAAATAAAATTAAAACATGAATCCAATATACATGCTTGGGATTTTGTGTGATTTGTTTAGCTAATCTCTATTTTGGTGGTGTTAGCTATCTTCCTTTTCATGTAATCTTTGCAATTAGGATTTTAATGATTGTTATGGGGATTAGGATGTTCATAAGATCTCATTATGTATCATAAGCATTTGGAGTAACCACCTTCCAACCATGCAAAAGAAGGAACCAAAAAAAAAAGAAGAAAAGAAGAAGAAAGAAGAAAAGAAGAATAAAGAAATGAAACTTGAAGACCCCCATAACAATGAGTTATTTGCTTAGTTGTGTTAAATTCATTTGTAATCCGGTAGTATAAGGGTAGAACTCAGCTACTCAATTTGTTTTCAGGTTTGTGTGGTGGTACCCGACCACAAATGGGCTTTTATTCTTTTGCGATTAGCTTTATAAATTGATTGATGATTTGTTTAGCTTGCATTAAGTGGCATTCTTTTCCTAATTTTTTTCTTGCTTTATGTATGGCCTGGATGTAGATTAGGCTCCTCGGGAAAAATAAATCTTCTACCAAATTTAATAATTCAAAATTAAAAATAAAGAACTCATAACCTCTCCTAAAGCTTAGGCTAAAAGTCAAGATAAAAGAATTAGCAATCCTTTAGCTAGATGAGTATTGCTTTTGTAACATCATGCACAAACACATATTATTTTCACTCTTGATTGGAGGGATTCCATCTTGCTAGAAACTTTTTGACCTTGAGAGCCATGGTGGAAATACACCTCTCTTCTCGTGATTTTGGCCAATAATCTCATTTCTGCATGGCATATGAATCCTATTAGCAAGTAAAAATGATTGTCCAAAATAAAAAATAAAATGAATATCATTTGAAGATTTAGTCATTTGAAGTATACCCTTACATGATCTAGTCTCTTTACAGAGTGAGTTTAAGGTCTTACTCTCTTTCTAAATAAATAACTACCTTGATATTTTACATAAAGCATATGACTTGCCTACATGAATTTAAAATCAGGAGGAGTTTGTGTGGTTGTAAGTCCAAGCAGTATTTTGTCCTCTCAGAGGTAAACCAAATACCCATTTTGCCTTAAATTGAGGTTGTGCTTTTGAGCCAAAGCTCCCTAGATTTAGGTTGAGATTACTTTTGTTATAAGCATAAATCCTCACCTCGTAGGCATTTCCATAATCTTGTGTTGTAAAATCTTAAGCTTTAAATTTCTAATGAAAAATTTAAACCAAACAAATTAAATCAATTTCAAAAATGTAAAACCTGACTATAAGATAGTTTTAGATGCTCACTAGGCTTCCTAACATCATGAGCATCTGCTACTTATCTTACTTTGGCTTCGATAATAACTCCCTCTCTTTGATTAATCCCATTTGATCTGTCAAAATAAACTAATCGATTGATAGTCCCACCTATTAAAATCTTTGGAGAAAATGATCATTTACCTTAAATGAGGGTATTCTTAAGGAATCTCATTCATTAGGATGTAATTAACTATAAGGGATTACCTCTGTAGGAAACTTAATGAACTCAATTTATAATAAATCCTACTTTAGTTTTCCATGTAAAGTAGGGGAGAATCCTTTGTACACATGCAGACCCATTATCCTTAGGAGTATTTGTTGAGGTGATTAGGTCCATTGTAGGGTGGTGACTTCTATCTTTTGAGATAGTACACCTCTCCTCTATGTCATACCCGATCACCCTCAATAAGAACATCTATGGATCTACGTGATGTCAAAAATGCATAAAAAGAAAGAGATGTATATTTCCATCTTCATTTTATCCTGCACAGAGTGAAAATGGAAGTATATATCTTATTCTTTAGAAATCATCATATTAAAAATTTCACCACAGGCTATGAGCATAAATTCTCACCTCTTAGAAATTTCTATGATCTTGAGTCATGGAATCATAAGCCCTAGCATTCTAATAAAAATTCAACTTAAACATATTAATTCAATTTCAAAAATGTAAAGCCCAACCTAGGGTAGTCTGGGGTGCTTACTAGGCTTCCTAGTATCTTAAGCATCCCCTACTTATTTTCATTTGGCTTCGATAAGAACTCTCTCTTATTGATCGATCCCACTTGACTTTTAAAAAAAATAAACCTATCGATTGATAATCCTGCCTATTGAAATCTTTGAAGATAATGATCATTTTCTTAATCGAGAGTATTCCCAAGGAATCTCATTCCTTTGGATGTAATTAACTATGGGGGCTTTCCCCTGTAGGGAACTTAACGAACCCTATTTTAAATAAACCCATTTTAGTTTTTCATGTAAAGTAGGGGAAGAATCTCTGGTATATTCTGAAGACCCATAGTCATTAGGAGTCCTTATTAAGGTGATTAGGTCCATTGTAGGGTGGTGATTCTTATCTTTCGAGATAGTTCACCTCTCCTCAATGTCATACCCGATCACCCTAATAAGAACATATGCAGATCTATGTGGCATCCCAACAAGGCGTATATTTCTATTTTCATTTATCTTCTTTAAAAGGATAGATGAAGGCAGAAATATTTCACTATAGATTTTTCTAGTGACTCCACTGGGGATGGTTCCTCTCTCCATCTTTGGTAAATGATCGTTGTCTCCAAGTATCAATAATGGGTTTATACTTTTGTGTGAATGCAAGACTATCTTTCTTTTCATGGGCACTTAGCTTAGTTCATCTTTAAGTTAAGCTAGCCAACATCTTTAGGTTTTAGGACCTCACCCCGTGTTGGTCTTAAAACTTTCGTTGGGCTCTCCAATAGGTAAAAATAAAAATTGGATAAAAAGAAAATGATCAAAGACTTCCTCTTTACTATTTTTATGGTAAGGAAAGATTCATTCTAAAAATAAAGATAAAATAAATCTTTCATGAAATTATTGCTTTTCAAAAGCACTTTTTCAAAATACACTTAATAAAATATTTGCACTACATGTAACAAATTTTCACAATTGTTACATGTAGAAATATTTCAAAAATAAAACCAACACTCACATTTTCTAAAAGCACAAATGAACTTATTCACTCAATTCATTTTAGTGAAGAATTCATTTTCAAAAATAAAATTCCAACAATCATGTTTTCAAAAGCATAAAAAATTTGAGGATGGGCCTTTCCATTCAATACATCCAAATGTGTTGGATGGATATTACATCTTCAAGAAAAATCATAACTTTGAAATTCCACTCATCACATTCCACATGTGTTAACTTGGAATTTTTACCTTTCAAAAAACACATATGAAAGCTATCCATTCAATATACACACATTTATCGAATGGAGGTTTCATTTCCAATCAAAATCAGAAATAAATTTTTGAAAACCACATATGAAATCTCTCCATTCAATATACATACATTTATTGAATGGAGGTTTCATTTCCAATCAAAATAAAAAATAAAGTTTCAAAAAGCACTTATGAAACCTCTCCATTCAATGTACACATATTTATTGAATGGAGGTTTCATTTCCAATCAAAATAAAAAATAAACTTTCGAAAGCATATATGAACATCTCCATTCAATATACCCAAATTTATTGAATGAAGATTTCATTTTCAAATAAAATGACATTATTTTGAAATGCCACTTGTTGGTAATTCCTCTTTCAAAAATAAATAACCACACACAAAAATACCTATTTGAAAATTGAAACATATTTGATGTCCATCTTACATACCCAAAGTTGTTAAATGGAAATATCTTTTTTCAAAATCAACAAAATACAAAAATTTTCAAAACACATTTGGAACTTCATTCTAGCATACCACATTTGTTAGAATAAAGTTTCCATTTTCAAAAACAAAATTTTTCAAAACATATTGGAACTTCATTTTAGCATACCACATTAGTTAAAGTGAAGTCTCCATTTTTCAAAATAAAATCCAAAATAAAAAGAAACACTTTTGAAGTATTCTTTAGCATACCATATTTACTAAAGTGAAGTTTCCATTTTCAAAACAAAATTAAAAAAAAACAAAAAATTTGAAACACATTTTTGGAATTTCATTTAGCATACTCAAATTTACTTCATACAAAATCAAAACACATTGGAACTTCATTTTAGCATACCATATTTGCTAAAGTGAAGTCTCCAGTTTCAATAAAAATCCAAAATAAAAGAAACACATTAGGATTTCCTTAGCATACCCAAATTTGCTATGGTTTTCAAAATCAAAATCTCTAAAAATAAAAGAAACACATTAGGATTTTCTTAGCATATTTAAATTTGCTAATAATCCTATTTTCAATAATTTTTTTTTTCAAAAATAAAACACACTTGGATTCCTCATTTAGCATACCCAAATTTGCTAAATGAAAATTTTATTTTTCAAATCACAAATGATTCACAAAATAAAGCAAACAAAGAAAAAAAAGAAATTATTTTCAAACATTTCACTTAGCATACCCAAACTTACTAAGTGAATAGATTCAAAAAAAAAAACCTCAAATCAAAATCAATTGAACCTTTACTTTAACATACCCAAATTTGTTAAATAAAGGGTCCTCAAAATCAAAATTGAAATTTAAATATGAACTTATTGAAACATGTTGACCTCATTTTTTGGATGAGCTCTCAACCCCTCTATCTTAGTCATAGGACTCCACTTAGAATTTAAAAAATCTTTAGTCTTAAGACACATCTAGTTATTAGGTGGACACTCAACCTAGCCCTAGAGACTTAGAAGAGTTAGCCATAGGAATAGGTCATGCCTTAGGCGTGTTAGGAAAATTTGCATATCCTATAACTTGAACTACATTCCTCACTTCCTTCCTTTAAGTCAAACTCCAAATCAGATCAACATCAAACTTAAATCTATTCCAAATTAATTGATTTTCTCCAAACCAAAATCAATGTCAAATGATTGAAACCCATGATTGAAACTTATGATGGAAATCCAAAATTGAAATTCCAATTTCAAAATATTTACTAAGTCCTTTGATTTCCTCTCATAGACTTAGCCTAAATCAAATTCAAACCACCTTAATTTCATAAAATTTTCTCACAACCTATTTATATTCTCATTTATATTCACATATATAAATGAAATAAAAATTCAAACAACCAGAACCAACCCCAAAAATCAAACTCAAATTCAGTCAAAATCCAACCTAAGCCTTTCAAGTCAAAATCTTGAACTTAGCCAAATCAATTTCAAATGAAGCCAAACCCTTAATTTTTCTTCATGATTTAATAAATCCTTCAATCATGAATCCAAATATAAACATAAATTTCAATCATCAAATCAAAACTCAATTCAAAAATCAAACTCAAATCAAACTCATGTTCACCCCTTTGAACTTGAAATTGTCAAATGAATCAAAACCCATTTGATTTCAAACCACTTGCAAATGGATTTATACTTCAATCATAAGTCCATATGTGAGTTAAATCAAACTAAAATCAAGCTTTGTTCAAGCCATTTGAACCAGTTAGGCTCACTTGACCCAAAGTGGCCTAAAGTACCTTTAAGAGCTAAATTCTAATCCTAACAAAATTGGATTGAACTAAGCCTACCTAAGCCTCTCATCATAATCAACAATCATAATGAGTTGATCAATCACTCAAATTGGGTCAAACCAAGTCAAACCTAAGGGTTGACCAAGTCAACACTTAGCCAATATGAAACCTAAACTAGTCAAAATCCACTATAGGCCAAATTGATTGAAACCATTGATCTAAGTTCATTCACGATCAATGTTTGAACTTGAACAATCCAACATTTGAGCCTAACCTAGCCCAATTGGCCACTTGACTCAAGTTGACCCAATTTGACCTAAAAAGTCAAAATGTGTCAAAATTTGATATAAGCCAAATTGATTGAAACCAATGGGTCAAATTCATTCCAAAATGATTGTTGAACTTGGCCAAAGCTCCAATTGGCCAACTAAACCTAACCTAGACCAATTGACCATGAACCCAACTTGACTTAAAAGGTAAAAATGAGCCAAACTCAAGTATAAACCAAATTGATTAGGAACAAAGATACCAATCCATTTCATATGACCAACCAAACATTAACTAACCCATGACCTAACCCAAATAGTTCAAATAGGTGAACTTGGTCAACTTGACCCATTTGACCTAAATGAACTCAATTGAACCAAAACCAAATATAAACCAAATTGAATCAAACCAAATCCACCAAAACATTTCAAATGGTCATATGAAGACCCAACCCTTAGTTTGACCTAATTTGACCAATTGGTCAACTTGACCCAAGTTGACCCATTTTGACCTAAATGGGTTAACATGTGCCAAACATAAATGAGAACATAAATGGTTTGACCCATTTCAAATGGTTTTGAGCCAAACATAAATGAGAACATATGAACTTGACCCAACCCTTGGTTTGACCCAATTTCAAATGGTTTTGATTGTTTGAATTTATATTTCATTTATATATGTGAATATAAATGAGAACATAAATGGATTATGAGAAAATTTGATGAATTTGGAATGATTTGATCATGATATAGGCTAATTCCTTAAGAGAGAATTTAAAGGACTTTAGGAAATTTTGGAGTAGGGATTTTAAATTTTGGATTTAGATTTGATTGATTTGAATTTATATTTCATTTATATATATGAATATAAATGAAAATATGAATGAGTTGTGAGAAAATTCCATGAGTTTGACTTGATTTGATCATGATTTTGGTTAAGTCCTTAAGAGGGAAATTAAGGGACTTTGGAATTTTTTGGAGTTTGAAATTTCATTCATGGGTTTCAATCATGGATTTCAATCATATGGTATTGATTTTAGTTTGGAGAAAATCAAATAAGATTGATTTGGAGTTTGACTTGAAGGAAGGAAGGTGAAGAGTGGTTCAAGCTAAGGGTAGACAAATTTTCCTAACACCCCTAAGTCATGACCTATTCTTGTGGCTAACTCTTCTAAGTCCCTAGAGCTAGATTGAGTGTCCACCTAATCACTAGATGTGTCATAAGACTAAGGAACTCTTAAAGTATAAGAGGAGTCCTATGTATAAGATGGAGGGGTTGAGAGCTTATTCTAAAAATGAGGTCAACAAAGGATTTCAATGGTGTAAGGAACACTACACATATTGGTGTTGACCAAAATGATCAACAACACCAAAAGATCACAAGTACTAATAGAGATGATCTACTCTTAACCCAAGGTGTAGAGAGAATTTAGAGCTTAGTACAATATGGCTCTGCTTATATCAAGGACATAAGAGAGGGAAGGAGGAATCCACTAGGGATAAAGTGTGAACCTTCCACTAGGGAAGCAGGTTCAAGTCATCCACAAGGCGATGAGAGGTTTGATTTGATTTAGGTCTCACTGAGGAGAAATTTCCACTAGGGAAGAGGTTTGAATTTATTTTAATTTTTAGATTAGAATTTTGAGATGAACCTGTTGATTTGTGATGGACGACACTAAGTAGGAGCCATGGAGGCATAAATTTAACTAAGATTTACCAATCCAAAGGGGTAGTCTACTAAACACGTAGTAAGACTAGCCAACCAAAGGGATGCCATTCAATATGCAACAACTGTGCCAGGAAGAAAGTGTAGTAGACTTACATCCTCCAAAGTAGAGACCAATTGTTGTGGTAATCTATTGACAAGATAATAGATTGAACCTAACTAGGGCTAACTATTAAGTGAATGCCGTTGGGGGACTTAGATCAACTCAAGGATAGTCAAGATTAATTTCATTTTGAGTTTTATTTTGATGAATTCTGTTGATTTGCGATGGATCATACTGAGAAGGAGCTTATATCAGCTTAGACTTATCTTAGATTTACTAAACCAAAGGGAGTAGCTTCCTGACCGATGAGAGAACTATCCAACCAAAGGAGTGCCTTTCAATTCACAATGATCAATTGAAAGGAAGAGAGCTCAATGACTCACATCTTCCACTACAAAAGACCACTGGGGTGATTGATTGGTTTGGGCAACAAATCAAACCCGACCTAGGGTCGCCTGCCGCCTTGCACAATCATAAAAGAATGCATCATAGTCTTACATCTTCCAAAGCAGAATGACTTCCGGGGTAACCTGTGTTTAATCAAAAGTAGATTGAACCTGACCTAAGGTCAACTACGGAGTGAGTACCAACCTGGAGATTTATCTCAACTCAGGTAGTCAGGTAAATCCTATAGGGAGTTTTACTGACACTGCCTTAAAGATAGGATGCTTGCTTGAGAAAAGGGGCCCTTTTGGGTCTTGAATTCTAATCCACAAGTGAATTGATTTTGTTTATTTATTTAATTTATTTTATCATGGACCTTGTTAGTTTGCAAGGGATCAATCTGAGAAGGAGCTTATATCAGCCTAGACCTATCTTAGATTTACTGAACCAAGGTAGAATCTGTGCATCCATTGAACAAATTCTCTAGCCACAGTGGTGGTTGCTAAGAATGAGGGACTATCTAATCCAAAAGTAACCCGGGTAGTGTCTTAATGAGGTCATAAAGGATGTGATCCAAATATAATTCCCACAGGGGATGGGGAGACTAAGGGCTTAATCCAAAACCCTGGAGAAAATGACATGGCTAGTCATATAACTAATAGGTATTTGGTGTCCCACTCAAGGAGAAAGCATGGGGACTCGCATCTGCCAAGAGTGGTGTATCCATCGGGTGAGTCACTGTCAGCATAATGAACATGAACCAACCTAAGGTGCCCATCAGTTTGGAATAATTAGTCTAGGAAGAAGGCTTGGTGACTCACATCCACCTATAGTGAAACTGCTTGCTAGGATTGTCTATCTTTGGCTCGACAGGTGCTATCCGACCTAGAGCAACTATTGAGTGAATGCCACTGGGGACTTATATCAACTCAAATTTACTCAAGAGGAAAGAAGCCTTTGGGGGACTTATCCTAAACCTCAAATATACTCAACCTAGTTAGATCATGATGGCTAGTGCAAGAAGAAAGCTCAGGGACTCACATCTTCTTAAACAAAGTCAACATGAGGTAGCTTACTAGCTGGGCAGTGAAGAATACCATATTAATAAGGCGCTTGTAGGTTTGCAATGGTCAAGTTAGAAAGAAAACACAAGGACTCACATCATTCAAACAAGTGACCACTAGGGTGACATACTTGCAAGGTAGCATGTAGATTCGACTTGGAGCTGCTAATGAGTGAGTGCCACAGGGGGCTTGCTCCCACATCAAAGTAGCTCAAGATAAAAGATTTATGTTTATTATTGTGCACATGCTAAAAGGAATAGGATGCCTCTGGAGGATTCTTACACCTACTTTAAACACACTAGGGGATTTGATGAAATGGTGCCATGGATGGAAAATAGGATTCCCACTAAGAAAGGATGCCACTTGGGTTCTCTCACCCCTATCTTAATTATGCTAATCAAAATAAGATGCCTCTCAGGTTCTCTTACACCTATTCTAATAGCACCGGGGGATTGTGTTTGTGTTATGAAAGAGGATAAGATGCCATTGGGGGACTCTTACACCTTCCCTAAGCACATCACGATGGATTCGCAACATAAGCAAACAACACTTCGAAAGAAGAGAAGATTTGATGAATAGATCAGATTTTGCTCTCTTTATTAACAAATGTTTTCAAACATGATTTATTTCATGGATAATATTTCTTTAGATGGAGCCCATTAATTAGAAGCATCTGGTGTTCCCCTTTACAATCAATCGATAAGATCCTCCTTGAGGCCTTCTCATGACATAGGCCTTCTTAAGTGGGTTCAAACTTGCCTCCCATCTTTTGATGGGCAACAATTGGTCTCCTTAGGACTAACATAAGTTCTCCTACTCAAAAAGACCTAGGGTGGACCATCTTGTTGTGTGCTTGAATCATTTTGGCCTTATAAAACTCGAGGTTTTGACATGCTCATAGGCGACTCTCCTCCAAACCTTTGAGCTCTTCTAACCACAAATTTGCATTCTTCTCTATAGTGATTTTACTTCCCAATCTTTAGTGATGAGAGTTGAACTTCAAAATGTAGAATAGCTTCAGACCCATACACTAAGAAAAATGGGGTATGAGAGTTTGAGTGGTGCGTGGGGCTCAAACCAATGCATTCCATTATCATTGTTTCATTAAGAGTCTTCAAGATCTGGATGAGAGTTTTTTTGAATGCTTTTGCTAAGCTATTTTCTCTTGGGTAGTAGATGGGGGAGTATCTCCAATCTATACCATTTCTTCTGGCGAAGTTGTTGATCTGCCTAGTAGGGATACTTCTATGAACTAGAACATGACCTCTATTGGCTAATGGCCAACTAAAGGGTCTTCCACCTCTGGGACTGCCTCTGTTTCTACCTCTACCTCAACCTGATGGAGGTTGAGCCATCCTACTCACATGTCCATATGATGGGATGAACTGTGGGTGGAATGTGATATGAGGATCTATTTCTTCTTCAATTCTCCTTTCTTGTTCACTTAGATTTTCATTTTTCTTTTCTTTTTCTTTTATCTTTTCTTTATTTTTTATTTTCTTTTTATTTTGTGTTTGAATTTTGTCCAAGTTAATGAGAAAGAAAATTTTGAGGAAGATAGTAGGTCACATCCTCATAAATATCAATCTATCTAACTGAAAATAGCTTTCCATCCCCATTGACATGGTATTCAATCCCATCTTTTTTGAACTTGATGCACTGATAGAGGGAGGATGGAATTATCTTGTTCTGATGTATCCAAGGCCTACCAAGAAATGTAGTGAATGAAGTATTCGAATCAATGATGTAAAACTCAACTTCAGTCTTCCAGTCACCTATCTCCAAAGGTAACACTATAGAAACTAAAGCCCAATCACCTTATTCATTGAATCTTCTCAACATCATCCGATATCCCTGTAGTGTGGAGATGTCGATCCTCAAATAGGTAAGAGTCTTTAGACTCATAATATTTGTTGATGCACCTGGATCCATGAGAACTCTGGCAAGTCTGAACCTATCTATGTTGATTGTGATGTAGAGGGGATGGTTGTGCTCCATGTCCCCTAGAAGAAGGTCTTCATCTACGAAGGTGATCCCCTGAGCTTGTTTTGTATAATTTGCCTTCTCACCTGTAAAATTCAATAGAGCCAAACATATCTCAGGATGAAGAAGAGCCTTGATTAGTGATTCCCTCATCTCTTTGGATAAGACAAGGTCATCGTATGTGCTTAACTTAGATGAAAACTTTCTTAGATGAAAAAGGATATTGTAGTCCACCTTGGGCTAGTCCTCCACAAGCATATCCAAGGGTGGAGCATCTTATGAAGGGGCTTCTCGATCTTCTATACCATTGACTTGTTTCCCTCTATCTTGAGGTGCTGCCCTAGGAAGTATAACCTTGCTACTATGGAGGTTGACTTCAACAATATCTTATGGTAGGGTAATGGAAGACTCTACCTACATGTTAGGCTCACCTACAGCTTCTCCTATGGGACCCTCAGAATCGGATGATTTCAAGTCTATCTCAAGAGGTGAACCCATAGTATTCAGAGTAAGAAAGTCTAACTTTGAATCAGAAAGAGGAATTATTATAATTATTTTGACTTGAAGAGTTATCATTAGAAATAGAAGAAGACAACCCATCAGAAGTGACATAGATGTAATTCAAACTAGCTTTATTCTTCAATTTCTTGGATTTGTTTGGAGGTACAAAGTAAAAATCAAGTAAAGTGAATGGGGTATGGGATTTGACTTTTATGAATACAAGAGTTCTACTAGTAAGAAGAAGAACTAGAAGTGGAAGAAGTCCCGTGGAAGCTATGAGAGGCTGACTTTGGTGGTTATGCTACTAGGCTATCGGCACATCTGTCAATCGATGAGCTCCTCCTTTGCTCGAGTTGGCACTAGTTACTTGCAAACCTTCCTTGATGTTGGAGGTTTCTAACTCGTGAACCGAAGAAAAGCTTCTTAATCTTATGGACGATCTTCTTAGAGGGTTTGGATAAAGAAATATCCTAACCTTCTTTAGTTTTGGAAGGATCACATGTATCCCCAAGGATTAACCTGATGGAACTGGATGGTTGTTCCACAAGGTATTCCTTTGGGAATAACTACAACACCAGTCTTGAAGCTATGTTCAAGCCAGTCCTTAAATATGAAGCAATTCTCCAAAACATGGCCTAGCATATGCTGGTAGGGGTAAAAGTTTGGATCATGACTTTTGCCTACATCCTCTGGTCTCCAAGGCTTGGGTAGCTGAAAATTAGGCTTCTTTAAAAGATTCTTAAAGATCTTCTTGATTACATCCCTCTTAAATGATTAAGGTTTGTTAAGCTTATATAAAAGAGTAGGTGGACCATAGCTACCTATAGCATGTATGGGTGGGTGGCGATGGTTAAGAGGTGTGGGTGGGTCATGGAGGCTACTATGGAGGTCGATAGGGCTTCCTCGATGGTGGTAAAGGAGGTGGAGGCTGCTAAGGTTATGGTCTCTCAAACTGATCTCTAGCTGGTTGCTTCCCTTTATCTACCACTGTCACTGATCCTGACTTCTCATTGACCTTCTGCGGGTTTTCTTTAGGCAACTGGTCTTGAAAAGGTAACTATTTGGCCTCTCTGTGTAGACTAGTCACCTTGTTGATTAGCTTCTCAAATATTTTGATAGTGAAGCCTTTAAGCATGAAGGTGATCGGGCCTTGGATATTCTTCAGAAGAATCTCAATGGTATGCTGCTCAAATAGCTATGACTCACATTTCATACTCAGGTTACACCATCGGAGAATATAATCAACAAGGGACTCACCTGGGTGTTCTTGAGCTACAACGAGATTACCTACAATAACCCTTTGCTAAGCTTCAACAAACCTCTTGATAAAGAGTTGCTCTAACTTAGCAAATATCTTTACTGAACTGTTAGATAGTTCAACATACCAATCGAAAGCAATCCCTGCTAGGCTACTAATGAAAAGGTGGAATAGCAAAGCATCATTGCCATCAACGTTGCAATAACTGGCCTTGAAGTGTGAAATATACTGCCTTGGGTTTCCATTGTCATCAAAGCCTTGAAATATTGGATTACATCGAATTCCTCTGGGTCAAGTCTACCCTTTGAAACTGATGATCCTCCGTGGGTTTGAGCTAATGCTTCCTTCACTTGCTGTTCAACAAAGGATCTGATGTCTTTTTTTGTATGGAGGTACTTTCCACTAGCTTCCTATACATGCTAGTGCTACCTTGCTCGGAGGTAAGGTTTTGGGTCCAAGACATGCACACCTTTCACAACTAATGTGTAGTAGGATGAACTACTAGTTTTGTCTACAACGCTAACAAGTCCTGCGCCATGCCATCCTATCTATTTGCTTCATCTTTTTTTTGCTTTAACCGATGTCGAGAGTTGGGTTTGCGGTCTTCTTGATCAACCTCATCACCTTCCATGGCTTGCTGCTCCTAGAGGAGAGATCGTCTGGTATCTACCATACAGGCCTCGACTGAGTCTCCCAACAAATCATCTTCATTAGGATCAAAGCTAACCTTCTCCTCATCTGACCAATCATACCTTAGAATCTCCTTCTTCTCTACAAGATAATGTGCTACTATCTCCTCGAGAGAATGATCAATCTGAATGGGAACAAATGATCGGATCGGCAGTGTGATCACATGCATTGAGAGGCACTGACCTCACGCCAGAGTCAATCCTATGAGGACTGCACTCACTGGAATAGACACACTCTTAATTATCACTAGGTATGAAAGGGGTGACATTCCTAGGAGGTTCCACTATCATTGGCGTAGCTGGGCTATCATTTACTACCTCTATAATAGCTGCTACCATCTCCATGTCCTCCTAAACTGGTGGAGTTGGCGAAGGGATGACCACTATGCTTCGGGGTTGTCACTCCCTCCGCACCACCACTAAGGTAGAATGTCGGAGAGCTCCCTCGCCACGAGGGGTGTAGATAGAGTAGATCCTACCCATCCCATCACCAATGGGGTACACTTGTCCTCGAATATGGCCTTCATGGCCTTTGATGGAACTGGAGATGCTGTGATGTGAACTGGTGATGGCGAACAAGGGGTAGAGCGGTATGGTGGAGACACCATCGACTCTCTATAAATAGAAGATGTCCTCCTGTGATGACTAGTTCCAAGAAGTAAGATGCTATATGTATGGTTGGTGTAGGTAGCGCACCAACTGGAAAATCGATGAGTGCAGAAGCTGCCAATTAGAGACTGAACCTCTACCTCTCCCTACTGATAATATGAGCTAATTTATGGGCCTCTCTAGACCTTTACTATCGAATATGTTTTCCCACACTGCGGGAGATGATAGATCTCAAATCAAATTGAGCTCCAGACTTTGAACGTCTGTAAGCTCCACCAACTGGCAAAGATCGATGAGGTCACATATGACCTCGCTCAAAATGGCTGGTTGATGCTACATCATTGGTGGAGGTGAAGTGCATATCCTCCTAGAATCCTCTCTATTTGACCTGGAGAGAGAGGATGAAATTGGTTTGTTGTAACCAATGGTGAAGTCAAAACAAGAAACTTCAACAAATAACGCCTCCATCTCCTAGCAATCTAGTGATACCACTTGATCATGCTTTTTTCTTCACTGTTCCGGGTGATGAGAGAGAGAGTTAGACCCATACTCAAAAGTAGGGAGGCACTGAGATTAGGGAGCCTTACCCTGAGGGTATTGAGAGGGTGCTCCACTGACAACAGAAACCACGGCAACCAAACTGGGGGGCCGGTACTCATCACTGAGCGTGGACCAACTACTTTCTTCTTCAATGAGGAGATATCAGAATTTGAAGGTAGATCGATCGAGATGATGCTTTGCCCGCCACCGTAGCCTATCTCAGTCATAATGGGAGTTCCCACGTGATCCTCACTCCCTCAAATCCCCTACCAAAATGGATAAGGTGTGTATGATCCATTCGAGGGAAGTTGGCTTGGTCCAAGGCCATGTCCATGCCATGAGGGAAAGTGAATATAAACTTTTGCGAGCCTGCCATTTTAGATCAACTGTAAAAATTGAAAGGCTAAACTGTAGTTGTACTATTGTTGAGAATCTACAATATAGAAAATGAGCTTAGATCAAATTTCTATTTTTTTATTTCTGAATTTGAATTGAAAATTTGAATAAACATCCGACATCTTAGAAGTGTTAAGTGGGGTTCAAATGGATTTGAGAAGATTTAGAAATTTGATTGGAAAGATAAATTTTTGAATATGAATCTAACTTCAACAAATTTGGGTATGTTGAAAGATGGATTCAAATATTTTTAGAAGGATGCTTCCATAGGTTCATGTTTGTTTGAATTTAGATTTTTGATTTGAGGACCCTTTCCTTTAACAAATTTGAGTATGTTAAAGTAAGGGTCAATTGATTTTGTTTTTGATTTATGATTTTGGAATTCTACTCACTTAGAAAATTTGGGTATGCTAAGTGAAGTGCTTGAAAATGATTATTTCTTTTTGTGAATTGTTATTGATTTTGAAAGTTGGAATTCCCACTTAGCAATTTAGGTATGCTAAGTGAAGAACCTAAGTGTGTTTTGCTTGATTTTTGAAAATAGGATTCTTAGCAAATTTGAGTATGCTAAGAAGATCCTAAAATGTTTCATATATTTTGGATATTTTGATTTTTTGAAAAAGTAGGATCCTTAGCAAATTTGGGTATGCTAAGGAAAACCTAATGTGTTTCATTTTTGTTTTGATTTATTTTTGATTGAAAGTGGAGAATTTACTTTAGCAAATATGATATGCTAAAGATGAAGTTCCACTTAATTTTATGTAATGGAAATTTCAGTTAGCAAATTTGAGTATGCTATGAAATTCCAAAAGATGTGTTCAAAATTTTTGATTTGGTTTAGTTTTGAAAATGGAAATTTCTCTTTAGCAAATTTGGTATGCTAAAGAATGAAGTTCCAAAAAGTGCTTGAAAATTTTTGGTTTTGAATTTGGAGACTTCACTTAGCAAATTTGACTATGTTAGATGAAGTTCCAAATTGTGTTTGAAAATTTCTGATTTTGGAATTTAGAGACTTCACTTAACAAATTTGAGTATGCTAAATGAAGTTCCAAATGTGTTTGAAAATTTTTGGTTTTGGAATTTGGAGACTTCACTAAGCAAATTTGAGTATGCTAAATGAAGTTCCAAATGTGTTTGAAAATTTTTGGTTTTGGAAATTGGAGACTTTACTTAGCAAATTTGATTATGCTAAATGAAGTTCCAAATGTGTTTGAAAATTTTTGTTTTGAATTTGGGGACTTCATTTAGCAAATTTGAGTATGCTAAATGAAATTCCAAAAGTGTTTGAATTTTAAAAATATGATTGTTAAGTTTTGATTTTTGAAAAGAAGACTTCCATTCAACAAATTTGGGTATGTAGGAGTGGAAGTCAATCTTATTTTTGAAATGTGAAAATCTTATTTTGTGTGTGATTATTGCTTTTTGAAAGGGAGAATTCCAACTTAATCATATATGGAATATGTTTAAGTGGGATTTCCAAATGATGTTATTTTTCATTAGAATGAAATCTTCATTCAATAAATGTGTTTATATTGAATGGAGATGTTCATATTTGCTTTTGAAAAATTTAGTTTTGTTTGAAAATGAAACTTCCACTCAATAGATGTGAGTTTATTGAATGGAAAGGTTCATGTGCTTTTTGAAAGTTTTATTTTTAATTTTGACTTTGACATTTGGAAAGATGATTGCTCATTTTATTTTGAAAAATGAAATCTTCATCAAAATGAATTGAAGGAAGATGTTCATTTGTGCTTTTAGAAAAATTATTATTTTTATTTTTGAAAATTCCTACATATAATAATTATGTGAATTGTTAGATGAGGGTGATTTAAGAAAATTTTATGAAAAATATTTTATTATGTGCATTTTTGAAAGGGTGCTTTTTGAAAAGCAAGGTTTTTATGAAAAATTTATTTTATCTTTATTATTTTAGAATAAACCTTTCCTTATCATAAAAATGATATGGAGGAAGTCTTTAAATGTTTTTCTTTTTTTAGATCTTATTTTTTTACCCATTGAAGAACCCAATGGGGGTTTTAAAACTAACACGGGGTGAGGTCCGAAAACCTAAAGATGTTGGCTAACTCAACTTAAGGATGAAATAAGTTAAGCGTCAACAGAAAGAAAGATAGTCTCGAATTCATTCCAAAGTACAAACCCACTATCGATACTCGAAGACAATGGTCATTTACCAAAGATGGAGAGAGGAACCATCCCTAGTGGAGTCGCTAGAAAAATCTGTGGTGAAAAATATTCTTTATACATTTCCTGCCTTCATCCATCCCCCACCCCTTTTGGAAGAGAGGAATAAATGAAAATAGGAATATATAAAAATATACACCTTTTTGGGACACCACTTAGATCCGCAGATGTTCTTATTAAGGTGATCGTGTATGACATTGAGGAGAGGTGTACTATCTCTAGAGATAGAAGTCACCACCCTACAATGGACCTAATCACCAATAAGGACTCTAAGGATAATGACATATATACAGATTCTTCCCCTTCTTTACATGGAAAAGTAAAGTAGTTTATTTTAAATCGGTTAGTTAAGTTCTCTTGGGCAAGCCCCATAGTTTATTACATCCTATGGGATGGATCCTTAGAATACTCGATTAAGGTAAATGATCATCTTTCAAAGATTTCAATAGGTAGGACTATCAATCGATTGGTTTATTTTGGAAGATCAAATAAGATTGATCAAAGAGAGGGAGTTATTATCAAGGCCAAAGAAAAATAAGTAGGAGATGCCCACGATACTAAGAAACCTTGCGAGCATCTCAAACTATCCTATGGTTGGGATTTACATTTTTGAAATTTGATTTAATTTGTTTGAGTTGAATTTTTGATTAGAAATTTAGGGCATTATGATTCCACAACATAAGATTATGGAAATGCCTAAGAGGTGAGGATTTAAGCTTATGGACCACAAAGGGGAAAAGCAATCTCAGAATCTAAATCTAGGGAGCTTTTGAGGGCCAAAGCATAACCTAAACAAAAAAAATGGGTATTTTACCTCCATAAGAGAGGACAAACCACCCGACTGCTTGGACTTACAACCGCCTGGGGGTGGCTACCAACTAACTCCTCCTATGATTTTAAATTCATGTAGGCAAGTCATATGCTTTATGCAAGATAGCTAGGCTGTTATTTATTTAGAAAGAGACTAAGTCCTTAAACTCACTCCCTAAAGAGACTAGATCATGTAAGGCATGCTTCAAATGACCTAAATCTAATGCAATTCAATTTATTTTTTTTTTATTTTTTGGACAATTATTTTGACTTAGCTAATAGGATTCATATGCTTAATGCATGAGAAATGAGATTATTGACCAAAATCAATGAGAAGGAGGTGTGTTTCCACCATGGCTCTCAAAGGTCAAGCCAAGTTTCTCTAGCAAAGGTGGAAGCTCTCCAATCAAGAGTGAAAATAATATGCATTTGTGCATGATGTTATAAAAGAAGTACTCATCTAATTAAGGGGTTGCTAATTCTTTTATCTTGATTTTAGCCTAAGATTTAGGTGAGGTTATGAGTTCTTTATTTTTAGTTTTGAATTATTAAGTTTTGTAAAAGATTTATTTTTTCCTAAGAGCCTAATCCACATCTAGGCCATACATAAAGCAAAGAAGAAAACTAGGAAAAGGATGCTACTTAATGCACAAGCTAAACAAATCATCAATCAATTTATAAAGCTAATCACAAAAGAATAAGAGGCCATTGTGGTTGGGTACCACCATACAAACTCAAAAACAAATTGGGTAACCAAGCTCAACCCTTATACAACCTGAATTACAAATGAATTACATACAATTAAGTAATGAACTTATTGTTATTGGGGTCTTCAGGCTTCATTTTTGCATTCTTCTTTTCTTCTTCTTTCTTCTTTTTTTTTCTTTCTTCTTTGGTTTTTTCTTTTGGATGGTTGAAAGGTGGATGCTCCAAAGGTTTCACATGGTTAATAAGATGAAATCTTATGATCAATGTTCATCCTAATCCCGATAATAATCATTTCAAAATCCTAATTACAAAAATTACATGAGAAGAAAAAGTAAATTTAACTAACATTTGCAAAATAAAGGTTACTAAATAAACCATCAAATCCCAAGCATGTATATTGGACTTATCACTCCACACATGGGTGGCTAAGTCCACATGGCCTATTGGATTATGCTTTGGGGAAATAAACACCTGCACAATAAAAGTATTTATATTTTTATTTATTATAGCATCTCTTAAACACAATCACTTGTAAAAGACAATGGTTAGACTAAGATCGCCTTACCATTCATTCTACGCACATTCACCCTAACATCCAGACTAAAACATATATCTCAAAATAAAAGAAAGTATCAAACCATGCACTGCCCTAACCTAAAGCTAAAAGTGGTGACTTAGCCTAATGTGTGTGCTTTGGAGGTTTGTGTGGTATGCTTAGCTATGGCTTTAAGTTAGAATTTTCTAAGTATGAAGCATGCTCAACTTAGAGGAGGGTTTCATTTAAGTGATTTAGTTGATTTGGGTTGATTATTTCATGTTTTGATTAGTTTTTAATTATGTTCAACTTAGATTTCATTTATGATTTAGTTGATTTGGGTTGATTTTATTTCATGTTCAAGTGAATCCTATAATTAATTACTAAGTTATAAGAGAGAGGAAGAAGAGAACTTCTCTTCCTTCCAACCTAAGTAATTTATAAAGTAGATTCATGTTTTAGTTTAGTTTAGTGAATACTTTAATTAAGTGTTTTAATTAATCCTAAGTTTAGATGAACTATAAACAAACCTATTCAAAAAGAAATACATTTTAAGATTAAATAAAATGAACTAAATTTACAAAATGTACACCACTTCATTTCTTTCCCAACATATATAACATGCATATGGATGAGTACTAAGCATATATATACATACAAATGAGAATGTTTAACACACTTTATGATGCATGCTAAGCAATTCATTTAAGAAAATTTGAAAGTTTATGATGCATGATTTTCATTAAGTAGAAAAGGGATTTCTTATCCAATTTTCACATGCACACATGGAAATAAGAAAGGCATAAGTGAGTACAACATCATTGTTAATAAGAGGTGTAAGGTATAAGACCTACTTAGGGCTACTTAAAGCCTCACAATCTCGGGGTTGTCCAGACTAATATACCACTTTCCTTAAATACAAGCATGTGTACAAAAGAAATGAATGGAAAAGAAAGAATGCAAAAAATTTGTGTTGGTTGATTTATTTTTGTTTATGCAATTTATATGTACAAGCATAGGTATCCTTCTTAAGTGATAGTATAGGAATGAATAGGATATAGAATTAGGCAAGTGTTAGATTCTTTTCAAATGAACCATACACCTTGCCAAATCCTATTCAAAACTATACTAAAAGTGAAGAGAAGGAAAACCTACACTAAGCACATCCTTATATTTTACTCACATGAAAACTTATAAATAAGATATAAGTATCACACTTTCAGTTTTGATAATTGATTCATATGTTTTGAAAATAATTTGAATTTAATAGTGATAATAGACACTCATATTCTTACTTTAGCCAACACATGCAATTTGACATAAAGGAAACATTTTCATTTTAAATTTGATTTTTGAAAAGCATGGATGCATGAAACCATATGACATACATATTTAACATGGGAAAGAACTAAAGTAATGAAAGCTTGTAAACATATTCACTTTAATTAAATCTTAAAGATAATCTTATGAAATAAGAAAGCTTAAAGTAAATCAAAGTTTATTTAATATGATTTTTGTTTGATTTTAAATTTGATTGAATTTTGAAAATGTGAATTGAGTTTGCTGTTTCTAACCCATTTCCACATGTGTTTGATATTATTGTTCAATTTTTAGATGATCAGATTCATTTTATATTTTGATTAGGTTATGGTATGAATTAACCATGGTAATTATCCCTTACCTACACCACCATAACATTGTTAATCAAATAATTATGAGCCAATGAGATGACATAAAACCTCACAAGGAATTTAAATTTGTAATGCACCTAGGAAGAAAGGGCCTACTGCAATTTGCCTCATGATTAATGATTAATTAAGCTAAAGGGTTTAACTTAAGTAATTTGAAAACACCCCTCACACATATGAGTTGAGTTTTGATTTTCTTAATTGAACTTAGGCTCTTGAACACCTAAGCATCTACCAAAAGTAGATTAATTAAGTTTTGGAAGGTTTTAGAATTTTAAGAAATTAATTAAGAGGGTAATTAGTGAATTAACCTTAATTAAGATAGGATTAAGGAAGAATAGGGGGATTTAAGGAATAGCTTAGGGGAAATGCCCCAAAATTATTCCCTAAATCTCCCATTCACTAAATTAGACCTTAATCAATAAGGAAAACCTAACAAAACCCTTAATTAAATTAATTACATTAAGGGTAATTAGGAAATGTTCTCCCAATTAAGCCACCAATAAATCCCAAGAAAATTAGGGGAGATAGAAGTCATCTCCCAAAAGACATTGAAGAAGTTTGAGATAATCAGTGGATTAGTTAGGGAGTAATTAGTAAATTAAGATTTCTAATATAATCTAAAGTCAGAGAAAGATACAATTCAAAATCCATTAAAACCAATTTTAGAATATTCTAGATTGAATTATCTTTAAGTTGCAATTTACCTCATATTTTTTGATTTTTTTAGAGAGATATGATTTTATAAAGTTTATAGGATTAATTAAAATTATTTAAAACTTAATTAATCCCTTAATCCAAATGAAGCGACTTGTTGCTTTACAGCGTTACCAGTGGTAACTTAAACATCTTGTCGTAGCACCACGTTGCGGCGGCGCTATGCGCTTTTGTATCCGTTGTTCGATCAAAGATCGAACGGCCAAGATTTAATCCACGATTCAGAGGAATAACTTTAGGATATTAAATAGGATTTAATCTCGGCCATACATCCAAAATGCATGGATGGACGGCCAGAGATCTATCCCTGCCAAATCGTATGATTTATGGAGACCGTCCATGTTCTAGGCCCCGATTCATGCTCGATTGAGCTCAGATTGGGATGAAACTTTGCACACACCATCTAACCCTAATGGAAAGCACATCTAATGGTTGAAATCTCATGCCATTAAAATTTCTTTCATATAGAACCAACACACATGATTTAGTGATCTGAAAATGTCTAACCTCACGGAGGAGCATCATGGTTGAGATTAAGCTTTGGTGAAATTCTTAGCTCTTGAGGTTAAGTGGATATCTCTATGGACCAACCCTCCTTAGCTTCCTTGTGGCTTTGATCTAGGTTAGCCTTCCTCTACCTTTAGAGCTTAGGAAAAGGCTTGGACAAGCTCTACTTGACCATTTGGTGGAGTGTGTAAAGGCAATTTGGTTGAATTGAAGTGTGGAGAAAGTTTGCAAATCAATGGAGCTCCCCTATTTTCACTTAAGAAAAATTGAGAATGGAAAATTCAAAATCCTTCTAGGATGCTTAGGATCATTGTAGAATGGCTCCTAACACTCTCCCTTATTCAATCGAATTAGGCTCTATTGGAATTGAAGTGCATTAGGTGGAGTATATCTCCCCCTTAGGCAATCGGATGACCGAAGCTCTACTTTTCATTTTGATCCAATTAACCTTAGGCAGTGGGTTGTTTAGTCTATTAGAAGCTTGCATATAGTTAGTTTTGGATAGGGAGTGGAGTGGTAACTCCCCATGTGCTTATAATTGAGTGGGAACATGATTCCCATATGGCTAATTTGACCCATGTGCTTAATTTTGGCCTTGGGTCAAGTTAGGCTGACCCAAACCCATTGGGTTGGGTGCACCACCCTCCATAAGGTTCACTTGACCTATAGGAAGGTATCAAGTAGGTATGAAGAGGAATTGACCAAACTCCCCATGGATTTGACCAAAATTTATTCTATGGCATAGGGTTAGAATGGTCATTTGGCTAATGTTTGAAATTGGATATGTTGGGTATGTTGACAAAATAGGGTTGGCCAAGTTTCATTGGATTTTGAGTTCATTTGGTATGGTTTGGCTCAAGTTGACCCATTTAGGTCAAAATGGGTCAACTTGGGTCAAGTTGACCAATTGGTCAAATTGGGTCAAACTAAGGGTTGGGTCAAGTTCATATGACCATTTGAAATGTTTTGGTAGCTTTGGTTAGATTCAATTTGATTTAGGTTTGAATTTGGTTCATATGACTTCATTTAGGTCAAATGGGTCAAGTTGACCAATTTGAGCTAGGTCATGGGTAGGTTTAGGTTTGGTTAGTCATATGAAGTGGATTGGTATCTTTGTTTCAATCAATTTTGGTTAAGTTTGAATTTGGCTCGTGACCCTTTTCAAGTTGGGTTCAAAGTCAATTGGGCTAGGTTAGGTCTAGTTGGCCAATTGAGGCTTTGGTCAAGTTCAACAAGTGATTTGGAATGAACTTGACCCATTGGTTTCAATAAATTTGGCTTAGATCAAGTTTTGACACAATTTGACTTTTTAGGTCAAGTTGGGTCAAGTTGGGTAAAGTGGCCAATTGGGCTAGGTTAGGCTCAAATGTTGACTTGGTCAAGTTCAAACAAAGGTCATGAATAAACTTAGATCAATGGTTTCAATCAATTTGGCCTATGGTGGATTTTGGCTATATTAGGTTTCATTTTGGCTAAGTGTTGACTTAGTCAGCCCTTATGTTTGACTTGGTTTGACCCAATTTGAGTGATTGATCATCTCATAATGATTGTTGATCATGATGAGAGGCATGGGTGAGTTTGATTCAATCCAATTTTATTTGGATTAGAATTTGGCTCATAAGGGTACTTTAGGTCACTTTGGGTCAAGTGAGCCTAAGTGGGTCAAATGGCTTGAAGGCTTGATTTGAGTTTGAACTTGATATGGACTTATGATTGAAATATAAATCCATTTGCAAGTGGTTTGAAGTCAAATGAGTTTTGATTCATTTGACAATTTCATATTGAAAGGAAGAACATGAATGGATTTGGGGTTTGATTTTTGAATTGAGTTTTGATTAAGTGATTGAAGTTTTTATTTATATTTGGATTCATGATTGTAGGGTTGATTGAATCATGAAGGAAAATCAAGAGTTTGGCTTGATTTGGAGTTGGTTTGGCTAAGTTCAAGATTTTGACTTGAAAGGCTTAGATTGGATTTTGAATGGATATGAGTTTGATTTTTGGAAGTGGTTTTGATTGTTTGAATTTAAATTTCATTTATATATGTGAATATAAATGAGAGCATAAATGGATTATGAGAAAATTTGATGAATTTGGAATGATTTGATGATGATATGGGCTAAGTCCTTAAGAGAGAATTTAAAGGACTTAAGAAAATTTAGAGTAGGGATTTTGAATTTTGGATTTAGATTTGATTGATTTGAATTTATATTTCATTTATATATGTGAATATAAATTAGAATATGAATGAGTTGTGAGAAAATTCTATGAGTTTGACTTGATTTGATCATGATTTTGGATAAGTCCTTAAGAGAGAAATTAAGGGACTTTGGAATTTTTTGGAGTTTGAAATTTCGTTCATGGGTTTCAATCATGGATTTAAATCATGTGGTATTGATTTGAGTTTGGAGAAAATCAAATAAGATTGATTTAGAGTTTGACTTGAAGGAAGGAAGGTGAGGAGTGGCTCAAGCTAAGGTTAGACAAATTTTCCTAAGACTCCTAAGGCATGACCTATTCCTATGGCTAACTCTTCTAAGTCTCAAGGGCTAGGTTGAGTGTCCACCTAATCACTAGATGTGTCTTAAGACTAAGAAACTCTTAAAGTCTAAGAGGAGTCCTTCTAAGATGGAGGGTTTGAGCTCATTCTAAAATGAGGTCAACAAGGTCTGTGATTAGGAGTGTCGTGACGGATCCATAGAGAGAGAGTCATTGAGGCTCAGTATCAGCTGGAGAGAGAGAGAGAGAGAGAGAGAGATAGTGGCGACCTCACTGATGGACTTCTCATATCATCGCCCCGTTACGGCTGATCATTCAGACAACATTGTTCTCACAGGAACAGTTTGACGTAGAAGGAGATCTCCAGCTGAGAGGCAGTCGGTGTTTCCATCACACATCTCCACTCACCGCCAACTATCACCCATCCAGCTTACATCATCTACCACCCCCACCAAGCTTCAGAAGCCTCAATCTAGGGAAAGACCATCCCCACTGGTGATCAAGCTATGGCCTAAGGACTTCATTTCACTTATTGAGGTGAGATTGAGCTCCCCTGCTCCATCCCTTGCCTCAGTTGTTGTTTGGATGGAGTTGCGATCAAAAGTGTCATGGTCACACCACCTCCATAGTAGATAGAGGGAGAGAGAGGGGAGAGGACACATGCCCAGTCCCCATGAAAGTTGATCCTCTTAGTGAGGGAGTCCTATTAGTAGGCAATATCTGGTGCATAGAGTCAGATGAGTGTGGTGTTTATTTTTAGATCGTATATGGGGGCACTACGCAGATATAAGGGGGTACTTATTGAAGTGAATGGGTATAACATTAAGGTATGATGTTTTATCTTGAAAGATGGAGACCCCACCCTTCAATGGACCTAATCACCTAATAAGGACTCCTAAGGCATGATGATTTTCAAATATACCAGAGATTTTTCCCTTACTTTATAAGGATGAATAAAATAGGGTTTATATTAAGCTGAGTTTTTAAGTTCCCTATGGGGGAAAGCCCCCATAATTAATTACATTCTAAGGAATGGGAATTCTATAGGAATAATCTCGATTAAAGTAGGCAATTTTTGTCTCCAAATATTTTAAGGTTAAGACTATCAATAAATAAGTCATATTTAGAAAGTCAATTTGGAAAGATCAAAAGTAGAGACTTATTATCAAAACCAAAGGAAATGACTTAGAAATGCTTATGATACTAGAAACTTTGTAAGCATTCCAATCTATCATATGGTTAGGCTTTATATGTTTGAAGTTGAAAAGAATTATTTATTTAAGTTAAATTTTATTAGATTGCTAGGGCTTATAATCTGCCAACACAAGGTTGTGGTAATTCCCAAGAGGTGAGTATTTCTGCTTGTAGCCTGAAGGAAATAGCTACATCGGATCACAAATCTAGAGAGCTTTGGCATAAGCCAAAGCACAACCTAAATCTAAGCAAAAATGAATATATAGTTTACCTCCACAAGAGAGAGTAATCCACCGAATTGCTAGATTTATAACCACCTAGAGTGGAAGCCAGCTAACTCCTCCTATACTTTAAAACCATGTGGTCAAGTCATATGATTTTGCAAGATAGTTAGGTTGCAATTATTTAGAAAGAGACTAAAGTTCTTAAACTCACTCCCTAAGAGACTAGAGCATGAGTGGTATGAGCAATGACTTAGTCTAATGCAAATCTTTTCAATTTTTATTTGATTTTTGACACTTCATTTTGAGAAAGGCGATATGATTTTTTATGCATAAATGCATGCTAAAATGAGTTATGAGCCAAATCAAAAGCCAAGAGGGTGAAGCTTCGTCGGTAGGAGTTGCTCTCATAGGTCAAGTGGTTCCCATATGTGTAAAGACGGAGGCCCTCATTTTGCAAAAGTGATATAATATGATATGCATGGTGTGAGACATACAACATTCAACTAAAACATTGCTAAATCTTTTAATTATTTTATTTTAATGCCTAGGCTTTATGTGAGATTATGAGTTATTTAGAAATTTAATTATGAGTTGTAGTTGGGTAAAAGATTTATTTTTCCTAAGAGCCTAATCAGATCCATGCCACACATTAAATTATCATTCATAAAGAAACTATGAAAAGGCATGCCGATTCTATTATATAAGTTAAACATAACATCAATCAATTTTATAAATCTAACACAAAAGAATAAGAGGCCGGTTCAATTGGGTATTGCCGTATAACTTAATAGAAAGAAATGGGTAGTCGAGATCTACCCTTATACAACCCCAAAAATGGAATAATAATTAAAATTTATAAATAAATGTTATGGGGGTCTTGTTATCTTCATTCTTCATGTCTCGTTCATTTCTTCATTTAATTTGCTTCTTTTGATTTAGTAGGCTTCAAGGCATCACATGACACCCCATGGCTAAGCCTTCTAGCCAATGTTCATCCCTATCCCCATAATACTAATCCTAATTCCTAATGAAAAATTATATTAAAAATAGAAAAAGTAAATCTAACTACACTTACAAAATAAGTGTTAGCTAAACACACCATACAATCCAAACAGTTATATGAATAATTTGGACTTATCACCCTGCACATGGGTAACCAAGCCCACCTATCTTAATTTGGATTATGCTTAGGTGCTAAGCAACCTGCAAAAGAGAGCATTCATACTTATTTTAAGCACCCCTTAAGCATAATCCCCTATAAAAATATGATTAGGCTAATCACGACTGCTGACCTCACTTTTGGATTGAGCTCTCAACTTCTCCATCTTAGACATAGGACTCCTCTAGAAACTAAGAGTTTTTTAGTCTTAAGACACTTCTAGTGATTAGGTGAACACTTAACCTAACCCTAGATACTTAGAAGAGTTATCCATAGGAATAGGTTATGCCTTAGGGGTATTAGGAGGACTTACCCTATAGTTTAAACCCAATCCTTGCTTCCCTCCTTCAAACAAATCCAAATCAAATCCTAAATTAATTCCAACTCAATTGATTTTCTCAAATCATAAATCAATGCCAAAATCCAAATCACTCCAAACTCAAAATATTTTTCCATAACCCATTTATATTCTCATTTATATTCACAAATATAGATGAAGTATAAATTCAAATAACCAAAACTAAATCCAAAATTAAACCAAAATTCAATTTACATCTTTCAAGCCAAATTCTTGAACTTAGCCAAATCATTCTCAAATCAATCCAAACCTTTGGATTTTCTCTTCAAACAATCATTCCTTCAATCACATGCCCAAATAGAAATATAAACTACAATCACCAAACCAAAATCAAACTAATCCAAGTCAAACCCATGTCCGCCCTTTTGACTTGAAATTATCAAATGAACCAAAACCCGTTTGACTCCAAATCACTTTCAATTGGATTTATATTTCCATCATAAGTCCATATGTGAGTTTAATCAAACCTAAATCAAGCCTTGATCAAGCCAATTGACCCATTTAGGCTCACTTGACCCAAAGTGACCTAAAGCATCTTTTTGAGCCAAATTCTAATCCAACCTAAATTGAATTGAACTAAGCCCATCTAAGCCTCACATTATGGTCAACAATCATCCTAGAATGATCAACCACTCAAATTGGATCAAAGAAAGTCAAACCTAGCCTTTAACTAAGTCAACACTCAGACCAAATGAAACCTAAATAAGCCAAAATTCATTATAAGCCAAATTGATTTAAACCATTGATCTAAACCAATCCATAATCAATGATTGAACAAGCCATCTTGAGCCAAACTAATTGGCCACTTGACCTAAGTTGACCCAAATTGACCTAAAAAGTCAAAATGGGTCAAATCTTGATCTAAGTCAAATTGATTGCAATCAATGGGTCAAATTTACTCTAAATTGATTGTTGAACTTGACCAAAACTTCATTTAACCAATTGAACCCAACCTAGCCCAATTGACCATGAACCCAACTTAACCTAAAAGGTTAAATCCACTTGAAATCAAACCAAACCAAAATTTATTAAAATCAAAGCTTGCAATACATTTCAAATGATCAACCAAGCCTAAATCAACCCATGACCTAACCCAATTAGGTCAAATGGGTCAAATTGGTCAACTTGACCCATTTGACCTAAATGAACTTAAATGAATGAAAACCAAATATAAACCAAATTGAACCAAACTAATGATACCCATAGGTGCCAAATGATCATTTGAACTTGACCTAACAAATAGTTTGACCAAATTTGAACAGTTAGTCAAGCTGACCTAATTTGACCCAATTTGACCAATTGGTCAACCTAATCAATTTGATCCAACTTGACCTAAATGGGTCAAATTGAACCAATTCAAATCAAATGAACTCCAAATAAATTGAAATTTGGCCCAACCCATTTTTGAATCATTTTAAATCTGCCCAAATTTAAATCATGGCTAAATGACCACATTGCCCCTAGGTCAAAGGGTATCCTATGGCTAAATTCACTTAGAATTTGGCCAATTCTTTATCAAGGCTACTTGACATCCTTCTAGTGGTCCACTTGGACAATAAGGAGGGTCGTGAACATGACCCAATGACCTTGGGTCAGCCATGACCCAACCCATGGCCAAATCGAGCCCTCTAATGGAAATTAAGCACTTGGATCACCAAATGCACTCACATAACACATGGGCACTCACTCTCCTTTAATCCTCTACCTAAAATGACCCACATGGGGTGTTTTGCAACTCAAACTGTGAACCTAATCTCACCCATTGATCAAAAATGGCATTTCAGCTTTCCACTATCCGATCTAAGGAGGGGGAGATATACTCCCCCTCATTCCCACTTAAACCACAAGGATTCATTTCCACAGAGCTAAGGAGATCAAATCAAACTCTCCCCAAGCATTTCCAAGCCCTTCCCAAGCTTCACTGATTTCTCCTTCTCAGTTTTGCTCAAAGCCAAAATAGGGGAGGTCCATCCCAATCCCAATTAACTCAATTCTCCATCAAAACCAAATTAACCTTGTACACACCCTCAATGGACCTCATCGAGCTCAACCAAGTCATTTCCTAAGTCTCTAAGCCACAGGAAGCATCACCTTGATCAAGGTCGATCACCATTGAAGGGGAGCTTGGTCAATGAAGCCATCCACTTCAAATCAAGATCCAATACCTTCAATAGGGCTTTGTCTCTACTAGATGAAGCTACCTCCTTTATTGGTAGCGCCAGTGATAATTGCTCAAAACTGACCATAGGATAAATTTTGCTTGGTCCTTTGTGAAGGAAATTATAATCCCATCAAATCTTGACCATTAGATACATTGCTTATGCTTCCCCAAATGTATGGGGTGAGTTTGAACTCCATTTGAGCTCGAGAGAGCTTAGATCAACGAGATACGACTCGCTCTCATCGCCGGAGAAGATCACACCATATTTCCATGTGATTAAATGGATGTGATTAGATCATAATAGATCCCCTTTGATTTAAGCTATGCGATTAATTTTGATCGATCTTATATCGACCTCATAGAAAGCGCATCTACTTGCACTGTATGGATGTGACAACTTAAATAACCTATCTCATCATGACACGTGGAAAGCATGCCGCATTAGCCGCCACGTGGCCCGATGAGATTAGGGGCATAATTAAGCCTAATTAATCTAATTTTAATGCTGAAGCTTCTGAAATTCATAAATAATTGTAGAAAAATCCAAAATAACACAAACTCAAGTTCATTTTTAAGATAATTCAAAGGAGAAAAATATAAAATTAAAATTAATTGACTTTGAATAGTAATTTTTACTCAATTTGGGTTTTATTAGAAATGTATTTAGGCTAATTACTTCTTAATTACTTCAACAATTAATTCCAAACTTCCTAAGGTTGATTAGTGGGATGATCTCTACCTCCCATGATTTTCTTGGAATTTATTGTTATATTAATTAGGGAAATTGCTTATTTCACCCCTAATTACTTTATTAATTAATTAAATGATTAATTAACCTATTTAGCAGTGATAAATCCATTAATTAAACTTGTTAATCACCCCTAAGTTCATTTCATTTGGATAAACACTTAATTAATTTGCAAATTAATTAATGACTTAATTGCTTCATTAACTAGTTCAATTAATCAAATTTAAAACCAAATCATTCTGGAACTTAATCACTTAACCTTGGGTAGATTCTTAGGTGTTCAATAACCTAAGAGACTTCAAATAAAATTATTGTCAAACTACATGTGCAGGATGGTTATGAAAGTACTTAATTAAACCTTTTAGCTTAATTAATCGATAATTGTGAGCCAATTGCATTAGTCCCCTTTATTTCTGAGGTGCATTGCTGATTTAAATTCTATGTGTTACATATCATATGTTAGCTCATAATTACTTGAATAATTATGTTAAAGTGGTATAAGTAAGGGGTAATTAATGGATTTAATTAATACATTAACCTAAAGAAAATGTAAAATCAACCTAATTGTTCTAAAATTAAACTAAAGTAATTCACACATGTGGGAAATGGGTTAGGACCAGCAAACCCTTTTCATATTTCCTAAGTCAAATCAAATTCAAAAAACAAAAATCTCATTAAAGAATTTTGATTCATTTTAAATAATCCTATTTTACATGATTGTCCTTAGAAAGTGATTAGGGTGAATGAAGTCATGTGCTTACAACCATTTATTTCTTTCCAAGCATGCTAAATGTTATTTGCCATATGAAATCATGCATTCATTTCTTTTAAAAAATTAATTAAAAAAATGTTTTCCTTTCATGTCAAATTGCATGTGTTGGTTAAAATTAAGAATATGAGTGGCTATTATCATTATTAAACCAAAAATTATTTCCAAAACCTATAAATTAAAGATTATGAATGAAGTGATGCTACTTATAAGTACTTATAAGCTTTCCTGTGATTATAGCATAAGATGTGTTTTATGTTATTTTCTTCTCCTCCCTTAACATGGATTTGAATATGATTTGCAAAGTGTATAGTTCATTTGAAAAGAACAAAACACTTGCTTAAATCTATTCTTATGCATTTCTATGTTATGACTTAAGAAAGATCCTCACATTTACACATGTAAATTATACAACCAAATTAAACATAATATTTTTCATGATTCTTCATCCATTTGTTTGTTTTTATACATCTACATGTATTTAAAAAAGTGATATATTAGTCTGGACATCCCGGGGCTACGAGACTTTAAGTATACCTAAGTAGGTCTTGTATCTTACGCCCCTGGTATAGAAAATAATGGTGTCATACTCACTTATGTATTTTATAGATGTGGATGTGCATTTTGTTAATAGATGAAAAATTGCTCTTTTTTTACATAATAAAGACATGCATCAATGGAATATTTAAATTTTCAAATTATATCTCTTAGCATTCATCATCAAAATGTGCTAAAATTTGCATTGCATGTATAGGTATGCTTAGGACTATTCATATGCATGGTATACATGGTGGAAAGAAATAAATGGTTGTGTGTCATGTGATAGTAATCCACCTTAACTAATCCTGAGATGCCTTTCTTCTTAAATAGGGCTTTTTAGAGTAAATATAAACTTAGGGTTAATTAAAACACATAATAAAGCATTCACTAAAGAAAATTCATCAATAAATCTACCTTAGAAATGTTTTAAGTAGGGATGAAAGAGAAGTTCTCTTCTCTTTTCTTCTCTTCACAACATTTAGTAACTAAGTGTAGGTTCATTCAAACCAAATCAAATCACCAGAATTGACAAATCAACTAAATCACTTGAAATAAAACCACCTCTGAATCCTTTACACTTAGAAATTTAAATCTAGCTAAGACATGCCACACAAGCCTTAAATGGCACACACATTAGGCTAAGTCATCATTTCTAGTTCTATGTTAGGGTCGTGCATGGTTTGATGCCTGATTCTATTTTATGATGTAATATTTTTAGACTGGATGTTAGGGTGCATGTGCGTAGTCTGGATGTTAGGCCAATATTGGCCTAATCATGCTTTCTACAGGGGGTTGTGCTTAAGGGGTGCTGTAATAAAAATATAAATACTTTTGTTGTGCAGGTTGCTTATACCCCTAAGCATAACCCAAATTAAGATAAGTGGACTTATTTACCCATGTGTGGGGTGCTAAGTCTAAATTATCCATATAACTGCTTGGGTTGTGTGGTATGTTTGGCTAATATCTATTTTGCAGGTTTAGTTAGATTTATTTTTCTCATTTTGATGTAAATTTTGTAATTGAGATTTGAAATGAATGTTATGGAGGAATTAAGGTGAACATTGGTTATAAGACCATGTCTTATATATCATGTGAAGCTTTAGCAAATTACATCCTAAGTCAAACCAAAATAAAGAATGAAATGAAGAAAGAAGAGAAGCTAATAAAAAGAAGAAGCAAAGGAAGAAATGAAGAAATGAAGAATGAAGACCCCCATAACATGAATTCCTTTTAATTATAATTATTCATTTGTAATCCGAGTTGTATAAGGGTAGAGCTCGACTACCCACGTTTCTTTTCGAGTTGTACAATGATACCCAGTTGCACCGACCTTTTATTCTGCTAATTTTATAAATTGATTGATGTTATGTTTATGATTGCATAATTAATATGGCATGATTTTCTTAGTTTCTTAATTGTTTGGTGATTGTTGAATGGCTTGGATGAGATTAGGCTCTTAGGGAAAAATAAATTTTCTATCCAATTAATTAACTCAAAATTAAATTAAATAACTCATAACCTCACCTAAAGCCTAGAATATAAATCAAGATAATAAAATATTTAGCAACTTCTTTGCTTTATTTTGTATGCCTCACATCATGCATAAATTCATATTATCTCACTCTTGCTAATGGAGGGCTCACACCTTTGCTAGAGAAAATGGCTCAACCTTTGAGAGAGCCATGGTGGAAATACCCCTCCTTTTTTCTAATTTTGGCCCATAACCAATTTCTCATGTATTAGGCATATGAAATGCCATAGCCTGTGTCAAATAAAAAATGTCCAAATCAAAATAAAACTTGACAAATTTGCATTAGATAAAGTCATAAAAACATGCCCCTCATGATCTAGTCTCTTAGGGAGTGAGTTTAAGAACTTAGTTTCCTTTATAAATAAATAATAGCTTAGCCATCTTGCAAAGCATAAGACTTGCCTACATGTATTTAAAATCATAGAAGTTAGTTGGTGGCCACCCCATAGGTGGTTGTAAGTCTAACAGTCGGGTGATTTATTCTCTCATGTGGAGATAAACCATATACCCATCTTTCATCTTAGATTTAGGTCATGCCTTGGCCCTTGCCAAAGCTCCATAGATTTAGGATCTGAGGTTGCTATTTCCCTTAGGGGCTACAAGAATAAATCCTCACCTCTTAGGCATTTCCATGATCTTGTGTTGTGGAATTTTAAGCCCTATATTTCTAATAAAAATTCAACTCAAACATATAATTCTTCTCAAATTTCAAAAATATAAAGCCCAACCATAGGATAGTTTGGGATGCTCACTAGGTTTCCTAGTATCATGAGCTTTCCCTACTTATATCCCTTTGGTTTTGATAATAACTCCCTCCTTTTGATCAATCCCACTTGATTTTCCAAAAATAACCAATTTGTTGATAGTCCTATCTTTGAAATCTTTGGAGACAATGATCATTTACCTTAATCAGGAGTATTCTTAAGGAATCTCATTCTTAAGATGTAATTAACTATGGGGGCTTGCCTCCATAGGGAACTTAATGAACCTGATTTAAATAAACCCTACTTTACTTTTCCATGTAAAGTAGGAGAAAGATCTCTAGTACATTCGAAGAACCATTGTCCTTAGGAAGTCCTTATTAGGTGATTAGGTCCATTATAGGATGGTGACTTCTATCTCTCGAGATAATACATCATTCCTCAATGTCACACCTGATCACCCTGATGAGTACATTTACGGATCTAAGTGGTGTCCCAACTTCATTTTCATTCAATGAAAAATAAAACACCAAAATGGCCTAACACCTAGTCTCTGAAACATACACCCTAACATTGAGACTAAAATAATATATCATAAAATAAAATATAAATCACTCCATGCACCACCCTGACATAAAGCTAGAAATGGTGACTTAATTCTAAAGTTTGTGTATTAAGGCTTGTGTGGTATGCCTTAACTAGGCTTTGTTATTATTTTCTATGTATGAAAGGATTTAATTATTAGAAGTTGATTTCACTTTAAATGGTTTAATTGATTTGGGAATTTTACTTAGCATTTTGTTTTGTTTCATTTGACTTACACTTAGTAACTAAGTGTTACTAAGAGAAGAAAAAGGGAGAATTACTCTCTTTCATCCCTACCTTTAGTCACATCTAAAGCATATTAAATAATCAATTCTCTTTAATGAATGATGTATTAAATATTTTAATTAATCCTAAGTTTGGGTTTGCTTTGAATGATTCTATTTAATATGAAAGACATCTTAAGATTAATTGGAAGAATTATTATCTCATGACACATGTTCATTCATTTCTTTTCATCATATGTAACATGCATGTGACTAAATATACCTACACATACAATATGTCTTAGCACACTTAAATGATGGATGTAAGCATATACATTTGGAATTTAGATGTTTCATTTGATTGAATCATTTTATCATATTAATTTAAAGCCCTATCTAAATTCTTATATAAAAATACATAGGAATGAAATTAAATAGATGCGTGTCATTATTGATGAAGTGAGATAATCAACGACCTCATTATAAAAACTTGTTCTAGATGTCCAAACTATATACCCATTACACTCAAACATATGTAAGTTTGTACAGATGAACATAAGAAAGAGGTCTTTAAACCACATGATCAATTCAATCACTTGAACAAATATGAATGCATATCTTTTTTAAATAGAAAATGGGATTTTCATTCATTAGTTAAATGCACATACATGTATATATAATTCTTGAGCGGATACTTCACCATTGTTAAACTTGGGGAGTGAGATAAAGACCTCTTTGGGGCTACTTAAAGCCTTGCATCCCAAGAATATCCAGACTAGATATACCCATTATTCTTAAATACACATGAATGTACAAATAACTACAAGAATGAAACAATCATGCAAAAGTTGTATTTGATTTAATTGAATGAAGATTTACATTCATTAGCTAAATGCACATATAAGTGTATAAAAGTTTTAAGATACTTCACCATTGTTAAACCAAGGGAGTGAGGTAAAGACCTCCTTGGGGCTATTTAAAGCCTTGCATCCCCAAAATATCTAGACTAGATATACCCACTATTCTTAAAAACACATGAATGTACAAATAACTACAAGAATGAAAAATCATGCAAAAGTTGTATTTGATTTGATTGAGTTATTTATGCATGTGAGATAAAGTTCTATCTAAATTCATGATATACATAGAATGAATCCAAACAAATGTTGTGTCCTTTTCAAATGAACTAAACACTTATTAATATTCAAACTTAATGTAAATCCATGTAGAATAAAGAAAGAAAACTTTATATAACCTATTCTAAACCATAAGCATATGGAAGCTTATGAATATTTATAACTATTTTCACTCCATATATTATAATTGATTTATATACTTTTGAAAATAATTTTAATGTAATAGCAATAATACATATATTTTAATTTAAATCAACACATGCAAGCTTGACATAAAGAAAATCATTTTATTTGATTGATTTTGAAAAGATGAATGCATGGTTACAAGTGGTATATAACATTTAATGAGTGAAAAGAAATAAAGGGACATAAGCATATGATCTTATTCAATCCAATTAATTTCTAAGGACAATCATACTAAATAAGATCATTTAAAATAAACCAAAGCTTCTTAAATTCACTTTTAATTTCATGTTTGATTTGATTTAAGAAATGTGAGGAGGTTTGCTAATCTTAATCCCATTCCCATATGTGAGTTAATTTGATTTAATGAAAAGTAATTATGTCAATTTTAGGGATTAATTAGGTTTAGGTATGAAATAAATAAATTAATTAAGCCCCAATGAAATATGTAAATAGATTGGAAAGTAAATTAGCAATGGTCCTATAAAATGAAAGGGGCATACTGCAATTGGCTCACAATCATTAATTAATTAAACTTAAGAAACTTACTTAATTACTTTTATAGTTTTCTCACACATATGAGCTAACCATAATTTTACTAAACCTCTTTAGGCTATTAAACACCTAAATACCTACCCATGAATTAATTAAGGAAAATTAGACCCATTTTAAAATTTAATTAAGCTAATTAAGTAATTAATTCCTAATTAATTTCTCTTAAAAAGTAAAGGTAACTTAAGAAAAAGATTAGGAAAATGCCCCAATCACATTCCCTAAACCTCCCTACTATTAATTAGTGCCAAATGATCCAATTAATTAGTTAATTGATTGTTCACATGCTTAATTAATCTTTAATTAAGTTAAGAAGGTAATTAGCTTAATCAATCAATTTTCCTAATTAATCATCCAATAAATTAAAAAAAAATGTGTGAGGCAGAGGTCATCCCCCTAAGCAACCTCAAAAAATTTGAAACTAATGGGATGATTAATTATGGTGTAATTAGGTTAATTAAGTTTTTAATTAAACTCTAATTAAGCTAAAATTATGATTCAAAATTAATTAAGAATAATATTAATGGATTCCCCTCTGAAATACTTCTAAAATGAGCCCTTATTTACATTTTATGGATTTTTCTATAATTAGGTGTGAATTATGAAAATTTTAACCTTAAAAAGAAATTAATTAACCTAATTAAGCCTTAATCCCATCAGTGCCATGTGGCTCACTTTCCACGTGGTGCCACGGGATTGGCTATTTAAGTAGTCACATTAGCTAACTGATGGTGCGGATCGCTTTCTGGGCCATCCAATAGATCGATGGTCACGATCAACCCCATTGGTAAGGAGGGATCAAGCGATAGATCTAGCATGATCTGATCAAAGCTATCTGTTCCAATCACACAAAACAGATGACCCATGATCTCTCTTCCTACGAGCGATGAACGATGGAGCCCATTCCCTATGGATCGCTTGATCTGAGCTTACATGAGCTTGAATTCACTCTAAAACAACCCCACACCTTCGTGCGAGGGAACCACGAAGATCCAAATGGCCAGAATTAGCTCACATGCATCTTTTTTTCAAAAAAAAGCCATGCCATTTTTACCTAAAGCTTAGTTTAAATGGATTTACCTCATTGGAGCTAAGACTGGTAGTTCCCACGCTTGAGGAAGCTTCGTTTAGTTGAGACAAAACCTGATTGAGTAACAATTGGATTAGTTCCAAATGGATCGCTCGATTGGCCAAGAACAGTGCTTTGGAGCTTCGGCTTTGATCGAAGTCCATCCTTCGGTGGCTTTGGAGCTTAGGAAATGACTTGGGTGGCTTTGATGACATGCGTGGAAGGTGTGTGTAAGAGCAATTGAGTTTTGGTTGAGAGATGATGGAGTTTGAATAAGGATTGAGCTCTCCTATTTAGGCTGCACACAGGAGGAGAAAATTTGAAGTGGGAAAGGCTTGGAAATCCTCTGGGAAGTGCCAAAGAGTTTCATTTTTCTCTTGGGAGCTCAAAGGAGTCAAATGCAAGTGAAATCTGATTTGAATTGAGGGGTATATCCCTCAATTTTTTGAGGTGGATGGACGAGATTGCCTCCAATTTTTTGGTTGGCCAGCTACCATCAGGGCATCGGAGTGGCACCATCATGTGTATGTGGCTTGGTTTGATTGGTGGAGTGCTTGGGAGGTGGCTTAAGGCTTTATATGGTCTAATTTTCTTGCTTGGATCCATTGGGTGGTTGGCTTGCAAGGGAGGTGACCCCTCCCTTTGGTCCATAGCAAGTCCCAAACCACTTAGGTGAGCTAGGAGATTAGGTTAGACCCCAAATGGGGTGAGTGAGGGTTGCCAAGTGATGGGAGAGTGGACTTTGCCATTTATGGGTGGAATCCTATGTAAAGAAAGCTTGGCCAATAGGAAATGGCTTCGATTGGACTCACGTGGCTTTTGGGCTGACTTTAAGCTGACCCAAGATGGGTTTGGGTTGGATTTGATCAACCTCTAATGGGTCATGAGTTGGTTTCATGGGTTTTGGCTCAATTTGGTCATATGGGTTCAATTTGAGTCATGTTGGGTTAGGTTGAACAATTGGTCAAATTGGGTTAAACTAAGGCTTAGATTAGGTTAAAATGATGATTTGAAAGTGTTTTTTGGTTCAAGTGGTTTCAATCAATTTGGCCTAGGTTTGATTTTGGCTCATTTGGATTCATATAGATCAAATGGGCTAAGTTGACCAATTTGACCAAATTGGCCAAATTGGCTTGGGTTGGGTGTTGGTACAAGTTCAATTGGTTAAATAAAAATGATTGCATGTTTTTGTTTGAATCAATTTGGATTTAATTTATATTTTGGCCAATTTGACCTTTTAGGTCTATTTTGGTTAGGTTGGCAATTGGGCTTAGGTCAGGTCCAATTGATAAAATTAGAGCTTTGGTCAAGTTCAACAATGAATTTGAAATGAAATTGAGCCATTGGTTTCAGTCAATTTGGGTTAAATCATGATTTGACCCATTTTAGTCTTTTAAACTAGTTTGGGTCAACTTGGGTCAAATGATCAATTGGACTTTTTTTTGGCTCAATTGAGGGTCAAGTCATGTTCAATCATTGATTATGAGTTGGTGTGAATCAATAGTTTTAATCAATTTGGTGTATGACAAATTTTGGCTAGTTTGGGTTTCATATGGGCTAAGGGTTGACTTGGTCAAATGGCCAAGTTGACTTGGTTTACCCAATTCAAGGCAATTGATCATCCTTGAGTAATCTATGATCATGATATGAGGTTTGGATAGGCTCGGTTCAATCTAAATTGGGTTGGATTAGAACTTAGCTCATATGAGTTCTTTAGGCCACTTTGGGTCAAGTGGACCTAAATGGGTCAATTGGCTTGGTTTTGCCTGATTAAGGTTTGGTTGGATTTATATATGAGCTTAGGATTGAAATATAAATCCAACTACAATCAATTTGGGCTATGATAGGTTTTGGTTCATTTGGAATTTTCAAGCTAAAAGGGCCAAGTTGGGCTTGACTTGGGTTGATTTCAATTTGTCTAGATAATTGTTGGTTTCATTTATATTTGGATAAATGATTGAAGGTATGTTTGATTCAAGAGAAAATCCAATGATTTTGGCTTGATTTAGATAGGTTTTGGCTAAGTTCAAGAAATTGGCTTAAAGGGCTTGAATTGAGTTTTGATTTGATTTTGGATTTGGATTTGGCAATTTGAATTTAAATTTCATTTATATTTGGGAATATAAATGAAGATATAAATTACTTATGAGAAAATCACTTGAGTTTGGAGTGATTTGAAGCAAATTTGACTAAGCTCATGTAAGTAGGTCAAAAGGGCTAAGAAGGAAATTGATTTAGTTTGATTTAGTTTTGATCATGGGAATATGGGTTTCATTTATATTTGTGAATATAAATGGATAAATAATTGGTTTATAATAAAATCAATTGATTTTGGGTTGATTTGTATTGAGATTTGGTTAAGCTCATGGAGGTGGGTCCATATGGCTTAAGAAGGTTCTTAGTTTTGTTTGATTTTGTTTGATTTGGTTTTGGTAATTTAAGTTTGGATTTCATTTATATTTATAAATATAAATGATGGAATAAATGATTTATAATGAAATCAATTGATTTAGATTTGTTTTAAATGGGAATTTGGCTAAGCTTATGAGAGTGGATCGTATGGCTTAGGAAGGATTTTGGAGCTTGAATTTGATTTTGGGTTTCAATCATTTAGAATTGATTTTGGACTTGAATTTGATAAATGAGTGAGGGATTGAATTGATATTTAAGAAAATCAATTGAATTTGGATTAATTTGAATTTGTTTAAGGCTAAGGCTAAGTCCATGAGATACAATCGTAGGGCTTATGAAGGATTTTTGGAGCTTGGATTTGATTATGAGATTGATTATAAGTTTTGGGAATTGGATCTGGTATTTGGAATTTGAAGTTGGGGTTTGATTTGAGGAGGGAAGCATAGATTGGGTCTAGGCCATAGTGTAGATAATTCTCCCAAGATCCCTAATGCATAACCTCATGACTAAGCCTCTAAGTCTCTTGCTGTGTGTTCACCAATCAAAGAAGTGCTGACCTCATTTTAGAATGAGCTCTCAACCCTCCATCTTAGACATAGGACTTCTCTTAGACACTAAGAGTCTCTTTAGTCATAGACACTTCTAGTGATTGGTCAACCCCCTGAGAGACATAGAAGAGTTAGCCATAGGAATTTGTATGTTAGGGATGTTATAGCTTGAACCAACTCCTCACTTCCTTCCTTCATGTTAGATTCAAATCAACTCAAAACTCCAAATCAAATCAAAATAAAAACTTACATCAATTCCAACTTAATTGATTTTTTCAAAATTGAAGTCAATTCCAAATGATTGAAGCTTATGATTGAAATTCCATGTCCAAAAATCTTTCCTTAGTCACTTTGATTCTATCTTATGGACTTAACCTAAATCAAATCTAAATCAATTCAAATTCAAGGAATTTTCTCACAACCCATTTATATTCTAATTTATATTCACATATATAATTAAAATATAAATTCAAATCCAAATAAAAAAATATTTCCTAAGTCCTTTGATTCCTCTCATGGACTTAGTAAATAAATCAAATCTAAATCAATTGAAATTCAAGGAATTATAACCCATTTTATATTCACAAATATAAATGAAATATAAATTTAAATACCCAAAATAAATTCAAAAATTAAATCCAAATTCAATCAAAATCCAACCTAAGACTTCAAGTCAAAATCTTGAACTTAGCCAAATCAAATTCAAATCAAGCCAAACCCTTGATTTCTCTTCATGATTCAATCACTCATACAATCATGAATCCAAATATAAATACAAACTTTAATCATCAATTCAAAAATCAATTCAAAACTCAAACTCAAATTCAATCAAAATCCAACCTAAGCCTTCAAGTTAAAATCTTGAACTTAGCCAAATCGATTTCAAATCAAGCCAAACCCTTGATTTCTCTTGATGATTCAATCAATCCTTCCATCATGAATCCAAATATAAACATAAACTTCAATAACCAAACCAAAACTTAATTCAAAAATGAAACCCAAATCAAAACTCATTCATGATCAATATTTGAACTTGACCAAATCATCATTTGAGCCTAACCTAGCCCAATTGGCCACTTGACCCAAGTTGACCCAAGTTGACCTAAAAAGTCAAAATATGCCAAAACTTGATCTAAGACAAATTGATTGAAACTAATGGGCCAAGTTTATTCCAAATCACTTGTTGAACTTGACCAAAGCCCCAATTGGCCAACTAGACCTAACCTAGCCCAATTGACCTTGAACCCAACTTGACCTAAGAGGTCAAGTTGAGTCAAAATCAAATTAAACCAAAATTGATTGGGAACAAAGATACCAACCCATTTAAAATGGTCAACCAAACATAAAACAACCCATGACCTAACCCAGATAGGTCAAATGGGTCAAATTGGTCAACTTGATCTTTTTGACCTAAATGAAATCAAATGAACCAAATTAAAATATAAATCAAATTGAGCCAAACCAATGATGCAAAAATATTTCAAATGGTCATATGAACTTGACACAACCCTTAGTTTGACCCAATTTGACCAATTGGTCAACTTGACCCAAGATGACCCATTTTGACCTAAATAGGTCAACATGAGCCAAATCATATCAAACCAACTCCAAATTCAATGAAACTTGGCCCAACCCATTTTCAATCATACTAAACATATTAAAAATGAAATCCAAGCCAAATGATCATTTTACCCCTAGGCCATAGGGTAACCTCAAATCAAAATCACTTGGAATTTGGACAATTCCTTTTCATGGACACTTGACATCCCCTTAGTGGACCAAATGGTCACTAATGGGCATAGTGCACATGGCCCAATGAGTTTGGGTCAGCCCAACCCAACCTAAGACCAAAACCACCCATATGGACAAGCACATGGTAATCCTTCCTCCACCTTGTTTTGCACATGGAAACTTCCCACTACCTTCTCTAAAACCAATGCCATGCCACTCTAAATGGCCAAACAACCCATTGAATAGTGTGTTTGGATCAAAATGACATAAGCACTCATGACCTCTGATTCACCTAGGGGAGATATAATCCCCCTAATTCCACTTGAATTAAATAGAGCCATACTTGATTGAGCTAAGGGAAATTAGAGCTAGCATTTGCAAGTCCCCCAACCTTCCTAGTGTGAATTCAAATTCTCCATTTTCAGTTTTTCTTAGACTGAAAATAGGGGAGCTCCTCGATTTTTTAAACTTAGCCAATACCTAAAATCAATCTAATTCCTCCTTCATCTACCCTCAAAGGGCTTAGTTGAACTCATCCCAAGCTTCTTCCAAGCTCCAAAAGCAAGGAAGGTGGGACTTTGATCAAGGCCGAGCCCAATTGAAGGAGAGCTTGATCCATAGGAAGATCCACTCAACCAAATCACCTCAAATCTTCAACAGAGCTTCGTCTCCACTAGACAAAGCTACCTCAATGGATTTGAGGACTAGTGTTAGCTTTCGGCGAGGTATGAATCAATATCAAGCTTAAACTAGAGAGTGTGCGGTCCTTATGGAGGGAATTTTCATCTTAAGTAAAGCTAGCCATTGGATGTATTCTCCCTTGCATGATGATGGTGTGGATTGAATTTAGGTTCAATCTGAGCTCAATCGAGCTCAAATCTTGTCCTAAAGGATGGACGGATGTCCTCTCCATAGGGAAACTCAGTGATAGATCATGGGCCGTCCATCCACGCATTTTGGATGGACGACCATGATCAAGACATGTAGGAATATCTGATTAATCCCTTAGTACCATGGGTTTTATCTCAGCCATCTGACCTTTGATCGGACGGATGAGGAGAAAGCATGTAGTGTCGCTGCTAACGCGGCATTATGATGTGACAACTTAAGTGGCCTCTCCCGTCATGCCACGTGAAAAGCGCGCACCATGTCAGCCTCCATGTGGAACTGACAGGATTAACTATTTAATTAAGGATTTAATTAATTATCCTTAATGGTTGAATCTTCATAATTCCATAACTAATTCTAGAAAAATCATAAAAATCTGAAGTAAAAATGCAATGTAAAGATAATTTAGAGGAGAATATTCTAAAATTATTTCCAATTAATTTTAAGTATTGCATTATCCTCAATTAAAGTTTTAATAAAAACTTAATAACCCTAATTACTCTCTAATTATCCCACTAATTTATTCTAAACTTCTCATGTGCATTTAGGGGGATGACTTCTACCTCCCTTAATTTTCTTGGGATTTATTGATGGATTAATTAGATAGATCAATTAATGGATCCTTAATTACTCTCTTTATGTAATTAAGGATAATTAAGCATATAAATAGTGATTTAATCCCTTTATTAAGTTAAATAATCTTTGCTTAAGAAGAGAAGAGGTTTATGGAATGGATTTGGAAGATTTTTCTTAAGCCATTCCCTAAACCCCTTTCCTTCCTTAATCTAAACTTAATTAAGGGTTAATTCCCTAATCACTTGCTTAATTAATTTAATTTTAAAATCCAAAACATTCCAATACTTAATCAATCCTTCTTGGGTAGGTGCTTAGGTGTTCAATAACCTAAGTAGCTTAAGAAAATCAAAATCCAACTCACATGTGTGGGAAGGGTTGTGAAAGTACTTAAATTAAACCCTTCAGCTTAATTAATCACTAATTGTGAGCCAATTGCATTAAGCCCTTTCTTTCCTAGGTGCATTGCTGGTTTAAATTCCTTGTGTGGTTTTATGTAATATCATTGGCTCATAATTATTTGATTAAATATGTTAAAGTGGTATAGGTAAGGGGTAATTAATACACTTAATGTATACCTTAACCTAACTAAAGCATAAAATTGATCTAATCACATAAAAATTAAGCAAAAATAATATACACATGTAGGAATGGATTAGGGCCAGCAAACTCATCTCATATTTCTTAAATTGAAATCAAACTCAAGAAAAATCCAAACTCTCCTTAAAACAAATTTGATTTACTTTAAATAATTCTATTTCATAAGATTGTCTTTAGGAATTAATTAGGGTGAATGAATTTGCATAATTTCATCACTTTATTTCTTTCCTAGCATGCTAAATGTATATGCCATATGAAAATCATGCATTGATACTTTTTGAATATCAAATTAAAAATGAAATATATAATTTATGTCAAATTGTACGTTTTGGCTAAAGTACTAATATGAATGACTATTATCACTATTAAATCTAAAATTATTTTTCAATATTTATAAATCCAATATCAAAACTGAAAGGTGTGCTACTTATAATTATTTATAAGCATGAATGTGAGTATAAATATAAAGATGGGCATAGTGTAGCTTTGCTTCTCTTTTATATTAGCATAGTTTTGAATATGATTTGGTAAAGTGTGTAGTTCATTTGAAAAGAATGCAACACTTGCTTAAATCTATTCTTATTCATCCCTATGTTATTACTTAAAAAGCACATCCACACTTACACTTATAAATTTCATAAACAAATCAAACAAATAAACACAAACTTTTGCATCTTTCTTTTTTCCATTCATTTCTTTTGTACGTGCATATGTATTTAAGGAAAGTGGTATATTAGTCTGGACAACTCCAGGGTTGCGAGGCTTTAATTAGGCCTAAGTAGGTCTTGTACCTTATACCCCTGGTGCTAAAAATGGCACCGTACTCATTTATTCCTTTCATACATATAAATGTGCATGTGAAATATGGATAAAAGAATCACCCTTTTCTACTTAACAAAAACATGCATACATGAAACATTCAAAATTTTATTAAGTAACATCACTTAGCATCTATCATGAAAGTGTGCTAAACAATATTTATATTTTGTATAGATATGGTAGGACTCTTCCATATGGTAGACATGTTGGGGAAAGTGAAGTGATGTGTGTTTGTGTAGTAGTATTTCACTTTACTTAATCTTAAAATACCTTTCTTTTTGAATAGGTTTGTTTAGTGAAAATCTAAACTTAGGATTAATTAAAACACATAGTAAAATATTCACTAAATAAAAATCAAATCTGAATCTACCATAGAAATCACTTAAGGTAGGGAGGAAAGAGAAGTTCTCTTCTCTTTTCCTCTCTTTACAACTTAGTAATTAACCAAAGCAACTAAATCACTTAGATAAAACAAACCCTCTAAATTTAACATTTTTTATACTTAGAAAATTTTAACTTTAAAGCATAGCTAGGCATACCACACAAACCTTAAAGAGCATACACATTAGGCTAAGTCACCATTTTTAGCTTTAGGTTAGGGCAGTGAATGGTTTGATGTTTGCTTTTATTTTTGTGGTATTTTATGTTAGCATGTGCATAGGCGAGTGGTGAGGCGATCTTAGTTTAACCATTATCTTATGTGGGGATTGTGCTTAAAGGCTGTAATAAAATATAACTACTTTGCATGGGTGCTTATACCCTAAGCATAATACAAAATAGGCCAGGTGGACTTTGTTACTCATGTGTAGGGTGCTAAGTCCAATTTATATATATACATGCTTGGGATTGTATGGTTTCTTTGGCTAATCTTTATTTTGCAGGTGTTAGTTAGATTTCTTTTTTCCCATTTTCATGTACTTTTATAATTAGGATTTTGGAATGATTATTATGTGGGATTAGGATTAACAATGGTCATAAGATCTCTTTTTATGTACCATGTGATGCCTTTGGAGCATCCACATTCCAACCATCCAAGAGAAGGAACAAAAGAAGAAAGAAGAAAGGAAGCAAGAAGAAAGAAGAAAAGATGAATGAGGACCCCAATAACATGAATTTCCTTACTTTATTGTAATTAATTCATTTATAATCCAGGTTGTATAAGGGTAGAGCTCGACTTCCCAATTTATTTTTTGGGTTTGTGTGGTGGAGCCCGACCACAAATGGCCTTTTATTATTTTGCACTAATTTTATAAATTGATTGATGTTTGTTTCATTTGTGCATTAAAATAACATCTTTTCCTAATTTCTTTCTTGCTTTGATGTATGGCCTGGATGATAATTAGGCTCTTAGGAATATAAATTTTCTATCCAATTAAAAAAAATAAAATTAAAAATAAACAACTCATAACCTCACATAAAGCTTAGATTATAAAATAAGATAAAATTATTAGCAACCCCTTAGATGGATGTTGTCTTACTTTTCTAATATCATGCATAAAAAAAGCACATTATTTCACTCTTGATTGGAGGGCTTCCACCTTTGCCAGAGAACTTGACTTGACTTGTGAGAGTTATGATAGAAACACACCTCCTTATCTTACTAATTTTGACCCATAATTTAATTTCTCATGCATTAGGCATATAATTCCTAAAGCTTGTGTCAAATTGATTGTCCAAAATAAAAATAAAATGTAACAAAATTTGCATTAAATTTAAGTCATTAAAGCATGCCCTACATGATTTAGTCTCTTAGGGAGTGTGTTTAAGGACTTAGTCTCTTTCTAAATAAATAACAACTTAGCTATCTTGCAAAAGCATTTGACTTACTTACATATTTTAAAATCATAGAAGGAGTTAGTTGGCCACCCCCAGGTGGTTATAAGTCTAACAGTTGAGTGGTTTATCCTCTGGTGGAGGTAAACCAAATACTCATTTTTTCCTTAGATTTAGGTCACACTTTTTGTCCCTCACCAAAGCTTCTTAGATTTAGGTTCAATGGTTGCTACTTCCCTTTGCGGGCTACGAGCATAAATCCTCACCTCTTAGGCATTTTCATGACCTTGTATCATGAAATTGTAAGCCCTAAACATTCTAATAAAAATCAACTCAAAGAAATTAATTCAAATTCAAAAATGTAAAGCCCAACCATAAGGTAGTTTGGGATGCTTACTAGGCTTCTTAGTATCTTAAGCATCCCCTATATTATCTAGTCTCTTAAGGAGTGTATTTAAGGACTTAGTCTCTTTCTAAATAAATAATAACTTAGCTATCTTAAAAAAGCATTTAACTTGCCTACATTTTTTAAAACTGTAGGAGGAGTCAGTTGGCGGTCACCTCCAAGCAGTTGTAAGTCCAACAGTCGGGTGGTTTATCCTCTTTTGTGGAGGTAAACCAAATACCCCCAGACAGTTGTAAGGTCACAAAAATGCCTGAGAGGTGAGGATTTATGTTCATAGCTCGTAAAGAGAAGTAGCAACCTAAATCTTGGGAGCTTTGGCAAAGGCCAAAAGTTATGATATAAATCTAAGGTGAAAAATGGGTATTTGGTTTACCATCACAAGAGAGGATAAACCACTCGACTGTTAGACTTACAACTGCCTGGGGGTGGCCGCCAACTAACTCCTCCTATAGTTTTAAAATATGTAAGAAAGTCAAATGCTTTTCTAAGATATCTAAGATGTTATTTATTTAGAAAGAGACTAAGTCCTTAAACACACTCCCTAAGAGACTAGATAATATAGGAGATGCTTAAGATACTAGGAAGCCTAGTAAGCATCCCAAACTACCTTATGGTTGGGCTTTACATTTTGAAATTGAATTAATTTATTTGATTCAATTTTTATTAGAATACTAGAGCATATAATTCTATAATACAAGGTTACAAAAATGCCTAAGAGGTGAGGATTTATGCTCGTAACCCATAAAGAGAAGTAGCAACCTCTGAACCAAAATCTATGGAGCTTTGGTGAAGGCCAAGAAGCACAACCTAAATCTAAAGCAAAAATGGGTATTTGGTTTACCTCCATAAAAGAGGATAAACCACCCAACTGTAAGACTTACAAACACCTAGGGGTGGTTGCTAACTAACTCCTCATACAGTTTTAAAATTTGTAGGCAAGTCAAATGCTGTAAGATAAGTGTTGTTTATTTAGACAAAGTCCTTAAACACACTCCCTAAGAGACTAGATATAGGGGATGCTTTAATGACTTAAATCTAATGCAAATTTTTTATTTTGGACAATAAATTTGACACGAGATTTAAGATTTATATGCCTAATCCATGAGAAATTAGATTATGGGCCAAAATCATAAACTCTCATAGGTAAAGCCAAGTTCTCTGGTAATGGTGGAAGCCATGCAATCAAAAGTGAAATACTATAATTTTTTATGCATGATGTTAGAAAAGTAAAATAACATCCAGCTAAGGGGTTGCTAATTCTTTTATCTTATTTTATAACCTAAGCTTTAGGTGAGGTTATGAGTTGTTTATTTTTAATTTGAGTTATTTAGTTGGATAGAAAATTTATTTTCTTAAGAGCTTAATCATCATCCAGGCCATACATCAAAGTAAGGAAAAAACTAAGAAAAGATGCCATCTTAATGCACAAGGTAAACAAACATCAATCAATTTATAAAACTAGCGAAAAGAATAAAAGACCATTTGTGGTCAGGCTCCACCACACAAACCAAAAAAATAATTTGAGCTGTTGAGCTCTATCTTTATATAACTCAGATTACAAATGAATTAATTAAAATTAATCAAGGAATTCATGTTATGGGGGTCTTCATTCTTCATTTCTTCTTTATTCTTTGTTCTTTGTTCTTTATTCTTTCTTCTTTGTTCTTTATTCTTTATTCTTTCTTCTTTCGATTGGTTGGAATGTGGTTTCTCCAAAGGCTTCACATAGTACATAAGATATAATCTTAAACTAATATTCATCTTAATCCCCCATAACAATCATTCCAAAATCCTAATTATAAAAGTACATGAAAATGATAAAAAGGAAATCTAATTAACACCTGTAAATAGAGATTTGCCAAATAAACCATACAATCCCAAGAATATATGTATGTATATATATATATATATATATATATATTGGACTTAGCACCTCACACATGGGTAACCAAGTCCACCTGACCTATTTTGGATTATGCTTAGGGGTATAAGCACTGACATAACAAAAGTACCATTCAGTCTACATGCACCCTAACATCCAGACTAAAAAATATCAAAAAATAAATGCAAACATCAAACCATCCACCGCCCTAACCTAAAGCTAGAAATGGTGACTTAGCCTAATGTGTGGGCTATGTAAGATTTGTGTGGTATGCTTAGCTAGGCTTTAAGGTTGAAGTTTTCTAAGTATGAAAATGTTTAACATAGAGGGTTTATTTTATTTAAGTGATTTTGTTTCTTTGGTTGATTTTATTTTGTAATTTTATTTGGTTTAAGTGAATCCTACAATTAATTATTAAGTTGTAAAGAGAGGAAAAGAGAATATAACTTCTCTTTCCTCCATACCTTAAGTAATTTCTAAGGTAGATTCATATTTGATTTTTTTAGTGAATATTTTATTATGTGTTTTAGTTAATCCTATGTTTATATTTTCCCTAAATAAACCCATTCAAAAAGAAAGGCATTTTAAGATTAAGAAAAGTGAAATACTATCATAAAATATTCATCACTTCATTTCTTTTCCAACATGTGTAACATGCATATGAATGAATCCTAAACATATCTATACATGCAAATAGAAATGTTTAGCACACTTTCATGATGGATGCTAAGTGATGTTACTTAAGGAAATTTGGAATGTTTCATGCATGGATGATTTTGTTAAGTAGAAAAGGGTGATTCTTTTATCCATTTTTCACATGCACATTTATTTGTATGAAAGGTATAAGTGAGTATGATGCCATTATTCGAACCAGGGGTGTAAGGTACAAGAAATACTTAGGGCTACTTAAAGCCTCGCAACCCCGAGGTTGTCCAGACTAATATACCACTTTCTTTAAATACATATGCATGTACCAAAAAAATGAATGGAAAAAGAAAGATGCAAAAGTTTGTGTTTGCTTATTTGATTTGTTTATGTAATTTACATGTGTAAGTGTGGATTTCCTTCTTAAGTAATAACATAGGAATGAATAGGAATGGATTTAAGCAAATGTTGTGTTCTTTTCAGATGAACTATACACTTTGCCAAATCCTATTCAAAACTATGCTAAAAGAAAAGAGAAGGAAAACCACACTATGCACATCTTTATATTTATGCTCACATGCAAGCTTATAAATAATTATAAGTAGCATACCTCTCAGTTTTGATAATATATTTATAAGTTTTAAAAATAATTTTAGATTTAATAGTGATAATATCCATTCATATTTTTTACTTTAGCCAAAATATGCAATTTGACATAAAGGAAATATTTCATTTTTAATTTGATTTTTAAAAAGCACGAATGCATGAATTTTATATGACATACACATTTAACATGTTGGGAAAGAAATAAGTGATGAATGCAATGTAAGTTCATCTACCCTAATTAATTCTAAAGATAATCCTATGAATAAGATTATTTAAAATAAATCAAATTTATTATAAGGAGAGTTTGGATTTTGTTTGTGTTTGATTTCAATTTAAGAAAGGTGAGATGAGTTTGCTGGTCCTAACCCATTCCCCCATGTGTGAGTTATTTAAGTTCAAATTTTAGGTGAAAGATTAATTTTATGCTTTGGTTAGGTGTGGTGTGTGTTAATTACCCCTTACCTATACCACTTTAACATATTTAATCACATAATTATGAGCCAATGTATCACATAAAATCACATAAGGAATTAAAATCAATAATGTACCTAGGAAAGAAAGGGCCTAATGCAATTGGCTCACAATTAGTGATTAATTAAGTTAAAGGATTTAATTAAGTACTTTCATACCCTTCCGACACATTTGGGTTGGATTTTGATTTCCTTAAGCTACTTAGGTTATTGAACACCTAAGCACCTACCCAAGATGAATTGATTAAGTTTTAGAATGTTTTGAAATTTTTATCAAAGTAATTAAGCAATTGATTAAGGGATTAACCCTTAATTAAGTTTGGATTAATGAAGGAAAGGGGTTTAGGGAATAGCTTAGGAAAATTCCCCAAATCTATTCCATAAGCCTCTTCTTCACTTAAGCAAGTCTTAATTAACTTAAAAAGGGGTAAACCACTATTCATATGCTTAATTACCCTTAATTACATAAAGAGAGTAATAAAGGATTCATTAATTTATCTCTCAAATTAACCCATCAATAAATCCCAAGAAAATTAAGTGAGGCAGAAGTCATCCCTTTAAATGCACATGAGTAGTTTAGAATTAATCAGTGAGATAACTAGAGAGTAATTAGGGTTATTAAATTTTCATTAAAACCCTAATTGAGGAAAATATAATATTTAAAATCCATTGGAAATAATTTTAGAATATTCTCCTAAGAAATATCTTCATAGTGCATTTTACCTTGTATTTTTATGAGTTTTCTAGAATTAGTTATGTTATTTTAAAGATTCAGCTATTAAGGATAATTAATTAAATCCCTAATTAAATAACTAATCCCATCGGCGCCACATGGAGGCTGATGCAGTGCGTGCTTTCCACGTGGTGCGACGGGAGAGGCCACTTAAGTTATCACATCGCAGTGTTGCATCGACGGCACTATGTGCTTTCTCCTCACTCATTTGATCAGAGATCAGACGGCTGAGATAAAGCCCACGGTATTAAGGGATTAATCTATGGATCCTACATGTCTGATGATGGCCGTCCATCCAAAATGAGCGGATGGATGGCCCATGATCCGTCACTGAGCTCGCATGCAAGAAAGGGGAACCGTCCACCTTCCATGGAAAGATCCGGGCTCGATTGTGCTCAGATTGAGCTCAAACTTTACCCACACCATCTAGGAGTAAATTGGAGAAGATCTAATGGTCAAATTATCATTAGGTAAAACTTTCTTTGATAAAGGACCAGACACTCTCTATTTTAAGCTCGGGTTGAAGGCATACCTCACCGTAGGCTATCACCAGCACTCGAATCTATTGAGGCAGCTTCATCTAGTGGAGATGAATCCCTGTTAAAGATTTGAGGTGATTTGGTTGAGTGGATCTTCTTATGGATCAATCTCTCCTTCAATTGTGCTCAGCCTTGATCAAAGTCCCACCTCCCTTGCCTTTGGAACTTGGAAGAAGCTTGAGATGAGTTTGACTAGGCCCTCTAAGGGTGCTCGAAGGAGGAATCAGTTTTATTTTCGGTATTGCTAAGTTGGAAAAATGGAGGAGCTCCCCTATTTTCAGTCTAAGAAAAACCAAAAATGGAGAATTGGAATTCACTCTAGGAAGCTTGGGGAGACTTGAAAATGCTAGCTTTGAGTTCCCTTAGCTCAATTGAGTGTGGCCCTCTTGAATTCAAGTAGAATTAGGGGGAGTATATCTCCCCCCTAGGTGAATCGGATGTCCGTGAGTGCTTATGCCATTTTGATCCAATACACCCTATTCAATGGGGGTATTTTGGCCATTTAGAGTGGCATGGCATTCAGTTTTGGCCAGAGAAGGTAGTGGGGAAGTTAGCCATTTAGAAAATAAGGTGGAAGAAGGATTCCCATGTGCTCATGTCTGTGGGGGGTGGTCAGTTTTAGCCTTAGGTTGGGTTGGGCTGACCCAAACACATTGGGTCATGTGCACCATGTCCATTAATGACCATTTGGTCCACTAAGAGGATGCCAAGTGTCCATGAAAAGGAATTGATCAAATTCTAAGTGGTTTTGACTTTAGGTTCCCCTATGGCCTAGGGGTAAAATGGTCATTTGGCTTGGATTTCAGTTTGAGAATGTTTGGTATGATTGAAAAATAGGTTGGGCCAAGTTTCAATGAACTTGGAGTTAATTTGATATGATTTGGGTCATGTTGACCCATTTAGGTCAAAATAGGTCAACTTGGGTCAAGTTGACCAATTGGTCAAACTGGGTCAAACCAAGGGTTGGGTCAAGTTCATATGACCATTTACATTGTGTTGGAAACTTTGGTTTGGTTTAATTTAGCTTAGATTTGGATTTGGTTTATTTGATTTCATTTAGGTCAAATGGGTCAAGTTGACCAATTTGACCCATTTGACTATTTAGGTTAGGTCATAGGTTAATTTTTGTTTGGTTGATCATTTGAAATGGATTGGTATCTTTGTTTTAAATTATTTTTGGTTTAATTTGATTTTGTCTCAATTTGATCTTTTAGGTCAAGTCGGGTTCAAGGTCAATTGGGTTAGGTTGGGTCTAGTTGACCAATTGGTGCTTTGGTCAAGTTCAACAAGTGATTTAGAATGAACTCGACCCATTAGTTTCAATCAATTTGGCTTAGATCAAGTTTTGACATATTTTGATATTTTAGGTCAAGTTGGGTCAACTTGGGTCAAGTGGCCAATTGGGCTAGGTTAGGCTCAAATGATGACTTGGTCAAGTTCAAACATTGATCATGAATGAGTTTTGATCAATGATTTCAATCAATTTGGCCTATGGTGGATTTTGTCTAGTTTAGGTTTAATTTTGGCAAAATGTTGACTTGGTCAGCCCTTAAGTTTAACTTGGTTTGATCCAATTTGAGTGATTGATCATCCCATGATGATTGTTACTCACAATGTGAGGCTTAGTTGGGCTTAGTTCAATCCAATTTGGGTAGGATTAGAATTTGGCTCAAAAGGGGTACTTTAGGTCACTTTGGGTCAAGTGAGCCTAAGTGAGTCAAATAGCTTGATCAAAGCTTGATTTGAGTTTGATTGAACTAACATATGGACTTATGATGGAAATATAAATCCATTTGCAAGTGGTTTGAAGTCAAATGGGTTGTGAACATGAGTTGGACTTGGGTTTGAATTTAGTTTTGGTAAGGTGATTGAAGTTTATGCTTATATTTGGATTCATGATTGAAGGATTGATTGAATCATGAAAGAAAAATCAAGGAGTTTAACTTGATTTGAAGTGATTTAGCTAAGTTCAAGATTTTGACTTGAAAGGCTTAGGTTGGATTTGGGTTGAATTTGTATTTGAATTTTGAATTTAGTTTTGGATATTTGAATTTATATTTCATTTATATTTGTGAATATAAATGAGAATATAAATGGGTTATGAGAAATTTTTTTGAATTTGATTTGATTTGGATTAGATTTGGGCTAAGTCATAAGATGGGAATCAAAGTGACATATGAAAGATTTTTGGTTTGGATTTGAATTTTAGATTTGATTTTGGTTGATTTGAATTTATATTTCATTTATATATGTGAATATAAATGAGAGTATAAATGGGTTGTGAGAAAATTCCTTGAATTTGAATTGATTTAGATTTTATTTAGGATAAGTCCATAAGATAGAATCAAAGTGACTTAGAAAATATTTTGGAGTTTGGAATCCAATCATTGGCTTCAATCATAAGTTTCAATTATTTGGAATTGATTCATGATTTAAGAAAATACATTAAATTGGTTCAAGGTTTGACTTAGAGTTGGGGTTGATATGGGTTTGGCTTGAAGGGAGGAAGTGAGGAATTTGGTTCAAGCTATGGGGTAGGAAAATTTTCCTAACACCCCTAAGGCATGACATATTCCTTTAGCTAACTTCTCTAAGTCTCTAGGGTTAGGTTGAGTGCCCACCTAATCACTAGATGTGTCTTAAGACTAAGGAACTCTTAAAGTATAAGAGAAGTCCTATGTCTAAGATGGAGGGGTTGAGAGCACATTCCAAAAATGAGGTCAACAGGACCCAATGATTTAGTTGATGATTAATTGAGAATCCCCAAAGATGTTGATATTCTTGATGCTTAGAGTAATGGCTAACTCTAGACCGACAATCAGAGCCTCATATTTAGCTTCATTGTTAGTGCATGGATTAGATAGATGATATGAGAATCTCATCACATCGTGGTCTGAGGATAACTATTTGTACCCTTACCTTCCCTAGGATAGTAGATCGTGGTTCTTCTCCTCTTTGAGAGGAAGCTGCACCATCAAAGTATATCTCCCAATGGTGAATGCCAGTGTCCCCTAAGTTCAAGATTTATTCATCGGGGAGGTCATCACTAAGTGGGGAATCTGCAGGAAGTGGATGTGTTGCTAAGAAATCCATTAGTGCTTATCCTTTCACCACACGGAGGGGTATGAATGTGATGTCAAATTATGAAAAAATCATGGGCCAACGCACCAACTATCCGGATGACGTTGGCTGTGTCATAAGATATTATAGAGGGTTGATCCTAGAGATCAAGTTCACCTTATGAGAAAGCATGTAATACTGTAGCTTTTGGGATGCAAAAATAAAAGCTAGGCAATGCTTTTTAATGTGTGGATAATTTTCCTTAGTAGGGATTAGACGATGGCTGAGATAGTAAAGTGCATTCTCTTCCCCTTCATTGTTGGCTTGGGCCAACAAAGCGCCAAGGGAGTCATCCAATGTAGCAGTGTATAGTTTCAATAGCTTGTCAGGGATAGGGGCTGCTAGAACTGGTGGCGTCATCAAGTAGTGCTTGATGTATTCGAAGGCATGTTGGCACTTATCATCCCACTTGAACTTGGCATCCTTTTTGACAAGTGTTGAGAATGGCTGGCATCTTCCTGATAGGTTAGAAATAAAGCATCTTAGATATACTAACCACCCTTGGAATGATCTGGGCTGAGTTAGACTTTCAGGGGGTGACATTTCTAATATCGCTTTGATCTTCTCGGGATCGATTTCAATTCCCTAGTGTCGGATAACAAACCCAAGGAATTTCCTTGAAGCTACTCCGAATGCATAATTCAGGAGATTCATTTTGAAGTTAAATTGTCTTAACCATTTGAAAACTACTCTCAAGTCAAAGAGGTGGACTTCCTTTTCTCTACTTTTGACTTCAACATCATCAACGTAATATTCGACTTAATGATGAATGAGTTCATCAAAGATTCAAGTTATGGCCTGCTGGTATGTAGCACCGATATTTTTAGGCCAAAAAGCATGAACTTATAGCAAAAGATTCTGATCGGAGTTAGAAAAGTAGTGCTTCTTTCATCTTCGGGGGCCATCTTTATTTGGTTATATCTAGATGAGCCATTGATGAAAGTGAAGACTGCATGAGATGAGACAATGTCCACCATTAGTTTTGAGATTGGTAGTGAAAATTTGTCTTTTTGACATGCCTTATTTAGATCCTTAAAATTGACGCATATGAAAAATCTGGCCATTCCTTTTCTTACTTGGAACGACACTGGCCAACCAGGTAAGATATTTTTTTCCCTGATGAAGACATCATCGACAAGTTTCTTGATTTCAGAGTTACCTGCTACTCAATGTCTAATTGCACATGTCTAGGAGCTTACTTGATAGGGTTAATAGTAGGCTCTATCACTAGTTTGTGGACTACTACGTCAAGAGATAAACTGGGCATCTCTTTATAACTCCATGCAAAGTAGTCCTTAAACTCAATCAACAACTGTGGTGTTTTATTTTCATTGAATGAAAATGTAGGGACACCCCGTAGATCTGCATATGTACTCATTAGGGTGATCGTTTGTGATATTGAGGAATGATGTACTATCTAAAGAGATGGAAGTCACCATCCTACAATAGACCTAATCATCTAATATGGACTCCTACGATAATGGGTCTTGAATGTACCAAAGATCTTTCCCCTACTTTACATAGAAAAGTAAATCAGGGTTTATTTAAACTAGGTTCGTTAAGTTCCCTATGGAGGCAAGCCCCCATAGTTAATTACATCTTAAGGAATAATATTCTTTAAGAACACTCTAGACTAAGGTAAATGATCGTTGCCTCCAAATATTTTAGAGATAGGACTATCAATAAATTGGTTATTTTTAGAAAATCAAGTGGGATTGATAAAAAAGAGGAAGTTACTATCAAAACCAAAGGGGGATGAGTGGGGGATGCTCATGATACTAGGAAACCTAGTGAGCATCCCAAACTATCCTATGGTTAGGCTTTATATTTTTGAAATCTGAGAAGAATTATATGTTTGAGTTGAATTTTTATTAGAAATCTAGGGCTTGTAATTCCACAACACAAGAATGTGGAAATGCCTAAGAGGCGAGGATTTATGCTTATAGCCCCTAAGAAAAAATAGCAACCTCATATCCTAAATCTAGGGAGCTTTGGCAAGGGGCAAGACATGACCTAAATCTAAGGCGAAAGATGGGTATATGGTTTATCTCCATAAGAGAGAATAAATCAGACTTACATAACTGGGGTGGCTAACTAACTCATCCTACAATTTTAAATACATGTAGGAAAGTCTTATGCTTTGTAAGATGGCTAAGCTATTGTTTAATTAGAAAGGAAACTAAGTTCTTAAACTCACTCCCAAAGAGACTAGATCATGAGGGGTATGAATTCAAGACTTAAATCTAATACAAATTTTGTCAAGTTTTATTTTAATTTGGACATTTTTATTTGACACAAGCTATGGGATTTCATATACCTAATGCATGAGAAATTGGTTATGGGCCAAAATCAGAAAGAAGGAGGTGTATTTCCACCATGGCTCTCAAAGGCCAAGCTATTTTCTATGGCAAAGGTGGAAGCCCTCCATTAGCAAGAGTGAGACAATATGAATTTATGCATGATGTGAAACATATAACATCTAGCTAAGGGGTTGCTAAATCTTTTATTATCTTGATTTATGTCCTAGGTTTTAGGTGAGGTTATGAGTTGTTTAATCTAATTTTAAGTTGATTAATTGGATAGAAAATTTATTTTTTCTTAAGAGCCTAATCACATCCAAGGCATTCAACAGTCACCAAATAATTAAGAAATTAAGAAATCATGCCATCCTAATTGTGCAATCATGAACATAACATCAATCAATTTATAAAATTAGCACAAAATAATAAGGGCGGTTACAACCTAAAAGAAATGTGGGTAGCTCTCTACCCAATTACAAATGAATAATTATAATTAAAAGAAATTCATGTTATGGGAGTCTTCATTCTTCATTTCTTCCTTTCTTCCTTTGCTTTTTTTTATTAGCTTCTCTTCTTTCTTTATTTCTTTCTTTCTTTTGGTTTGACTTAGGATGTAATTTGCTTCAAAGCTTCACATGGTATATAAAACATGGTCTTATAACAAATGTTCACCTTAATTCCCCCATAACATTCATTCTGAATCTCAATTATATAATTTACATCAAAATGGGAAAGATAAATCTAACTAAATATGAAAAATAGAGATTATCTAAACATACCACACGACCCAAGCAGTTATATGGATAATTTGGACTTAGCACCCCCATACTTGGGTAACCAAGTCCACCTATCCTAATTTGGATTATGCTTAGTGGTATAAGCAACCTGCATAGCAAAAGCATTTATATTTTTATTACATCACCCTTTAAGCATAACCCCTTGCAGAAAGCATAATTAGGCTAATATCAACTTAACATCATTCTACGTACACCTAACATCATAAAACATTCAAAATAAAATCGTATCAAACTATGCACCGCCTCAACATAGAGCTAGAAATGGTGACTTAGCCTAATGTGTATGCCATTTAAGGCTTCTATGGCATGTCTTAGCTAGGCTTTATGGTTGAAATTTCCTAAGTGTGAAGGATTCAATTTAGAGGGTGATTTCATTTTGAGTGATTTAGTTAATTCATCAGTTCTAGTTGGTGATTTGATTTGGTTTGAATAAACCTACATTTAGTTACTAAATATTGTGAAGAGAAGAAAAGAGAAGAGAACTTCTCTTTCATCCCTACCTTAAAACATTTCTTAGGTAGATTAATTGATGAATTTCCTTTAGTGAATGTTTTATTATGTGTTTTAATTAACCCTAAATTTAGATTTACTCTGAATAGCCCTATATAAGAAAAAAGGCATCTTAGGATTAGTTAAGGTGGATTACTACCACATGATACACAACCATTTATTTCTTTCCACCATGTATACCATGCATATGAATAATCCTAAGCATATCTATACATGCAATGAAAATTTTAGCACAGTTTGATGATGAATGCTAAGAGATATGATTTGAAAATTTGAATATTCCATTGATGCATGTCTTTATTATGTAGAAAAGGGGGATTTTCATCTATTAACAAAATGCAGATCCACATATATAAAATATATAAGTGAGTATGGTGCCGTTATTTTCTACACTAGGTATAAGCATAAAGACCTACTTAAGGCTACTTAAAGCCTCACCGGATGTCAGACTAATATACCACTTTTCTTAAATACATGTAGATTTACAAAAAGAAACAAATGGATGAAGAATCATGCAAAAGATTATGTTTGATTTGGTTGTATAATTTACATGTGTAAATGTGAGGATCCTTCTTAAGTCATAACATATAAATGCATAGGAATAAATTTAAGCAAGTGTTGTGTTCTTTTCAAATGAACTATACACTTTGTAAATCCTATTCAAATACATATTAAGGGAGGAGAAGACAATATAAAATGCATCTTATGCTATAATCATATGCAAGCTTATAATTACTTATAAGTAGCATCACTTCATTCATAATCTATAATTTATACGGTTTGAAAATAATTTTTGGTTTAATAGTGATAATAGCCACTCATATTCTTAATTTTAACCAACACATGCAATTTGACATGAAAGGAAAGCATTTTATTTAATTGATTTTTCAAAAGAAATGAACACATGATTTCATATGGCAAACAATATTTAGCATGCTTGGAAAGAAATAAAGGGATGTAAACACATGACTTCATTCACCCTAATCACTTCCTAAGGACAATCATATAAATTATGATTATTTAAAATGAATCAAAATTCTTTAAGGAGATTTTTATTTTTGAATTTGATTTGACTTAGGAAATATGAAGAGGGTTTGCTGGTCCTAACCCATTTCCCACATGTGTGAATTGGTTTAGTTTAATTTTAGAATAATTAAGTTGATTTTATATTTTGTTTAGGTTAAGGTATGAATTAAATCCATTAATTACCCCTTACCTATACCACTTTAATATAATTTTTCAAGTAATTATGAGACAACATATGACACATCAGCAATGCACCTAAGAAATAAAGGGGCCTAATGCAATTGGCTCATAATTATTGATTAATTAAGCTAAAGGGTTTAATTAAGTACTTTCAACCATTCCTACACATGTAGTTTGATTATAATTTCTTTGAAGTCTCTTGGTTATTGAACACCTAAGAATCTACCCAAGGTTTAGTGATTAAGTTCTATAATGATTTGGTTTTGAATTAGATTAATTGAGCTAGTTAATGAAGTGATTAAGTCATTAAATAATTTGCAAATTAATTAAGTTTTTATCCAATTGAAATGAACTTAAAGGAAAAGAATGGAAAAGAAATGGCAAAATTTTTAAAATAGTTTAGTCTAATCGAATTCCTTAGGCATGAAATTTTTTATAAAAAATAGCTAAGCCCATTCAACGATGATTAGACTAATGGCACCATTTTTTTCAATGACATTTTTTTAAAAATTGGGGAGCTTTCATATTGCTCATATGAGTCATAAGAAAATCTTTAATTAATATCATTAATCACAAAAAATTTTCAACAACTTTCATGTTGGTCAAAATTTAAGATTGTCAATACACATCGTTTTGCAAAAAATTGAAAATAAATTTGAGCAATGTCGATTTGCTCATATCAGTCATAATGATTAATTGAAATTAGTATCGTAAATCATAACAAAATTTTCTACAACTTTTATGTTTGGTTAAAATTTACTATTATGACAATGAGTCTCTTATTACAAGTATTTTTTTTAATATATTTTTTTGTTAATTATAACACAATTATTCTAATTTTTTTTAATATTAAGCTAATATAATTATCTGCTTTCTTTCTTCACCGTAATGCTAATTATGTCATGATTAGTTAAAATATATTTTAATCTCTTTAAGGATGATGTTATAATAACATAAATAATAGTTTAGAAATTTTGAGAATATTGATAGTTTTACATTTTTCACATTCATCTTTAACATGATAAATAATGAATGTGGAATTTTTTAGAACCATGATATCTCACGATCTAAGTTTAGCCTCCTTTGAGAAGCAGATCATTTATATTTTTTAAAAGAGGGTTATTCGATAAGCATTCCAGCACTCAATGAAAAAATTATTGTCAATTTTATTGATCATGGATCACTCCTTCAATATTTAATTATCTAAAATGATATCAAAAGTGAATAATCTTAGATTTGTTGAATTCCATTCAGAGATGCTCAATTTTAATACAATCATATTTTAAATATTTAATTGTGCTTATTTGAACTCTCTTCTACTTTCAACATTATTAGATTATTCTTATTGAGGTATTTGATTACTATATTTTTTGTTGAAATTATAAATTTGATAAAATCATTTAAATATTTTTATTTTTATTTTTGAAATATTTAACAAAAATTATATTAAGATTCATACTTAGTTGATAGTTTCGTTGGTTTATATAAAATTAATTAAACTCAATTACATAATTTTATTAAAACATTAATTATATTGGATAAGATGATGGAGATTTTGGATAAATTTATTTATTAATTATATTGGATAAGATGGATGATGTATAATAACGTATAATTAATCTTAAGAAATTTTGAGAATAGTTCAAATAGTAAATATTTACATTTTTCACATTGTCATCCTTAAAGAGATTAAAATATATATTTTAATTATGCCATAATTAGCATTTTGACAAGTGAAGAAAGATTTAGATAATTATATTAACAATTAATATATAAAAAATTAGAATAATTGTGCTATAATTAACAAAAAATGTTAAAAAATACTTGTAATAAGAAAATTGTCGTGCATGTCACAATTGTAAATTTTAATCAACATGAAGTTATAATTTATGATTTCAATGATACCAATTTGAGATTCTAATAATTGACTCAATAGGTAAAATAAGGCTCAAATTTCAGCTCAATGCTTTTAGCATTTATAAAAACAGATGGACAATCTTAAATTTTGACCAACATTAAAGTTGTAGTAAATTTTGTTAGATCAATACCAAGTTCATAAATTTTGATAATCAGATGACTGATACATGCAAAATACAAGTTGTTTTGAAGTTATTTGGACGAATTCTTGTCACATGGTGAGTCAAGACAATCATCCGAATCAATTCATGGCCTATTTTGCTAAAAAAAATTTTTCGTGCCTAAACTGCTAATTATGATTAGGACTAAGCCTATTTTAAAAGTTTTGCTGAAAAGAAATCCTAATCTCATTACCTAAGTCCATTCACTATTTCATGATGATTAGCAAGCTTAATTAATAGATTTATCACTTCTTAATAGGTTAATTAATCATTTAATTAATTAAGAAAGTGATTAGGGGTGAAATAAGTAATTTTAATCCAACAAATTCAAAAAAAATTTGGGAGAGATCATCACTATTCAACCTTGGAAGTTTGGAATTAATTGTCAAGTAGTTAGAGAGTTAGTTACATATTTCAAAAATTTGAATTGAGAAAATTACTAGAAAGTCAATTGATTTTATTATATTATCCTTCTTCAATTTTCTTAAAAAATGAAGTTGAGTTTGTAATTTTTTTTGGATTTTTCTATTTATGAATTTTGGAAGTTTTAGCATTAAATTGATTAATTGCTTAATTAACAATCTTGTCAAGACATGTATGCTAATCTACTTTCCATGTGGTCAAGGATATGCTATTTGTTATCACATCAATGTTGAGTTTGGTAACGCTTTCCATGGAAGACTAAGATCGATGAAGATTAATCTCACAATTTGAAGAAATCAAGATTTATCATAATCTTATCACATATGTCCATTCCGATCATGTGGAATGGATGGTGTATGATCTATCTTTGAAGGTAGAGAATTGAATGTATATAATGGATTGATGAGTTGATGGAGTTTAAACTCAACATTTGGAAGCACAATGTTAATGATCAAGATTTGATGGGATTACAATTTTCTTTATAAAGGACCATAAAAACTTTATCCTAAGGTCAATTTTGAGTAATTACCTCACTGGAGGCTATCACCCATGCTTTCAATGGAGGAGGTAGCTTTGTGTAGAGATGATTTGTGAAGGTATTGGATCTGATTTGAAGATGATTTTTGAGCTTGATGATCCACTTTGTGAATTAATATTTTGATGGAATTTGAATTGGGATTAGATGGACTATTTTGGTTTTGAGAAAATCAAGAAGGAGAAATCAATGGAGCTTTAAGGGGCTGAAATGCTTGAGATTTGATTTGATTCCTTAGCTTGTGGAAATGAATTATGGTTTGAGAGGGAATGATATCTCTCCTTGATCGGATGGTGGAGGGTTAAAATGCTATTTTTGATTAATGGGTGAGATGGGTTCATGGTTTGAGTTGCAAAACAATTGTCATTTTAGAGGAGTAAAGAGAGTGCTCATGTGCAGTGCATTTGAAGTGCTTTTTTTATGAGTCATTTTGGCCTAGTTGTCATGGCTATAACCCAATGTCATGAGGTCACCATCCTTTGGACCAAAGGATGCTATGCTTTGATGAATTAGCCAAATTGAGTGAATTTGGATAAGATCTCTTTGACTTAAGGTGGTCATTGGCCATGATTTTGATTTGGGCAGATTTAAAATGATTTAAAAAATGGTGAAATTTTAAGTGATTTGGTGTTCATTTGATTTGAATTGGTTCAATTTAACCCATTTAGGCCAAGTTGAGTCAAATTAGAATGAATCAAATTGGGTCAAACTGTTATCAAGTTTAAATGATTGTTGATTTTATGGATATCATTTTTCAATTTGGTTTATATTTGGTTTTGGTTCATTTATTCATTCAAAAATGTCAAGTTGATAAATTTGACCCATTTAACCTAAAGGAGGTCATGGGTTGGTTTTAGCTTGGTTGATCATTTGAAATGTATTGAACCTTTGGTTTTAATCAATTTTGGTTTCTGTGATTTGGTTGATTTGACCTTGGTCAAGTTGGGTTCATGGTCAATCTAGTGGCTCCGGTCAATTGAAGCTAAATGAAGTTCAACAATCAATTTAGAATGAATTTGAATTTTGCAATCAATTTGGTTTGATTAAGATTTGACCCATTTTGACTTTTTAAGTCAATTTGGGTCAATTTAGATAAAGTGACCAATTAGGCTTAGTTTGGCTCAATTGATGGCTTGGTCAAGTTCAATCATTGATTATGGATTGGTTTAGATCAATGATTTCAATCAATTTGGCTTATAATGAATTTTGTGTTGGTTTCATGGGCTAAGTGTTGACTATCAAAGGCCAGCTTTACTTGGTTTAACCCAATTTATGAGATCATTCTAGATGATTGTTGACCATAATATGAGGTTTAGATGAGCTTAGTTCAATCAATTTGGGTTGGATTAAATTACCAAAAAGGTACTTTAGGTCACTTTGGGTCAAGTGAGCAAATGGGCCAATTGTCTGATCGAGGCTTGGTTTTGGTTTGGTTGAACTCACTTATGATGGAAATATAAATCTAATTGCAAGTTATTTGGAGTCACGTGGGTTTTGGTTCATTTGATAATTTCAAGTCAAAAGGGTGGACATGAGTTTGACTTGAGTTAGATTGATTTTGGTTTAGTGATTGCAGATTATGTTTATATTTGGGTATGTGATTGAAGGAATGATTGTTTGAAGAGAAAATCCAAAGGTTTGGATTGATTTGAGAATGATTTGGCTAAGTTCAAGAATTTGGCTTAAAAGATGCAAAATTAATTTTGGTTTAATTTTGGATTTAGTTTTGATTATTTGAATTTATACTTTATCTATATTTGTGAATATAAATGAGAATATAAATGGGTTATGAGAAAATCTTTGAGTTTGGAGTGATTTTGATTTTGGCATTGATTTATGATTTGAGAAAATCAATTGAGTTGGAATTAATTAGGATTTGATTTGGATTTGTCAAGGAGAAAGAAAGGAGAGTTTAAGCTGTAGGTAGAAAGTCCTCCTAGGCATAGCTATTCCTATGACCACTATTCTAAGTCCTAGGAAGATTGTTCACTAATCACTAATGTCAAGACTAAGGAACTCTTAGTGTCAGAGGAGTCTATGTCTAAGATGGAATTTGAGACTCACTGTGGGTCAAACAACATAACTAAGTCATTAGTTCATTATCATTCAACAAAGAATTAATATATGTTGGGTGTGGATTGTCTTCAGTTCCTAAGTTAATTTCTTTGAGCTTGTCGATGGTTGATCTAATTTTCTCTTCAAACTCTGGCGGTGTATCTTTGATTTTAAAATCATCTCGAGCATCTGAAGTTTCTAGACATACCTCCTCATATGAGTTAGCATGATTTGAAAAGAACCTATAAGATTCTAAATGATTGGTGATGACTAAGTAGTAATTGTCATAATCGACTGGACCAACTGTACTAAATCCTATTCCTGGTCTTGATTGAGAGTTTTTGCATTTATTCTTCCATATTCTTTTGAAATAGTCCAATCTGTGCTTTGACCAAGTATGTGGGATTAACCCTTTATTTACTAAGTTTATAACATATGGCGAGTACCAATCAAAAAAGTAATTATATTAAATCTTTATATGAATCATCCTCAAGTTCTACATCAACTTCTTGACTTGAGGATGATGTTCCCAGAAAGAACCTTTGGGTCTTCACACTTATGGATGACTTAGGGGATCCCTTAACTACCAAATCCTCAACTTCTTGTGAGAGAAGTGGGGTTAGAACTAAAGTTTCCAACCCATGCTACTCTTCATTCATTCTAGATACATTTATGCTTTGCTTTGGAGCCCGATCTTCATCATTATCATGCTCAAGTGTTACCTCAAAAAGGATTTGCTTCTGAGAAGAGCTAGCTAGTGTGCTAATCACATAACACTCATCCTCTGAACTAGATTCTAAGTCTTATGAATCAGGTACTCCTCTGACTAGACATACCTTTGGGTGGCCAATAATGTTGACCTCATTTTAAGAATGAGCTCACAACTCTTCCATCTTAGACATAGGAGCCCTCTTAGACACTAAGAGTTCCGTAGTCTCAAGACACTTCTAGTGATTAGGTGAACACTTAACCTAACCCTAGAGACTTAGAAGAGTTAGCCATAGGAATAGGTTATGCCTTAGGGGTGTTGGAAAATTTGTCTACCCTATAGCTTAAACCAAACCTCACTTCCTTCTTTGAAGTCAAACTCCAAATTCAAACCAACCCCAAACTCAAATCAACTTCAATTCCAAACCAAATCTTAAATCAATTCTAATGGATTTTCTCAAATCATGAATCATTTCCAAATAATTGAAACTCATGATTGAATTCCAAATTCTAAAATCTTTCCTAAGTCACTTTGATTCCATCTTATAGACTTAGATCAAATAAAATTCAAATCACTTAAAATTCAAGAAATTTTCTTATAACCCATTCATATTCTCATTTATATTCACAAATATAAATAAAATATAAATTTAAATTCCCAAAACCAAATTCAAAACTCAAATCCAAATTCAACCAAAATCCAACCTAAGCTTTTTAAGTCAAATTCCTGAACTTAGCCAAATCAACTCAAATCAAGCCAAACCCTTGATTTTTCTTCATGATTCAATCAATCCTTCAATAATGAAACCAAATATAAACACAAACTTCAATCATTAAACCAAAACTAAATTCAAAAAGCAAACTCAAGTCAAACTCATGTTCACCCTTTGAATTTGAAATTGTCAAATGAATCAAAACCCATTTGACTCCAAATCACTTGCACAAATGGATTTATATTTCAATCATAAGTCCATATGTGAGTTCAATCAAACTTGAATCAATTGATCAAGTTAATTGACACTCTCACTTGACCCAAAGTCACCCTTTTGAGCCAAATTCTAATCCTACCCAAATTGGATTGAACTAAGCTCACCTAAGCTCACATTGTGAGCAACAATCATCATGAGAGATGATCAATCAAATTGGGTCAAACCAAGTCAAACCTAAGGGTTGACCAAGTCAACACTTAGCCAAAATGAAACCTAAACTAGCCAAAATCCACCATAGGACAAATTGATTGAAACCATTGATCAAAATCAATTCATGATCAATGTTTGAACTTGACCAAGTCATCATTTGAGCTAACCTAGCAAGTGGCACTTGACCCAAGTTGACCCAATTTGACCTAAAAGTCAAATGCATCAAATCTTGATCTAAGCCAAATTGATTGAACCAATGGGTCAATTCATTCTAAATCACTTGTTGAACTTGACCAAAGCCTCAATTAGCCAACTAGACACAACCTAGCCCAATTGACCATGAACCCAACTTGACCTAAAAGGTCAAATTGAGTCAAAATCAAATCAAAGAAAAATTGATTAAAATAAAAGCTTGCAACATATTTCCAATGACCAACCAAACCTAAACCAACCATTGACCTAACACAAATAGGTCAAATGGGTCAAATTGGTCGACTTGACCTATTTGACTTAAATGAAATCAAATGAACCAAAACCAAATATAAATCCAATTGAACCAAACCAATGATGCCAAAAAATTTTAAATGGTCATATGAACTTGACCCAACACTTGGTTTAACCCAATTTGACCAATTGGTCAACTTGACCCAAGTTGACTCATTTTGACCTAAATGACATCATCCAAATGACATCAAATCAACTCCAAATTTTTTGAAATTTGGCCCAACCTAATTTCAAACTATTCTAAATCTGCCAAAAGTGAAATCAAAGCCAAATGACCATTTTACACCTAAGTCAGGGGGTAACCTATGGCCAATTCCACTTGGAATTTGGTCATATCCTTTCATGGCCACTTGACACCCTCTTAGTGGACCAAGTGGACACTAGTGAGTGTGGTGCATATGACCCAATGGGTTTGGGTCAGCCAAACCCAACCCAAGGCCAAAATTGACCACCCCACTCAAAATGAGCACATGGGAATCACTGCTCCACCTCATTTATCACATGGGAGATTCACCACTCCACTCAAAACCCAAAATCGAATCACATGCCACCAAAATGGCCTAACTATCAACCTAGATCAATTTGATCAAAATGGCAAAGCCATGCTCAATTATCCATCCTTCTGTGGGGAGATATACTCCCCTAATTTCACTTGAATTATATTCACATTCCATTAGCAGGAACTTGAGAAGCTCCCCCAAGTCCTCCTAAGCTACTTTGATTTCTTTATTTTTAGTTTTGTCTAAGCCAAAAATAAGGGAGCTCAAGGGATTTTCCATCTCATCCAATTCTTTACCAAAACTCAATTCCTCCTTGAAAGCACCTCGGGACCCAATCGAGCTCACCCAAGTCTTCTCCAAGTGTCTAAGCCAAGAAGAGGAGCTAGACCAAAGCGCAAGCTTGAAGGGGACTTTGATCAGAAAGATCCACTCAACCTCAAGCCCTCAAACATTCAATAGGGCTTCATCTCCACTAGAAGAAGTTACCTCGATGGTTGGGAGCACCGGTAATAACCTCCGGCGAGGTATGGATCAAAATCTAGCTTAGGGAGAATTTTCTTTGGTCCTTTTTGAAGGGGATAGTAATACCATTGCATTTTGACTGTTAGATCTTCATCTCCTTGTATGTTGATGGTGTTGGTTCAATTTTAGCTCAATTTGAGCTCAATCAAGCTCAAATCAATCCATGGGGGATGGACGATTACCCTCTCCCATAGGCGAACTCAATGTCGAATCACGGACTCTCCATCCCGCATGTTTTGGATGGAAGGTCCTCATTAATCCATGCTAGATCAACCAATTAATCCCTTTAATATCACAGGCTTGATCTTGACCATCCTATATTTAATCAAACGGTCCAAAGAAAGCACGTAGCACCGCCGGCTGACTGTATAGTCGATTTGACTACTTAAATAGCGAATCTCATTACACAACATGAAAAATGCATGCCTCATCAGTGGTCTACGTGGCGCCGGCAGGATTAACTATATAATTAGGGATTTAATTAATTTTTAATTATTGAATCTTAAAAAATACATAACTAAATGTAGAAAAATCAAAAAATATAAACCCAAATGCTTTTTGAATATATTTTAAAGGGAATAATATAAAATTAAGTTTAGCTAATTTTGTACAGTAAATTTTTTATAATTTAGGTTTTATTGGGAATGTAATTATGTTAATTACTCCCTAATTATTTCATTGATTAATTCCAAACTTCCTAGGATTGATTAATGGGATGACCTTTGCCTCTCATGATTTTTGGAAATTTATTAATGATTTAATTAGGATAATTTCTTTATTCACTCCTAATTACTATCTTAATTAATTAAATAACTAATTAACCTATTAAATAGTAATAAATTCATTAATTAAGTTTACTAATTACTTTAGAACTGTGAATGGACTTAGGGAATGAGATTAGTAGTCCTCTCCCAAATCTTTTCCCCTAAGTTCATTTCATTTGATAAAAATAATTAAGGTGTAAATTAATTAAATAGTTTAATCACTTAATTAAATGGATTAATTAATCAAAATTTTAAAATCAAATCAATCTGAAACTTAATCAATTTCTTTTTGGGTATATGCTTAGGTGTTCAATAACCTAAGTAGCTTAAGGAAATGATATCTAACCCATATGTATGGGAATGGTTATGAAAGTACTTAAAATTCAACCCTTTAGCTTAATTAATCATTAATTATGAGACAAATGCATTAGGCCCCTTTCTTTCTTAGGTGAATCACTAATTTAAATTCCTTGTGGTTTTATCTCATACATTGGCTCATAATTATTTGGTTAAATATATTAAAGTGGTGTAGGTAAGGGGTAACTAATGGAGTTAATGTACACCTTAGCCTAAACAAAAATATAAAACCAATATAATGGTTCTAAAATTAAACTAAAACAACATACACATGTGGGAGATGGGTTAGGACCAACAAACCTTCTCATATTTTCAAAATCAAATTTTAAACTTTGATTCACTTTAAATAATCTTATTCCATAGGATGAATTAATTAGGGTGAGTTTTACATTTATTTCTAGCATGCTAAATGTGTCATATGAAAATCATGCATTCATACTTTTTAAAAAATCAAATTAAAGTGAAATGTTTCCTAAATGTCAAATTACATGTTTTGGCTAAAGTAAGAATATGAATGGCTATTATCATTATTAAGTATAAAATTATTTTCAAAGCTTATAAATCAAACATTACAATTGAAAGGTATGCTACTTATAATTATTTATAAGCTTGCATGTGAGGATAATATAAGGTGTGCATTGTGTGACCTTCATTGTCTTCTATTTTAACATAGTTTTGAATAGGATTTGCAAAGTGTATAGTTCATTTGAAAAGAACACAACACTTGCTTAAATTACTTTCTATTCACTCCTATGTCATCAATTAAGAAGGGTAATCATACTTGCACACATAAATTAAACAGACACAAACTAATTTTTGCATGATTATTTTTCCATTCATTTGCTTTTGTACATACACATGTATTTAAGAAAAGTGGTATATTAGTCTGGACATCTCAGGGTTGTGAGGATTTAATTAGCCCCAAGAAGGTCTTGTACCTTACACCCCTGGTGTAGAAAAAAATGGCTCTATACTCACTTATGTCTTTAATACATGTAAATGTGCATATGAATAATGGATAAAAGAATCCCTCTTTTCCACTTAACAAAATCATGCATCATAAAAAAACATCCAAATTTCTTAAATAAACTCTCTTAGCATTCATCATTAAGGTGTGCTAAACATTTCCATTTTCTTGTATAAATATGCTTTGGATCCATCCATATGCATGTTACACATGTTGGAAAGAAATGAATTATTGTGTGTTTTGTGATAGTAATTCACTTTACTTAATCTTAAAATGCCTTTCTTTTTGAATAGGTTTGTTTAGAGAAAATCTAAACTTAGGATTAATTAAAACACATAATAAAACATTCACTAAACAAAAATCAATAATGAATCTACCTTAGAAATTACTTAAGGTAGGGAGGAAAGAGAAGTTCTCTCTTTTTCCTCTCTACAACACTTAGTAATTAACTATAGGTTCATTCAAACCAAAATAAATCATAAAATAACCAATCAACTCACTAAATAAAAAGACCCTCTAAGTTGAACATTTTTTATACTTAGAAAACTCTAATCTTAAAGCCTAGCTAAGACATACCACATAAACCTTAAATGGCACACACATTAGGCTAACTCACCATTTCTAGTCCTATATTAGGGCGGTGCATGGTTTGATGTTTGCTTTTATTTTATGATGTGATGTTTTAGTTTGGATATTAGGGTGTATGTGCATAGAATAAATGGTAGGATGATCTTAGTCTAATCATTATATTCTGCAGGAGATTGTGCTTAAGGGGCGCTGTAATAAAAATATAAATACTTTTGTGCTTTTATACCTAAGCATAATCCAAAATAGGCAGTGGACTTGGTTACCCATGTGGGTACTAAGTCCAATTTATTTATATACATGCTTGAGATTGTGTGGTTTGTTTAGTTAATCACTATTTTGCAAGTTTTAGTTAGATTTTTCTTTCCCTTTTTCATGTAATTTTGAAAATTAGGATTTGGAATGATTATTATGGGAGATTAGGATGAACATTAGTTATAAGACTATGTCTTATGTACCATGTGAAGCCTTTGGAGCAACCACATTCCAACCAACCAAAAGAAGAAAGAAGAAAGAAGAAAGAAGAAAGAAGAAGAAGAAGAAAGAAGAAGAAGAATGAAGAATGAAGACCCCATAACATGAATTCCTTCTTGATTGTAATTTATTCATTTAATCCGGGTTGTATAAGGAGTAGCTCACCCAATTTTTTTTTGGGTTTGTGGTGGAGCCACCACAAATGACCTCTTATTCTTTTGCGCTAGCTTTATAAATTATTTGATGTTTGTTTAGGTGCATTAAGATGACATCTTTTCCTACTTTCTTCCTTGCTTTGATGTATGGCCCGGATGATTAGGCTCTTAGAAAATAAATTTTCTATAACCAATTAGTTCAAACTAAAAATAAACAACTCATAACCTCACCTAAAGCTTAGGTTATAAACAAGATAAAAACATTATCAACCCCTTAGCTAGATGTTATATTTTCTTTCTCACATCATGCATAAAAACTATATTATTTCAATCTTGATTTGGAGGGCTTCCACCTGCAGAACTTGGCTTGACCTTTGAGTGCTATGGTGGAAACACACCTCATTTTCTTACTAATTTTGGCCCATAATCTAATTTCTCATGCATTAGGCATATGAATCCTAAAGACTATGTCAAATTGATTGTCCAAAATAAAAATAAAACATAACAAAATTTACATTGGATTTAAGTCATTAATCATGCCTTACATGATCTTGTATCTTAGGCAGTGTGTTTAAGGATTTAGTCTTTTTCTAAATTAACAACAGCCTAATTATCTTGCAAAAGCATATGACTTGCCTACATGTATTTAAAATCGTAGGAGGAGTTAGTTGGTGGCCACCCCAAGGTTTTTGTAAGTCCAAACAGTTGAGTGGTTTATCCTCTCTTATGGAGGTAAACCAAATACCCATTTTTACCTTAGATTTAGGTTGTGCTTTGGCCCTCGCCAAAGCTCCATAGATTTAGGTTCAGAGGTTGATACTTTCCTTTGCGGGCTACGAGCATAAATCCTCACCTCTTAGGCATTTTCATGATTTTGTGTCATGGAATTATAAGCCCTAAATTTCTAATAAAAAATTCACTCAAATAAATAAATCACCTCAATTTCAAAAATATAAAGCACAATCATAGGATAGTTTGGGATCCTTACTAGGCTTCTAGTATCATAAGCATCCCTACTTATTTTTGTTTTGATAATAACTCCTCCTCTTGATCAATCCCACTTGATCTTCTAAAAAATAAACCAATTGATTGATAGTCCTATCTTTGAAATCTTTGGAGATAATGATCATTTATCTTAATCGAGAGTATTCTAAGGAATCATTTCCTTAGGATGTAATTAACTATGGGGCTTGCCCTAGGAACTTAAAGAACCTAGTTTAAAATAAACCTCTTTACTTTCCATGTAAAGTGGGGAAGAATCTCTACATTCAAGACCCATAGTCCTTGGGAGTCCTTATTAGGTGATTAGGTCCATTGTAGGGGTGACTTCTATCTTTTGAGATACATACATTCCTCAATGTCATACCCGATCACCCTAATAAGAATATCTACAAATCTATGTGGTGTTCCAGCAAAGAATATATTTTAGTTTTCATTTGTCCTTTCCAAAAGGATAGATGAAGGCAAAAATAAAAAATTTCACCATAGATTTTTCTGGCTACTCTGCTAGGGATGGTTCCTCTCTCCATGTTTGGTAAATGATTGTTGTTCCAAGTATCGATAGTGGGTTTGTATTTCATATAAACACAAGACTATCCTTCTTTTTCGTTGGCACTTAGTTTATTTCATCCTTAAGCTAAGCTATCCAACATCTTTAGGTTTTAGGATCTCACTCTGAGTGGGTCTTAAAACCTCCGTTAGGTTCCCCAATGGGTGAAAATAAAAATTTAATAAAAATAAATAATTAAAGACTTCCTCCTTACCATTTCTATGATAAGGAAAGGTTCATTCCAAAAATAAAGAAAAATAAATCCTTCATAAAAAAAACATCAATTTCCAAAAGCACTTTTTCAAAATGTACAAAATAAAATGTTTTCACAAAAATTTTCATAAATCACCCTCATCTAATAATCTTCATGATTGTTATATGTTGGATCATTTCAAAATTAAAATCAACAATCATAGTTTCCAAAAGCACAAATGAACATCTTCATTCAACATAATGAATGAAGATTTCATTTTCAAAATAAAAATCAAAATTACACCTTTTCAAAAAAATAAATTTCAAAAATCATACTTTCCAAAAGCACAAATGAACATCTTCATTCAATTTATTGAGAAAAATCATCTTTTCCAAAAAGAAAATCAACAAATCAACTTTTCAAAAATAAAATCCAAAATTACATTTTCAAAAAACACAAATGAACTTCCTCGTTCAATTTATTGAATGAGGATTTTCATTTTCAAAACAAAAAGACAATCATCTCTTTCAAAAATAAAATTTAACAATCATATTTTCTAAAAGCACAAATGAACATCTTCATTCAATTTATTGAATGAAGATTTCATTTTTAAAATAGAAACCAACAATCACATTTTAAAAAAAAAATCAACAATCATCTTTCCAAAAGTAAAATCTAACAATCATAATTTCAAAAAGCACAAATGAACATCTTCATTCAATTTATTGAATGAAGATTTCATTTTGAAAACAAAATAACAATCACATTTTCAAAATAAAAATCAACAATATACTTTTAAAAATAAAATCCAATATTCATAATTTCAAAAAGCACAAATGAACATCTTCATTCAATTTATTGAATGAAGATTTCATTTTTAAAATAAAATGAACAATCACATTTTCAAAATTATAAAATCAACATCATCTTTTTCAAAAATAAAAAATAAAAATAAAAATAAAAAATCACAAACAACATTTGGATCTTTCATTTAGAATACCCAAAGTTGCTAAGTGAAGATCCTCTTTTCAAAAATAAAAATCAAAATCAAAATAAAAAAAAAAAACAACTTTTGGATCTTTCATTTAGCATACCTAAATTTCCTAAGTGAAGATCCTCTTTTTCAAAATAAAAATAAAAATAAAAATAAAAAATCTTCAAAAACAAAACATATTTGGATTTCCTTAGCATTCATAAATTTGCTAAGAATCCTCTTTTTCAAAAATCTTCAAAAAACAAAACACATTTGGATTTTATTAGCATACCTAAATTTGCTAAGAATTCGCTTTTTCAAAAATCAACAAAAACAAAACACATTTGGATCTCCTTAGCATACCTAAATTTGCTAAGAATCCTTTTTTTTCAAAAATCAACAAAAACAAAATACATTTGAATTCTTCATTAAGCATAACCAAATTTGCTAAATGAGGATTCCATCTTTCAAATTCACACATGATTCACAAAATCAAGCAAACAAAAAGAAGAAATTTTCAACCTCACTAGCACACTTAAATTTGCTAAGTGAGTAAATTCCAAAAATCACAAATCAAAATAAAATCAATTGACCCTTTATTTTAATATACTCAAATTTGTTAAATAAAGGGTCCTTAAACTGAAAAATCAAAATCAAATATGAACCTATGGAAGCATCGATTTCTCCAAAAATTCTTGAACCCATTTTCAACATACACATTTTCCACCTCGAAGGCTGCCTCTAAACTGACCTCTTCCTCTGCCTGATGGAGGTTGAGTCATCCTACCCATATGTTTGAATGGAGTAATGAACCGTGGGTAGAATGTAATGTCACGCTCTATATCTTCCCCTGAGTCCCTATCTCACTCCCTTTTATTTTTTTTTTCTTTCTCTTTTTTCTTTTCATTTTCTATTTTTTTCTTTTTCTTTTCTTTCTTTTTGTCTCTCATGGGGATCTTGACTAAGTTCACGATAATGGACTAGTTGGTTTTGGGGAAGAAAATAGGCTGCATCTTCATATATCCCGACCTCATGAACTGTGAAGGGCTTGAGATCTTCTTTAACACAGTTCTCCATCCCACCCCTCATAAACTTTATGCACTGATGTAGAGAGGATGAAATTGTGTTGCTTTCATATATCCATGATCAGTTGAGCAAAGCATTGAAATATGTATCTGAGTTTATGATATGAAACTTGGCTTCAACCTTCCAATCATCTATCTCAAATGGAAACACTATGGAGCCTAAGGCCCTCTCACCTTGTTCATTGAATCCTCTCAACATCAACCTCTCTCTTTGGAGTTTGGAGATGTCAATCCTCAAGTAGGCAAGGGTTCTTAGACTCATAATATTGATTGATGCACCCTGGTCAACTAGAACTCTTGATAGCCTATATCTGCTAACATCCACTATAATGTAAAGAGGGTGGTTGTGCTCTATCATCCCTAGAAGTAGGTCTTCATCACTAAACATAACTCCTGGAATATCTTTTGAGATGTGTGCCTCCTCTTCAGTAGCGATCAGTTGAGCTAAGCATCTCTGGATCAAGTAGAGCCTTGATTAGAGATTCCCTCATCTTTTTGGATAAGATAAGGGTGTCATATATGCTTAACTTAGCCGACAACTTTTTAAGATGAGCTAAGATGTTGTAATGAACTCTAACTTGATCCTCCACAAGCATATCCATTGGTGAAGCATCCGGTGGAGGGGCTATTTGCTCACTAAAACCAATGACTTATTTACCTTTATCCTGAGGTGCTACCATAGGAGGTAGAACTTTGCCACTATGCAGGTTAACTTCAACGACTTTGTGGAATGATAACTTATGGAAAGTTCCACCTTCTCATCAGGCATACCTATAACTTCTCCTATGGGATCCTCAGAGTCAGTTGACTCTAAGTCAATCTCAAGAGGAGAGCCCATTTAATTTGGAAAAGGAAAGTCTGATTATGAATGAAAAGAGAGGGGATCATAATTACTAGAGCTATTATTATTATTTTTTAGACTTCAAGAGTTTTCAAGAGGAATAAAATTGAGAGTATCAGAAGTGGACAAGATGTATGTAAAGTCTACTATCTTCATTGATTTCTTTTCGGGTGGAGGTACATGATAGAAATCCAATAAAATAAGTGAATTAAGGGATTTAATGCCCTTGTTTGCTAATACAACGCTCCTATTGGTAAGAGAGCAAAGGTAAGAAGAAGTAGTTGCAATGGATGAAGTACTAGACTCATATGGTTGTGTTAATCGAACTATCCCAAGTAAGGTGAGTCACGCTACCTTGTCACACCTTCTTCAAGTTTTCTTTGACAACTTGCAAATCTTCCTTGATGTTGGAGGTTTGAGCTTCCTCAGGCACCTATAAAGAGAGTTTATTGATCTTAAAAATAACTTTTTTAGAGGTTCAGGATAATGCAATATCCCAATATTTTTTTATTTGAAGAGGCTCACAAGTATCCCCATGAATTACCCTAATAGAACTGGATGGTTGTTTTAATAAGTATTCTTTGGGAATAACTAGAGCACCTGACTTGTAGTTATGCTCAAGCCAATCCTTAAAAGTGATACAATCCTCTAAGACATGATTGATCATGCGGTGGTAGGGGAAATAGTTAGGATCATTACTCTTGCCCACTTCCTCTGGCCTCTTGGGCTCTAGTAATTAAAAATCAAAATTTTTAAGAGATTTTTAAAGATTTTCCTAACTACCTCCCTCTTGAATGAATATGTCTTATTCAATCTATTGGTAAGAGTTGGTAGGTAATAGCTACCTGTCGGTGGATATGAGTACCGCTACTAGGTAGGCTACAGAGGTTGTGGGAATGGTCATTGTATGCCTAATATGACGAGGTGGTGGCAAGGAGACCGCTGCTCGGTCTCATACTAGACTCCTAGTGCTTCCCTCATCCACCCAATAACCTCCAGCTTCTTCTTGAACACCTTCTGTGGCTTGGGCTGAGATGATTGGTCAGGAAAGGCAATTGTTTAGCTTCCTTTTGTAGCCTAGCTGCCTTATTGATTAGTTTCTCAAATGTCCTGATGGTAAAATCCTTAAGCATGAAGGACGACCGAGCCATGAATATTCTTGAGAAGAATTTCAATGGTGTGCTATTCGGATAGTTGCGGCTCGCATTTCATGCTCAAGTTGCACCACCTGAGAATATAATCAACAAGGGACTCATTGGGATTCTACTTTGCTACAACAAGATCTCCTACAATCACTCTTTGGTGAGCTCTAGCAAACCTCTTAGAAAATAGGTGCTAACTCAAAAAATTCTCACCAACTATTGAGCATTTTGGTGTACCAATCAATCCCCATTAGGTCAAAAAAAGTAACAAGAGTGCGTCACTACCATCGGCATTGTAGTAGCTGGCTCTAAAGTTTGCAATATGCTAACACGAGTTCCCACTGCCATCAAAGATCTTGAAGGAAGGCGGTGCAAAACCCTTGGAGTATTGAACTACATCAAATTTCTTAGGGTATGGTCTACTCTTTGGAATGGATGAGCTCCCCTTGGCTTGCACCATCGCTTCCCTCACCTTCTGCTCTACCATATGCTTAATATCCTTTTCATGCATGAAGGTGCCATCTGTGATCTTCCTATGCAAGCTATAAGCATTGTCTTCTACAAGAACACATCTAGGATGGTCAAAGATATGCCAACTCTATCCTCTACCATGGGAGAAGGCTGTAAATCAACAGGTATGCAATGCTAAAAAGCCATCAACTCCTCTACTTTCTTCTCCATTCTATGTGATCATCCTTGCCTGAGTGGAGAGGATGAGTGAGTGAAGTGTCACCTTTCTAGCTAGATCCCATGTAAGGACCCCATGTGTCAACCATGTGGACCCCAGTTGTGTCGTCCAACATGTCATCCTCATCACGATCAAAGTAGACTATATCCTCCTACTAATCCAAATGATCACTCCCAAGAATTTGTCTCTTCTCAGTAAAATAATTCTCTAATATGTCATCTAGTGATTTATCTACTATGCCTAACTAGACCGGCACAAACATTCCTGATGCGTAAGACTGTTTCATCTATCTCTATGCACATGCTACCTGATAAGACTCCTCACGGGAGGATCAACTATCATGGGGACTATCCATGTCCCTCTCTCTCTCACTCTCAGCGTGGTGGTGCACCATGACACTCTTGGGTTGCCACTCCTTCAACCACTCGGTAGAGATTGAGTAGGGGAGCTTGATCTCACCTCAATAGGTGGAATGAATGGAGTGGGATCCTTAAGCCATTGCTTGATCACTAGTGGGGATAGTCTTTCCCTGGATGGGGTCTTCTAAAGCTTGCTAGGGGTGGTAGATGTTGTAAGCTGAACGAGTGATGGTGGATGGTGAGTGGAGTGGTGTGATGGAAACATTGACTGCCTCTCAGCTAGAGATCTCCTCTTGCATCGAAAGGTGTCTATAAGAACAATATTGTCTGAATGATCATCTCTGACAGGGCAACAATCAAGAAAATCCATCATGAGCGTGCCATTATCTACACTCCATCTCTCTCTTACACTTGACTCAAGCCTCTATGGCTCTCCCCTGGATCTAACCTCTAATGCTCCTAGATCATGGATCTTAGATTAAATAATGTACCGATTTGAGTGGTCATAGCTCTACCAACAAGGAACTATCTAAGACTAGCATGGGGCCTCCTATGCTTCTTAGTCGATCTCAAAGTACTGGTGGAGGCAATGCAAGTGATCCTCTTGTAGTCCTCCTCTCCATCCAGGTCGAGAGGGTGAAACGCCGCCACTAAAGATGGAGAGGTATCATGGGAGAACCTCCCCAGACGGGAGGTAGCATCGATCTTCCTTTGCTCTCATGGTCCGGCATGACTTTATTTACAGTGTTGGGTGCTAGTGAGCAAAGTAGAGCTAGAGCTAGAACCTACCTTGGTAGAGGAGACTTGCCAAGATAGTCTTCCCCTTTGGGGCAACCAAAGAATAGGTAGTAGCTCTCTCAGGAGCTATGGTAGGGAAAACTGATTTAACCCATGCAAGTAGTGACTAACACATAATCGGGTGTGGAAACCATGACAACCTTCCTCTTCTGTGAGGGGAACTCAGAATCAGGCGGAATGTCCAAGCGAATAAGTGGCATATGTCCCGCCACCTCCTCTACACAATGAGGGTTGTCCCCTCACAAGTAACTAAGACTCCCTTAAAACCATGATAAAAGTAAATCAGATGTGTGGCTGTAGTCATGGTGAGATTGGCCTGATTTGAGGCCAGATCCACACCAGAAGGAAAGAAAAAAAATAAACTTGCTGGAAACAATAATAACTGCACTGACTGTAGGTTGAAAAGACTAATTGTGCTGCAATCGCTGCATTTGTTAAAATATAACTAAGTCAGACCCTTGCTTTGATATTTATCTTCAATAATTGACTTCTAGAATGGATTTGGAATTTGAACCCATACTTAACAAGTTTAAATATGCTAAGTGGGGTTCATTGAATTTTTGGAGAGATTTTTGATTTGGAGGAGAGACTTTGTCATATTTCTTTGATTTAGAACCCATACTCAACTAATTTAAGTAGGTTGAGTGGTTCAAATTTTTGGGACTTTGAGATATAGATAAATATATATATATATATATATATATATATATATATATATATATATATATATATATGTTGTATGTATTGTTTGAAAATTTGATTTGGGAAACCTTTACCTATCAAATTTAGGTATGTTAAAAAGGTTTTATTTTAAATTACATGTTTTAAAATTTTATGAAAATAACTTTGTTTGTGATGATTGTTTATTATGTGTGTGATATATGTTGATTTGATTTGAAAGTGAGGCTTCTTAATTAACAAATTTGGTATGTCAAGTAGAGGTCAAGTATTTGATATGTGTTAATTTTCTTTGAAAATGAGGCTCTTACTTAAATAAATTTGATATGTTAAGTAGGAGCCAAATTGTGTTGAATATGTGTTGATTTGAAAATGAGGCTTTACTTAACAAATTTGGTATGTTAAGTAGAAGCCAAGTGTATTATGATTTAAAATGAGGCTTTGCTTAACAAATTTGTTATGTTAAGTACCAAGTGTTGATATGTGTTGATTTGAAAATGAGGTTCTTACTTAATAAATTTGGTATGTTAAGTAGACTAAATGTTTGATATGTGTTGATTTGAAAATGAGGCTCTTACTTAACAAATTTGGTATGTCAAGTAGGAAACCAAATTTATTATGATTTGAAAATGAGGCTCTTACTTAAAAAATTTGGTATGTTAAGTAGGAGCCAATTGCTTTATGATTTGTGTTGATTTGGTTTCTTGAGGGGAACTCTTATTTCACAAATGGTATGTCAAATAGAGTTCAAAAGTGTTATGATTTTGAAGGAAATCTATTTAACAAATTTAGGTATGTTAAATAGATTTTAATTTGTCTTTATGTTATTTTGAAAATGGCTCTCATTTGACAAATTTGGGTATGTCAAATGGAGTCTAAATGTGTTTTGAGTTTCAAGACTTTGGAAAATAGGAATTCTACTTAGCAAATGTGGGCATGTTAAATAGAATTCGATTTATTTTGATTTTGTAAAAGAAATGGAACTCTTATTTGACAAATTTGTGTATGTCAAAAATTTTGTGCTTTTTTTTCTTTTGAAAAGAGGGAAACATTAACACATATGAAATATGCTAAGTGAAGTTTCAATTTTATGTCATGATTTCATTTGAAAATAGAATCTTCAACAAATTTGAGTATGTTGAATGGAGATAACTATTTTAAAAAAAAATGTGCTTTTGAAAAGAGATTTTAAAATTTTGATTTTGGTTTTGAAAGGAACCTCCATGCAACAATTATAGCATAAATGAGGTTTGGACATGAATTTTGTGCTTTTGAAAACTTCTTATGAATTTTGTGCAAATCTTTTATTATGTGAAAGTGCTTTTGAAAAGTGCTATTTTACAAAAGAGGTTATTTTCTTGAACATGAACCATGCCTCACCAAGCTAGTGGTAAAGAGGTTCTAAATTTTTGTCATCTCCTTTCATTAATTAATTTATATATTTTACTTATTGGGGGACCCAATAGGGGTTTCAAGACCAACATAGAGTGAGGTCCTAAAACTTAAAGGATGTTGGCTAGTTTTGCTTAAGGATGAAATAAGCAAAGTGCCAACAGAATGAAATATAGTCTCCAGCTTATATGAAATATAAGTCTACTATTGATGCTTGGGGAAAAATAATTGTCTACTAGAGATGGAGAGATGAACCATCCTGAGTTAAAAATACGTGGTGTTTATTTTTTACATGTATATGGGGGACACACTTGCAGATCTGAGGTACATTGAAGTGATGATGACATTGAGGATATGATGTACTATCTCAAAAGATAGACATCACCCTTCAATGGACCTAATCACTTAATAAGGACTCTAAGGCATGATGGGTTTTAAATATACTAGAGATTTTCCCCCTACTTACATGGATGAATAAAGTATGGTTTATATTAAACCAAGTTCTAAAGTTCCCTATGGGGGCAAACCCCCACTATTAATTACATCTTAAGGAATGGGAATTCCTTAGGAATACTCTTGATTAAAGTAAGAAATTATTATGTCCAAAGATTTCAAGGTTAAGACTATTTATAAATTCATCATATTTAGAAAGTCAATTGGAAAAGATCAAAAGGAGAGACTTATTATTGAAACTAAAGGAAATGAGTACAAAATTCTCATGACACCAGGAAACCTAGTAAGCATTCCAATCTATCATATGGTTGGGCTTTATTTGTTTGAAGTTGAAAAGAATTATTTGTTTGAGTTAAATTTTATCAGATTGCTAGGACTTATAATCCACCAACACAAGGTTGTGGAAATACCTAAGAGGTGAAGATTTATACTTATAGCCTGAAAGAAATAGCTATCTTAGATCATACATATAGGGAGCTTTGGCATAAGCAAAAGCATGACCAAAATCTAAGTGAAAATGGACATATGGTTTACCTCCAGAGAGTGTAATCCATTGTTAGACTTATAACCGCCTAGAGTGCTAGCCAGCTAACTCCTCCTATGCTTTAAAATCATGTGGTCAAGTCATATCATTTTGCAAGATAGTTAGGTTGCTATTATTTAAAAAGAGACTAAAGTTCTTAAACCCACTCCCTAAGATACTAGAGCATGAGTGGTATGAGTAATGACTTAGTCTAATGCAAATCTTTTCAATTTTTATTTGATTTTTGACACTTCATCAAAGGCCATAGCATTTTTTTATGCCTAAATGCATGTTGAAATGAGTTATGGGGTTAATCAAAAGAGAAGAGGGTGAAGCTCTGTCGGTAGGAGTTGCTCTCACAAGTCAAGCGGTTCCCATATGTGTAAGGACGGAGGCCAATATTTTGCAAAAGTGATATAATATGATATGCATGGTGTGAGACATACAACATTTAATTAAGGGGTTGATAAATCTTTTAATTATCTTAATTTAATGCCTAGGATTTATGTGAGATTACGAGTTATTTAGAAATTTAATTATGAGTTATAGTTGGGTAAAATATTTATTTTTCCCTAAGAGCCTAATCGGATCCAGGCTACACATTAAATCATCATTCATAAAGAAACTATGAAAAGGCATGTTGATTCTATTATATAATTTAAACATAACATTTCAATTTTATAAATCTAACATAAAAGAATAAGAGATAGGCTGTGGGTACCACTCGAAAAGAGAAATGGGTAGCTCTCATATATAACGAAAAATGAAATAATAATTACAATTTATAAATAAATGTTATGGGGGTCTTCTTATCTTCATTCTTTATGTCTCCTTCATTTCTTCATTTGATTTGCTTCTTTTGATTTAGTAGGCTTCAAGGCATCACATGGCACCCCAAGGCTAAGCCTTATGTTCATCTTATCCCCATAACACTAATCCTAATTCCTAATACAAAATTATATTAAAATAAGAAAAATAATTCTAACTATTTAAAGTTAGCTAAACACTCATATAACCCAAGCAATTATGAACAATTTGAACTTAACACCACGAGAATGACTACTATCTAATTTGGATTATGCTTAGGTTAAGCAATCTACAAAAGAGCATTATATTTATTTTAAGCACCCCTTAAATACAATCTCAAAAATATTAGGTAATGAAGACTAACATCTATCACGAAACATACACCTTAACATCTCTAAAATAATATCATAAAACAAATATAATCAACCATACTTCTAATATAAAGATACAAATATTGACTTAATTCTAATGTGTGTATTAAATGGTATGGTTTTCATATGAAGGATTTAATTATAAGAGGTTGATTTCACTTTAAGTGGTTTAATTGATTTGAAAATTTTATTTAGCATTTTCTTTTATTTCATTTGACTTACACTTAAACTAAGTGTTATAAAAAGAAAAAAGAGGATTACTCACTTTCATCACTACCTTAAGTCACATCTAAATCATATTTAATCAATTCTCTTTAGTGAATGGCTATTAAATTAATTAATCTTAAGTTTGAGTTTGCTTTAAATGATTCCATTCTAAGACATCTTAAGATTAATTGGATTGAATTATTATCACATGACACATGTTCATTCATTTCCTTCCATCATATGTAATGTGCTTGTGACTAAATATACCTACACATACAATATGTCTTAGCACACTTAAATGATTGATGTAAGCATATACATTTGGAATTTAGATGTTTCATTTGATTGAATCATTTTATCATATTAATTTAAAACTCTATCTAAATTCTTATAAAAAAATAAATAGGAATGAAATTAAATAGGTAGTATTATATTGTTAACTTGAAGTGAGGTCAAATGACCTCTAGTAAAGCCTATTCAGATGTCCAAACTATTACTCAAACATATGTAAGTTTGTACACATGAACATAAGAAGGACTTTAAGACATGATCAATTCAATCACTTGAACAAATATGAATGCATATTTTTTTAATAGAAAATGGGATTTTTTATTCATTAGCTAAATGCACATACAAGTGTATATAAAGTCTTAAGTGGATACTTCACCATTGTTAAACTAGGGTGAGATAAATACCTCCTTGGGGCTATAAAGCCTTGCATCCCCAAATGTCAAACTAGATATACTCATTATTCTTAAATACATGAATGTACAAATAATAAGAATGGAAAAGTCATGCAAAAGTTATATTTGATTTAATTGAATAAATATTTTCATTCATTAGCTAAATGAGCATACAAGTGTATAAAAGTAGATACTTGCCATTATTAAACTAGGGGGTGAGGTAAAGACCTCCTTGGGGCTACTTAAAGCCTTTTCATCCCAATTTTAAACTAGATATACACTATTGTTAAATACACATGAATGTACAAATAACTACAAGAATGAAAAATTATGCAAAAGTTGTATTTAATTTGATTGAGTTATTTATGCATGTGAGATAAAGTTCTATCTAAATTTATCATAGTACATAGAATGAATCCAATAAATGTTGTGTTTTCAAATGAACTATACACTTGTTAATATTCAAACTTTAAGTAAATCCATGTAGAATAAAGAAAGAAAACTCCCATATATATTTAAGCTTATGAATATTTATAACTATTATCACTCCATATATTATAATTGATTTATATACTTTGGAAATAATTTTAATGTAATAGGGATAATAGCCACACATATTTTTAATTTAAATCAACACATGCAAGCTTGACATAAAAAGAAATAATTTCATTTGATTAAGTTTTGAAAAAGATGAATGCATGATTATAAGTGGCATACAATATTTAATATGATTGGAAAGAAATAAAGGGACATAAGCATATGATCTCATTCAATCCAATTAATTCCTAAGGACAATCATACTAAATAAGATCATTTAAAATAAACCAAAGCTTCTTAAAGTCACTTTTAATTTCATATTTGATTTGATTTAAGAAATATGAGAGTAGGTTTATTAATCCTAATCCAACATTTAATGAAAAGTAATTAGGTCAATTTTAGGAATTAATTAGGTAAGGTATGAATTAAATTAATTAATTAACCCTTACCTACATTACCTTAAGGTAATTAATCAAATGATTATGTGCTAATAAAATATGCAAATGGATTGTAAAGTAAATTAGCAATGGTCCTATGAAATGAAAGGTGCCTAATGCAATTGGCTCATAATCATTGATTAATTAAGCTTAAGGAACTTAATTACTTTTATGATTTTTTCACACATGTCAGCTAACCATAATTTCACTAAACCTCTTTGCTTTATTAAACACATAAATACATACTCATGAATTAATTAAGGAAAATTAGAACCATTTTAAAATTTAAATAATCTAATTAAGTAATTAATTAGTTAATTAATTCCTAATTAATTTCTCTTAAAAAGTAAAGGAAACATAGGGAAGAGTTTAGGAAAAATGCCCCAATCACATTCCCTAAACCTCCCTACTATTAATCAGTGCTAAATGAGTCCAATTATTTAGTTAATTTACTATTCACATGCTTAATTAATCTTTAATTAAGTTAAGAAGATAATTAAGGCTTAATCAATCAATTTCCCTAATTAATCATCTAATAAATTCCAAAAAAATGGGGAGGTAGAGGTCATCCCCCTAAGTAACCTCAAAAAATTTGAAACCAATTAGATGATTAATTATAGGGTAATTAGGTTAATTAAGTTTTTAATTAAACCATTTAAGACAAAATTACAACTTAAACTTAATTAAGGATAATTTTAGTGGATTCCCCTCTGAAATACTTTTAAAATGAGCCCTTATTTATATTTTTTGGATTTTCCTACAATTAGTCATGAATTATGGAAGTTTTAGCCTTAAAAAGTAATTGATTAACCTAATTAAGGCCTAATCTCGTCGATGCCATGTGACGTTGATGCGGCACACTTTCCATGATCAAACCTAGATGGTAGTGGGACGTAATTTTGGTTATCGATCTAACATTGGATGGCCCGCAAACAGCTAAGGAGGGATCAGCGGATTAGCATGATGATCGAGCCATCCATTCCAATCACGTGAAATGAACAACCCATGATCTCTCTTCCTATGAACGATGAATGACAGAGCATGTCTGCCATGGATCGCTTGATCCAAGCTCACCCAAGCTTGAATTCATTCCAAAATAAGCCCATACCTTCACGCAAAGGATCCACAAAGATCCAACGACTAGGAACGGCTCATATGCAACTTTTCTTCACAAAAGATCGAACCATTTTTACTTAAATCTTGGTTTTAATGGATTTACCTCACCGGAGCTAAGATCGGTGGTTCGCACACTTGAAAAAGCTTCATCTAGTTGAGGTGAAGCCCTGTTGAGTAGCAATTAGATTGATTTCAAGTGGATAGCTTGATTGGCCAAGAATGGTGCTTTGGAGCTTCTGCTTTCATCGAAGTCCATCCTCGGGTGGCTTTGGAGCTTAGAAATGACTTGGGTGGCTTTGACGATGTGTATGGAAGGTGTGTGAAAGGGCAATTGAGTTTTGGTTAAAAGATGAGGAAGTTTGAACTTGGATTGAACTCCCATGTTTTGACTGTGCATGGGAGGAGAAAATTTGAAGATGGGAAGGCTTGGAAATGCTTTGGAAAGTGCCAAAGAGTTTCATTTCTCGCTTAGGAGCTCAGAGGAGTCGAATGCAAGTGAAATCTAGTTTGAATTGAGGGGGTATATCCTTCAATTTGCTGAGGTGGATGTATGGGATTATCTCCCATTTTTTGGCTGGCTAGCTTTCACAAAGTGTCAAAATGGTCACCATCATGTCCATGTGGCTCAGTTTGATTGGAGGAGTGCTTGAGAGGTGGCTCAAGGCTTAATATGGTCAGATTTCCTTTCTTGGATCCATTAGGTGGTCCGCTTGCAAGGGAGGTGAGTTAACTCACCTCAATTTGGTCCATGGAAAGTCTTAGCCCACTTAGGGTGGGCTAGGAGGTTAGCTCAGACCCCAAATGGGGTGAGTGAGGACTACCAAGTGATAGGAGAGTGGACTTTACCATTTATGAGTGGAATCCTATGTAAAGAGGGCTTGACCAATAAGCAATGGCTTGGATTGGACTCACTTGGCTTTTGGGATGACTTTAAGCTGACCTAAGACTGGTTTGGGTCGGGTTTGATCAACCTCTAATGGGTCATGGGTTGGTTTCATGGGTTTTTGGCTCAATTTGGTCATTTGGGTTCAATTTGGGTCATGTTAGGTTAGGTTGACCAATTGGTTAAATTGTGTCAAACCAAGGCTTGGGTTAGGTTGAAATGATGATTTGAAGTGTTTTGGTTCAAGTGGTTTTAATCAATTTGGCCTAGGTTTGATTTTAGCTCATTTGGATTCATATAGGTCAAATGGGCTAAGTTGACCAATTTGACCAAATTGACCAAATTGGCTTGGGTTGGGTGTTGGTTCAAGTTCAAATGGTTAATTAAAAATGATTGTAGGTTTTGTTTTGAATCAATTTAGATTTATTTTAGATTTTGGCCAGTTTGACCCTTTAGGTCAATTTGGGCTAGGTTGGTCAATTAGGCTAGGTCGGGTCCAATTGATCAAATTGGAGCTTTGGTCAAGTTCAATAATGAATTTGGAATGAACTTGAGTCATTTGTTGCAATCAATTTGGGTTAGATCATGATTTGACCCATTTTGGTATTTTAGGCCAATTAGGGTCAACTTGGGTCAAATGGCCAATTAGACTTAATTTGGCTCAATTGATGGTCAAGTCCTATTCAATCATTGATTATGAGTTTGTGTGAATCAATGGTTTCAATCAATTTGGTGTATGGTGAATTTTGGCTAGTTTGGGTTTCATATGGGCTAAGGGTTGACTTGGTCAAATGACCAAGTTGACTTAGTTTGACCCAATTCAAGGTAATTGATCATCATATGGTGATCTATGATCATGATATGAAGTTTGGATAGTCTTGGTTCAATACAATTTGGGTTGGATTAGAACTTGGTTCATATGGGTTCTTTAGGCCACTTTGGGTCAAGTGAACCTAAATGGGTCAATTGACTTAGTTTTGGCTTGATTAGGGTTTGATTGGATTTATATATGAGCTTAGGATTGAAATATAAATCCAAATGCAATCAATTTGGGCTATGATAGGTTTTGGTTCATTTGGAATTTTCAAGCCAAAAGGGCCAAGTTGGGCTTGACTTGGGTTGATTTCAATTTTGCTAGATAATTGTAGGTTTCATTTATATTTGGATAGATTATTGAAGGAATGATTGATTCAAGAGAAAATCCATTGGTTTTGGCTTGATTTAGATAGGTTTTGGCCAAGTTCAAGAAATTGGCTTAAAGGGCTTAAATTGAGTTTTAATTTGATTTTGGATTTGGTTTTGGCTATTTGAATTTATATTTCATTTATATTTGGGAATATAAATGAAGATATAAATGACTTATGAGAAAATCACTTGAGTTTGGAGTGATTTGGAAGCAAATTTGAATAAGCTCATGAAGGTAGTTCTAAAGGGCTAAGAAAGAAATTGATTTAGTTTGATTTAATTTTGATCATGGGAATGTGGGCTTCATTTATATTTATGAATATAAATGGATAAATAATTGATTTTTAAAAAATCACTTGATTTGGGTTGAGATTTGGTTAAGCTCATGGAGGTGGGTCCATATGGCTTAAGAAGGGTCTTGGTTTTATTTGATTTAGTTTGGTTTTGCTTTTGTCATTTGAGTTTGGATTTCATTTATATTTATGAATATAAATGATGGAATAATTTATTTATAAAGAAATCAATTTATTTTGATTTGGTTTAAAGTGAATTTTGGCTAAGCTTATGAGAGTGGATCATATGGCTTAGGAAGGATTTTGGAGCTTGGATTTAATTTTGGGTTTCAATCATTTGAAATTGAGTTTGGACTTGAATTTGATAAATGATTGAGGGATTGAATTTATCTTTAAGAAAATCAATTGAATTTGGTTAAGGCTAAGGCTAAGTTCATGAGAGAAAATCATAGGGCTTAGGAAGGATTTTTGGAGCTTGGATTTGATTATGAGATTGACTGTGAGTTTTGGGAATTGTATATGGTATTTGGAATTTGAAGTTGGGGTTTGATTTGAGGAGGAAAGCATGGATTGGGTCTAAGCCATAGGGTAGATAAGTTTCCCTAGATCCCTAATGCATAACTTGCTCCTATGATTAGCCCTTCTAAGTCTCTAGGCTTAGGTTAAGTGTTCACCTAATCACTAGAAGTGTCTTAAGACTAAGGAGCTCTTAATGTCTTTAAAACTCCTAGGTTTATGATGAGGAGATTGAGAACTCACTCCAAAAGTGAGGTCAATAATGAGCTGATTCTACGGTTAGCCATCATGGTGTTCGTGGGTCCGATAGCGAGTGGTCATTAGATGACATATTAGAAAACTACTTTGTCGAGAATAAATAAATTCTTGAGAGTGACCATTGGATTAGGAGGAGGATAGAGTCCTCTTTGATCCTGATGAGGATGATATGTTGGATGACACAATTGAGGTCCACAAGGTCGACACATGAGGGTCCTTACAATGGGATCATCATAGCCAGGAAGGCATCGTGCTCGAGGAAGGTGACACTTCTCACTCGACTCAGCACCTCCTCTGCCAGCTTAGGAAGAAGGATGATCATATTGACAAGATGGAGAAGAAAGTAGAGGAGTTGATGGCAGTAGTTTTAGCATTGCAGAATTCAGTCCCAATGTCATTGCCTTTTCCAAAGGTAGCTGACCAGCCAGAGTTGGTACATACCTTAGACCATCCTAGGTGCACTCCTACAAAGGACAATGTTGGTAGCTTGCATAGGAAGGTCCTGATGGCATCCATGCATGAGAAGGACATCATATGGTAGAAAGCAGTGAGGGAAGGGCAAGCTAGGAAGCTCATCCATTCTGAAGGGTAGACCATACTCGAAGGAATTTGATGTAGTTCAATACCCCAAGGGTTTTATGCCACCTTCCTTCAAGATATTTGATGGTAGTGGGAACACGCGAGCATATTTACACTTTAGAGCTTGTTTTAGCGTTGTAATGGCGCCTCTTTAGACTCATGTCAAGCAACGGTTGCATTTGATTGGTACACCCCATCGGTTTGGTGAAGACTTTCTTGAGTTGGTATTCATTCAGAGGTTTCTTTGGAGCTCACGAGAGTGGCGGAGACCTTATTTAAGCAGTAGAACACTAACGAGTCCTTGTTGATTATATTCTTAGGCATGGAGCATGAAATGTAAGCCCTGTCCAAATAGCATGCCCATTGAGATTCTTCTTAAGAATATCCATGGTTCGGTCACCTTCATGCTTAAGGGATTTACCATCAAAACATTCAAGAAATTAATCAACAAGTCTATTAGCCTGTAAGTGGAAGCCAAACAGTTGCCTTTTCCTGACCAATCATCTTGGCCCAAGTCACAAAAGTGTTTGAAAAGAAGCCAAGAATAGTTATGTCAGTGGACAGAGGGAAGAAGCCATCCATAGTCGATTATGAGACCAGATAGCGTCCTTTTCCACCTCTTTGCCACCTCACGTACCGACCACCACTCACAATGGTCGTTCCCACCACCTCATCAGTCTTCCAGTAGCGGTATGCATATCCACCACCAGGTAGCTATTACCCACCTACTCTTGATGATAGATTGAATAAGCCATATTCATTCAAGAGGGAGGTAGTTAGGAAAATCTTTAAGAATCTCTTAAAGAAACCTGACTTTTAGTTACCAGAGCCTAAGAGGCTAGAGGAAGTGGTCAAGAGTAATGATCCTAACTATTGCCCCTACCACCACATGATTTGCCATGTCTTAGGATTATATTACTTTTAAGGATTGGCTTGGCGTAGTACAAGTTAGGCATTGTAGTTATCCCCAATACTTATTAGAGCTACCATCTAGTTCTATTAGGGTAATTCTTGGGAATACTTGCGATCCTCTTAATACAAAAGAAGGTTGGGATATTTCCATATCTCGATCCTCTAAAAATGTTATTTCTAAGATAAAAAAACCTTCCTTATAGGTGCCTGAGGTAGCTCAAACCTCCAACTTCAAGGAAGGTTTTGCAAAGACAACTTGAAGAATGTGACAACCAGTAGCGGCAAGATGGGTCACCATACTTGCGGGATAGTCCAATGGCGCCCAGTTCTTTCAACCCTTCTTCAACTTCTTATTAGTGTTGTATCAGTGGACAATGGCATTAAATCTCCTAATATGCTTACTTTACTTTATTTCTATCATGTACCTCCACCCAAAAAAAATCAATGAAGAAAGCCAATTTTACTTACATCTTGTCCACATCTGATAGTCTTGATTTTATTCTTGTTGAAAACTCTCCAAGTCTAGAAAATAATAATAGCTTTAGTAATTGATCCTCTCTCTTCTAATTCAGAATCATACTTCCCTTTCTTAAATCATTCGGGTTCACCTCTTGAGATTGACTTGGAGTCAACTGACTCTGAGGATCCCAAAGGAGAAGTTGTATACCTTAGAAGGTAGAACTTTCCACAAGTTCATCATTTCAAGAAGTCCAGTCAACCTATGGCAAAAGTTCTATCTCCTAGGGTAGCACCTCAAGATAAGGGAAAATATGTCATTAGTTTCAGTGAGCAAATAGCCCCTCCAAAAGATGCTCCACCTATGGATATCCTTGTGGAGGACCAAGTCAGAGTTGATTACAACATCTTAGCACACCTTAGAAAGTTTCCAACTAAGTTAAACATATATGACGCCCTTGTCTTATCCAAAGATATGAGAGAATCTCTAATCAAGGCTCTTCTTGATCCAGAGATATACTTAGCTCAACTAACTATTGTAGGAGACAGCTACATGAGGGACATATTAAGAGTTACATTTAGTGATTAAGACTTACTTCTAGATGATGAGCACAACTCTTTACATTATAGTGGATGTTGGCAGATACAGGCTATCCAGAGTTTTGGTTAAGCAAGGTGCATTAGTCAATATTATGAGTTTAAGAACCCTTGCCTACTTGAGGATCAACATCTCTAAACTCTAAAATGAGAGGATGATGTTGAGAGGATTCAATACAAGGCGAGAGGTCCTTAGGCTCCATAGTGTTGCCATTAGAGATAGATGATTGGAAGACAGAATCTACGTTTTACATTATAGACTCGAATACATATTTCAATACTTTGTTTGGGAGATCATGGATATATGAAAACAACACATTTTTATTCTCTATACATCAGTGCATGAAGTTCATGAGAGGTGGGATTGAGTATTGTGTCAAAGGAGATATCAAGCCATTCACAATTCATGAGGTCAGGATATATGATGATGCAACCTATTTCCTTCCCCAAAATCAACAAGTCTATTCTCGTAAACTTAGTCAAGATCCCTATGAGGGATAAAAAGAAAGAAAAGAAAAATAAAAAGAAATAAAAAAGAAAAGAAAATAGAGAAAAAATGAAATAAAATGGAGCAAAACAGAGTTGGGGAAGATATAGAGCCTAACATTAGATTCCACCCATAGTTAGTTACTCCATTTGAACATATATGGGATGACTCGACCTCCACCAGGTAGAGGAAGAGGACAGTTTAGAGGTAGCCCCGAAGTGGAAAGCCTCCCTATTGGCCACCCAATAGAAGGTATGTCCCAACTACAAAGAGTGCATATGCTATCCACATAGACTTAGAATCTAGTTCAGGCGATGAGTCTTATGTGATTAGCACACCAATTTGTTCTTCTCAGTAGCAGATCCCTTTCAAGGTGACACTTAAGTAGGATAGTGATGAAGACCAGGCTCTAAAGCAAATCATAAATGTATCCAAGGCTATGTGTGCAACAGTCAGGAATCAATTGGGAACCTTAGCTCTAACACCACTTTCCTCACAAAAAAGTAGATGGTTTGGTAGTTAAGGAAGCCCTAAGTCACAGTGAAGACTCAGGTTCTTTCTAGGAGTGTCATCCTCAAGTCAAAAGTTGATGTAAAACTTGAGGATGATTCATATAAATATTTAAGAGAATTACCTTTTGATTGGAACTCGCCATGTGTTCTAAACTTATCAAAGAAAGGGTTAATTCCACATACTTGGTCAAAGCATGGGTCAGACTATTTCAAAAGAATATGGAAGAATGAATGCAAAAGCTCTCAATCAAAACCAGGACTAGGATTGATGATTGGGTCGATGATGACAATTACTACTTAGTCATCAATCATTTAGAATGTGATATGTTAATTTCAAATCATGCTAACTCATACGAGGAGGTGTGTTTAGAAACTTGGATGCCTAATTTTGAAGTGAAAGATTCACTACCAGAGTTTGAAGAGAAGATCAAATCAACCATTGATGAGCTCAAAGAAATCAACTTAAGAATTGAAGACAATCCATGTCTAACATACATCAGTTCTTTGTTGAATGATACTAAAATCAATGACTTAGTTAGGTTGTTGAGTTTAAGGATTACTTTGCATGGAGTTATGAAGAGATGTGAGATTTATCTCTCCGTAGTTCACAAATTAGTAATAGAGCTTAGCTAACCCTATCAAGTAAGCTCCTAGACGCATGCAATTAGACTTTGAACAACATGTCATTTTTGAAGTCAAGAAATTGATTGATGTTGGCTTCATCAGAGAAGAAAAATATCCTACCTGGTTGGCCAGTATTGTCTAGTTAAGAAGATGAATGGTCAATTTTAAGGATCTAAATAAAGCCTATCCAAAAGATGAATTTCCACTGCCAATATCAGAACTGATGGTGGACATTGCCTCATCTCATGTAATCTTCTCTTTAATGGATGGCTCATCTGGATATAACCAAATAAAGATGACCCCTACTTTTTAAACCCCAATTAGAATCTTTTGCTATAGGGTCATACCTTTCGACCTTAAAAATGCATGTGCTACTTACCAGCTGGCCATGACTCGAATCTTTGATGAACTCCTTCATCATCAAGCTGAGTGTTATGCGGATGATCTTTTAGTCAAATGTAAAGAAAAAGAAGACCATCTCTTTAACTTGAGAGTAGTTTTTGAACAGTTAAGACAATTTAACCTCAAAATGAATCCCCTGAAGTGTGCATTCAAAGTAGCTTCAAAGAAATTTCTTGGATTTGTTGTTCAGGATTGAAATTGATCTAGAGAAGATCAAGGTTGTTAAATACCACTCTTAAAAGTCTAACTAAACTTCAGATTATTTTTTAGGGGTTGGATGCTTTATATCCAACATATTAGGAAGATGCCAGCCATTCTTAGCACTTATCAAAAGGATGCTAAGTTCAAGTGGGATGATAAGTGCTAGTATGCCTTTGAAGACATCAAGCTCTACCTAATGACATTGTCAGTTCTACCAGCCCCTATCCCAGGCAAGCCATTGATTCTCTACACTGCTACATTAGATGACTCCCTTAATGCTTTGTTGGCCCAAGCCAATGATAAAGGGAAAGAGAATGTACTCTACTACCTCAGCCATCGTCTAATCCCTACTGAGGCAAATTATCCACCTATTGAAAAGCATTGCCTAGCTTTAATCTTTACATCAAAAACTACGTTTTCCCATAAGGTGAACTTGATATCTATGATCAACCCACTGCAATATCTCATGACATGACCGATGCTATCAGGATGGTTGGTGCGATGGTACATGATTTTTTTTATAGTTTGACATTACTTTCATACCCCTCTGTGCGGTGAAAGGACAAGCACCGGTGAATTTCTTAACAGCACACCCACTTCCTGTTGATTCCCTGCTTAGTGATGACCTCCCCAATGAACAAATCATGAACTTAGGGGAGGTCATCACTAGCCTTGTCCTTTCAAGGGAGGTCATGACACCAGCATTCTTGGGAGATGTACTTTGATGGTGTGACTTCCTCTCAAAGGGGAGAAGAACCATGATTTACTATCCCAAGAAAGGCAAGGGTAGGAATAGTTCTCCTCACTCTAGATCATGATGTGATGAGATTCTCATATCATCTGTCCAATCCATGCACCAACAACGAAGCTGAATATGAGTCTTTGATTACTAGTTTGGACTTAGTTATTACTATAACCATCCAAAATATCAATATCATCGGGGATTCTCAGTTAGTCATCAACTAAATTTCTGGGTCCTATAAGGTTTTGAAGCCTAAGTTTCATCATTACCATAAGTACACTATGGAGTTGCTAACCCAAATCCCAGAGGTAACCATTTATAAGATTCTTTAAGGAGAAAACACCATAGCAGGTGCTTTAGCTAAGCTTGCCAAGGAGTTGGCATGTCTGGAAGATGAGTCCATACCAATAAGGGTCCAAAATAGACAAGTCTTATCTCATATTAATGCTGAACTCATCGAGAGACTCTCTCTTAAAGGAGAGGTTGTCATTTCCAAAAAGGACAAGGAGTTGTATTATTCATGGATTATCTAAATATAGGCAAACTACCTCAAGAGAAGTCCCATCGGATGAAGCGAAAAAACTTTCCTACGCTCCGTGGAAGGCACCTGGTCCTTTGATCATATGTGGTTATGTTGTTTGGACAAACACGAAGCTCATAAGATCATGATTGATGTACACTCAGGTTTATGGAGCATAATAATCTGGTCCAAAGATGAAAGCCAATATCAAGAGACTAGGATACTACTGGCCATCGATGAGCTGCATGGATGTAGCTAGGCGATGCCACCAATGTCAGGTGCATGGTGTGGTCCTACACCAGCCATCCAACAATCTAAACCCTACATTGGCCTCATGGCCATTTGAGTGTTAGGGTGCTGACATAGTGGGTTCGATTGATCCTCCTTTTTCCAAGGGTCATTAGTTCATCCAAGTGCTACTTTTCCAAGTGGGAGGCGATCCCACTCGAGAGGTCATCACATGTGTTCTAGTTTTTTGACCCAATTGTATATATAGTTCGATATATATCGATAATGCGCATTCAAGAGCATCAAAATCAATGACTTTGCTCAGAGACATTTCATAGATTAGAGATATAATACCATCAACTACTTGAGAGAAAATGGCTTGGCAGAAGTCTTCACCAAAACTCTCATCAAGATATTAAAGAAGAAACTGACGATGATGATGGCATGGTGGTTGGTTGAAGCCTTGTGAGCTTATGGCACCATATATAGAACTCCAACTCAATCTACCCATTTCTCCTTAGTGTATGGGTCTGAAGTTGTTCTACCATTAGAAGTCCAACCACCTTCACTAAGGATAGTTGTGGAAAGTAAGATCCCAATGGAGCAGAATGCCAAGTTGCGGTTAGAAGAGCTTGAAGGTTTAGAGGATAGACTTGGGCATGCGAACCGTTGTAGCTAAAATAATTCAAGCTCACAACAAGTTGGTTCATCCTAAAACTTTTCAAGTAGGAGAGCTTGTTCTAGTTCTAAGAAGACCAATTATTGCCCTTCGCAAGATGGGAGGCAAGTTTGAACCCACTTGGGAAGGACCTTTTTCCATAGAGAAAGCCTACCAAGGAGGATCTTATCAGCTCATAAATCATAAGGGAGAGCGTCTGATGCTTTCAATCAATGGGCTCTACCTGAAGAAATATTATCCATAAATCTTATTTTAAAATAATTATCAATGAAAATTTTCATCTCAAATTCCATCTCTTCCAGTTTCAAAAGATCTTTGTTTATGAATCTGCCACGATGCGTTTAAGGTAGGTGTAAGAACCCGAGCGACATCCTATCCTTTATCAACATGACACAAACACAAACTACACATAATCACATATAAAACAAACACATATCTTTTATCTTGGGCTACTTTGAGTTGGGATAATGCCCCAACGACACTCACTCAGTAGCTGCTTTAGGTAGGGCTGACATGCTACACTACTAGTGTGTCTCCCTAGTGATTCCTTATTTTGGAAGATGTAAGTCTGCACTCTTTCTTCCTAACTTGACCATTGCAAACTAAAGAGGCCCTTATTAGTTTGTTAGGCCTTACTGCGCAGTCGGTAAGCTACCTCATGTTGACTTTATTTAAGAAGGTGTAAGTCTACTACACTTTCATCTTGAACTAGCCATCATGCACTGACTTGGTAGAGTATATTTAAGGCATAGGGTAAGTCCCCCAATAGCTCCTTTCTTCCTGACTACCTCAAGTCTAGTCTAGTCCTCCCGTGGGACTCCTCGGTTAGTAGTTTCCCTAGGTCTGATAGCATTTGTTATGCCAATGACAAAATATACTGGTGATCATTTCCATCTGTGAAGATGTAAGTCTACATGCCTTCTTCTCAGATTGATCATCATACACTGACGGACACCTTAGGTTGGTTGGTTTTTGCTACGCTGACAACGACCCACCCGGTGGATACACCACTCATAGTAGATGTAAGTCTGCTACACCTTCTCCTTGAGTTGGCCACCATACACCTATAGGCTTTCTTTTATAAAGTCTAAGATAATGCCCCTAACGACACCTCCCCTATGGGAATTCTATTTGGATCACATCATTTATGACACCATTTAGACACTACACGGGTTACTCTTGGATTGGATAGTCCCCCTTTCCTAATAGCCACCCTTATGGTTGGAGAATCTGTCTTGCGGATATGCTGCTTCTCCCTTGGTCTAGTAAGTTTAGATAAGACAAGGCCGATATAACCCCTTCTCAATGTGGTCCCTCACACACTAACAGAGTCTATGCAAACATATAAACAAATATATATCTGCTTGTGGATTAGGAGGACACCCTCAATAACATCTTTTCCAAAGTAGACATCCTATCTTTAAGGTAGTGTCAGCAAAACTCCTTATAAGAATCATATGACTACTCTTGAGTTGATATGAGTCCACAGTGGTATTCACTCAGTAGTCACCCTAAGTCGGGTTTGATTTTTTATGCTACCAACAAAACACCCCAGCAGTTGCTCCTCACTTTGAAAGATGTAAGTCTGCTATTGTTTCTTCCTAACTCAATTATTGCACACTGAAAGGTAGCCCTTAGGTTGGTTAGCTCTACCTTGTAGCCAGTAGATTATTCCTTTGGATTTATAAATTTGAGATTGGATAAGACCAATATATCCCATTCTCAGTGGATCCATCGCACATTGATAGGGTCCATAAAATTAAAATAAAATTAATCTTGACTATCCTTGAGTTGATATAAGTTCCCGGTAGCATTACCCTAGGTCGGGTTCCATTTATTATGCTACCAATCACCCCAACGATTGCTCGCTTTGGAAGATATAAGTTTTCTATGCTTTCTTCTAGCTCAGTTATTCGCGACAACTCTTAGGTTGGATGGTCTTACATAGCTAGACTATCCCTTTGGATTTGTAAACCTAAGATAGGCTAAGGTGATATAGCCCTTCTTAGTGGATCCATCGTCGACATAGTCCATCAATTAAATCCACCGTATCCCGGTGGATCGAGCTCATATCTCCGGTGAGCCCAACCTCAAACCAATAAAATTAAACTAAACCAACTCCTATCCCTAGTGGATACATCCATGAAATCAAACTCACACATAACCTACTTCCTAGTGGAAGGTTTGTACACCCATCCCCGATGGATTATAGATTCTAATCCCTAGCTATAGTGTATATTTTTTGATGTATGAGAGACCACACAGATCTTATGGGATACTTATTAAATTGATTGAGTATGACATTAAGGAATGATGCACTACCTAAAAAGATATAAATTATCACCCTATAATGGATCTAATCACCTAATAAAGACTCCTAAGGCATGATGAGTCTTCGAATATACCAGAGATTTTCTTCTACTTTACATGGAAAGTAAAGCAGGATTTATTTTAAGCCGAGTTCGTTAAGTTTCCTATGGAGGCAAGCCTCCATAGTTAATTACATTCTAATGAATGGGAATTCCTTAAGAATACTCTCGATTAAAGTAGACAACTAGGGTCTCCAAAGATTTCAAGGTTAAGACTATCAAAGGATTGGTTATGTTTGAAAAATCAATTGGAGAGACTTATTTTGGAAGTCAAAGGAGACGAGTAGGAAATTCTCATGATACTAGGAAGCCTAGTGAGCATTCCAATCTATCTTATAGTTGAGCTTTATATATTTGAAATTGAGAGGATTATTTATTTGAGTAGAATTTTTATTAGAAAGCTGGGACTTATAATCCAACAACACAAGATTATGGAAATGCCTAATAGGTGAGGATTTATGCTAGTAGCGCAAAGAAAATAACTACATCAGATCCTAAATCTAAGGAGCTTTGGAATAAGCCAAAGCACAACCTAAATCTAAGCAAAAATGGGTATATGATTTACCTCCATAATAGAGGATAAATCACTTTACTTGAGTGGCAACCATCTAACTCCTCCTACGTTTTAAATTCATATGGTTAAGTCTTATAATTTTTCAAGATAGTTGGGTTATTATTATTTAGAAATAGACTAAAGTCCTTAAACCCACTCCTTAAGAGACCAGAGCATAAGTAGTATGAGTAATGGTTTAATCTACAAATACAAATCTTTTCAAATTTTATTTAATTTTTGACACTTCATTTTGACAAAGGCCATAGGATTTTTGTATGCCGAAATGCATGTTGAAATGAGTTGTAGGGAAAATCAAAAGAGAAGAAGGTGAAGCTCCGTCAGTAGGAGTTGCTCTCATAGGTTAAGTGATTCCCATATGTGCAAGGACAGAGGCCCTCATTTTATAAGAGTGATATAAGATATATATGGTGTTAAACATACAACATTCAGTTAAGGGGTTTCTAAATCTTTTATTTATTTTAATTTAACATATAGGCTTTATGCGAGGTTATGAGTTATTTAGAAATTTAATTATGATTTGTAATCAGGCAGAAGATTTATTTTTTCCTAAGAGCCTAATCGAATCCAGGCCACACATTGAAACATCAATCATTTAAAAAACTTAGAAAAGCATGCCATCTATAGGACACATTTTAAATAAATCAACCAATTTTTATAATTATCATGAAAGAGTAAAAGGTCAATGTGGTCGAGTGCTGCCATACAACCTAAAAAGAGAAAATGTATAGTCGAGCTGTACCCTTATTTGGCCTAGAATATGAAAGAATAATTACAATTTACATATGAATAAATTCTATGGGGGTCTTCTTTTCTTATGGTGAAAATTTTAATTTCTAAAGAATAAATATACTTCCATCTTCACTCTGTAGAATAAAATGAAGATTGAAATATACTTCTTCTTTTTATGTATTTTAACACCACGTAGATGTTCTTATTGAGGGTGATCGGTATGGAGAGAGGTGTAGTATCTCGAAAGATAGAAGTCACCACCCTACAATGGACCTAGTCACCTCAACAAGGACTCTTAAGGATAATGGGTCTGCATGTGTACAAAAGATTCTTCCCCTATTACATGGAAAAGTAAAGTAGGGTTTATTTTAAATCAGGTTCATTAAGTTCCTTACAGGGCCAAGCCCCTATAGTTAATTATATCCTAAGGAATGAGATCCTTTAGGAATACTCTCGATTAAGGTAATTGATCGTTATCTCCAAAGATTTCAATAGTTAAGACTATCAATCAATTAGTTTGTTTTGGAATATCAAATGGGATTGATCAAAGAGAGGGAGATATTATTGAAGCCAAAGGAAGATAAGTAGGAAATCCTTACGATGCTAGGAAACCTAGAGAGCATCTCAAACTATCCTATGATTAGGCTTTATATTTTTGAATTTTATTTGAGTTGACTTTTTATTAGAAGCTTAGGGCTTATGATTCCACAACACAAGATTATGAAAATGCCTAAGAGATGAGGATTTATGCTTTTGGCCCATAGAAGGGAGAAGCAACCTCAAAACCTAAATCTAGAGAGATTTAGCGAGGGACAAAAACACAACCTAAATCTAAGGCAAAAAATGAGTATTTGGTTTGCCTCCATAAGAGAGAACAAATCACCGAACTACTTGGACTTACAACCGAGGGGTGACTGCCAACTAACTCCTCATACAATTTTAAATTCATGTAGAAAGTCATATGCTTTATGCAAGATAGCTAGGTTGTTATTTATTTAGAGAGAGACTAAGTCTTTAAATTCACTCCCTAAAGAGACTAGATCATGTAAGGGCATGCTTCAAATAACCTAAATCTAATGTGAATCATATCATATTCATTTTTGGACAATCATTTGACTCAATCTTATAGGATTCATATGCCTAATGCATGAGAAGTAAATTATTGGCCAAAATTAGAAATTACTTAAGGTAGGGATGGAAATGGAATTAGGCAAGTGTTAAGTTCTTTTCAAATGAACTAAACACTTCACCAATTCCTATCCAAAATTATACTAAAAGAGGGGAGAAGGAAAAAACTACACTAAGGACATCCTCATATTTTACTTACATGCAAGCTTATAAATAAAATATAAGTAACACACTTTCAGTTTTGATAATTGATTCATATAGTTTGAAAATAATTTGGATTTAATAGTGATAATAGCCACTCATATTTCTATTTTAGCCAAAATATGTAATTTGACATAAAAGAAACATTTCACTTTCATTTTAAAAATTCACTGGATATTGGCATTTCTATGAGCGAGAAAATAAAAAATTTCATTAAAATATAAGTGCTTATTATAATAGGAAAGATATTTATAGTAAGCCACATTTAATAATTCATAATATGTATTTATGGTAGTGCTATTGAAACTTACTAGTTTTCCTAAAAAAAACTTTATTGTTATGGTGCTCCTTCACGTTGGCGAAAAACTCTCGCACCATAGGGATGATGTAGGAATTGATCTCATAGGCTTGCTTCGCCTAGCCGTGTTCATTGATCACCCTTTCTACTCTCACATTCTGAGCTTTTTAGGATGAGATGCTTGTGGGTGAGAACATGTTGATACCTCTCTTCATCTTCTAAGCTAGCAAATCTATTAGCTTCAAGTAGCCCTCCTCTTACTAACAAGCCTCTTGAGTGGCATGCTTTATTTTTTAATGGGGGAGAAAACTAAGAAAATGTGTGTGTGTGTGTGTGTGTGAGAGAGAGAGAGAGAGAGAGAGAGAGAGAGAGAGAGAGAGAGAGAGAGATAGAGAGAGAGGACTAAAGAATAGAAAAATGTAAAATAAAAGAATCTTCATAGCCTAAAGGGCTATTTATAAACCAGTATAGTGTCTTGACACTTCATCGGCTAACTTCTCGGTCAAATAGGAAACCAGTCGCGCTCACATGCAATGCTAAAGAGCTAGTTAGTTGGTTAACTCAATTACTGTGCCAGTCAAAAAGAACATTCATTAACATTAATTTTGTAATAAACAATGTGTCAGGCATTAATGTAGGGCCGCAATGCTGGTCAGAAAGTTAATTCTTTTTATTTAATTTGGCTATTAATTTGCCAACTTTTCTAAAATTATCTTTGACTAGCATTGCGACACTCACATGCATTGCTGAGGTGCTCAATCAACATGAATAAGCTAAGATAAACAAATCCAATCTTAAATGCTACAATGCTGGATTTTTAGTGTTGAGGCGTTACCCACTAAATGCTACAGAACTACCCACTAAATTCCAAGGCGTTACCTACCCCATAATTCTATAGGGCTATCCACTAAATGCTAAGGTGTTATAAATGCTTGTTTACTAATGCCTAGGCATTATGTTTTTTAGTGTCGTAGTGCTATATTAATAATGCCAAGGTGCCCCCCCCCCCTTCATAGTTAGTGCTATATTTTCAACATTAAAGCATGTTAACATAAAATAAATTTGAATTACCCATGACACATATATAGAAATCTAAATTAAAATGACTGAGGATGCTATGCAGGTTAATTTCCTGATTAGGTCTTATGACTAGGTCCAAGTCAACAAAACCTAATCATTCCCCGATGTTGATTATAAAATTCATCAGGAGGGAATATGTTCAAATTGAATGAAATTCATCATTTAAAATAATTTAAAGCAAACAATCATCCACTCATCCATCATTATTTGTCAAGGATGATAATCTAAGAAAACCTTTGCTCATAAATAGTTAATGTCAAATTAAATATATCTATGTTCATACTCAAATAATCTCATGCTAGTAAAGTTGTGGCATGTGTTCTCTATCTACGTGATTTTGCCGTCTCATGGTACTTCATGAAATGTAGATGTAGATTCTCGGTGGTAGCTTCTATATAGTTATGCTATATTTGATCATGGCAATAGCCCGTATATCTCCAAATGGCTTTGCTCCTTGAGCCATGAGTTATAAAATATATTTAATTGATAAAAAGCCTTCTGTTAGTAAGGTTGACTTAAATTTATCAATTTAGATAAATATTAGCTCAGGTCTACAAGAACATTTTTGATGGTGTAACACATGACTGTTGACAAAGATTCTTCAGTTAGGAACTATTTTCCCTAGCTAAGTAGACTAGAGACCACGACAGCCCAAGATGATGAAACATGGGATCTTGATCAGGCATGTTATCATCCCCCATAATATACACTTTAAGTTAAATGACTGTTATTTATGTCATATTATCACTAAAGAACTCATAAAGTTGTGATTATTTCCAACCTTAATTGAGAGTGCTCTCTTACTATGGTAAGAGGGGTAATTAGCTATGGAGGCTTGCGTCCATAGGAAGTAGAACAAATATCTAAATAAATTCTAATGTAATGTCAGAGGAAATCTGGTTGAATATATATCAATCTGCCTCACAAAAAATATACTCCTATTCATCTTAATAAAGATGATAGAGAGCATCCTCAAAATTATTTTTTCAAAGCAATCATTAGACTTTTGAAATGTACCAATTGCAATCTCTCTCAGCTCAAACTCTCTTTTATGGTAATATTCCTTCAAGTCCAACTTTATTTTTTTAGTTCTCCATCCATTATTGTGTTGAATACATTATCAAAATAAATTTTCTCTATATGCATCATGTCAAGAATATGCCATATCAGATTAGACTTTCAATATGGAGATCCTAAAAAAATACTTCACTTTATCCAATTATGTGTCACACCATAACTCGGTACACGACTATCAACTAAAATAAGAGAATCAAATATAGTAAGCATATAGCTAATAATATGCCAGTACACCAATGTCCCATAAAATTTTAAGCTCATCTATCAATGGTTGCAAGTAGACATCAATCTTCGACTTAGGGTTATGTGGTCTAAGAATGATCAAAGGTAAAAACAAATAAGGAGTTGTCATGCATATCTATAGTGCTAAATTATATGGTGTAACTATCATTAGAGAATATGGATAAGGTGATGTAGACTGACTAAATGGTGTGAAATCATCTGCGCAAAGGCCAAGTCTAATGTTTTATGGTTTAGCTATAAAATCTAAGTAAGTGTGATTGAAATGCTTCCACGCTTCTCCATTTGATGGATGGTTTAATATATATTTCTATGTAGTGATGTCATCACATGTGCTGGGATGAATGCATGAAAGAGTACAGTCTCTGCAAATGTGGAGTTAGTTGAAAGTAGAACAAATGCTTGTGTGGTGCATCTTTTTGCTTGCATTGTTTTCTACTTTGTGGCTTGAACCTGGGCACTCCGTAAAATTTGCATTTAGTATCCTATGCACTATCCTTATAATATAGCATATAATCATTCACATAGCAGTCAATTTTTTTTAGCTCAGTCCTAATGAATGCATAAAATTCATATGACATACACATTTAGCATGTTGGGAAGGAACTAAAATGATGAAAGCATGTAAATGCATTCACCCTAATTAATTCCTAAAGATAATCTTATGAAATAAGAAAGCTTAAAGCAAATCAAATTATTTTTAAAGAAGGTTTGGTTTTGTTTTGAGTTTGATTTAATTCAAGAAATGTGAGGTGAGTTTGCTGTTCTTAACCCATTCCTACATGTGTATGATATTTATGTTCAATTTTTAGATGATTAGATCCATTTTATATTTTGATTAGGTTAAGGTGTGAATTAAGTGTATTAATTACCCCTTTCCTACCACCTTAATATTTTTAATCAAATAATTATGAGCCAATGAGATGACATAAAACCTCACAAAGAATTTAAATTTTCAATGCACCTAGGAAGAAAAGGTCTAATGCAATTTGGCTCATGATTAATGATTAATTAAACTAAGGGGTTAACTTAAGTAATTTCATAAACTCTCTCACACATGTGAGTTGGATTTTGATTTCCTTAATGTACTTAGGATCTTACACACTTAAGAATCTATCCAAGATAGACTAATTAAGTTCTAGAAGGTTTTATAATTTTATGAAATTAATTAAGAGGATAATTAGTGAATTAATCCTTAATTAAGAATGGATCAAGGAAGGAAAGGGAGTATAGGGAATATCTCAAGGAAAGTACCCCAAAATTATTTCCTAAACCTTAAATTCACTTAATCAAAACTTAATTAACTCAATCAAAGGGTTAAACCACTAATTATGCCCTTAATTAAGCTTAATTACATTAAAGGAGTAATTAAGCAATGAACTAGAAATTCCCCTAATTAAGCTACTAATAAATCCCAAGAAAATTAGGGGAGGCAAGAGTCATCCCACTAATTAAGCACAAAATTTTTAGGATTAATCAGTAGAGTAATTAAAGGGTAATTAGCAAATTTACATTCCTAATAAAACTTAAATTTAGAGAAACATACTAGTTAAAATCCATTGAAATTAATTAAAGAATATTCTATGCTCAATGATCTTTCAAATGCAATTTATTTTATATTTTTTGATTTTTTTACACTTATATATGAATTTTAGAAGGTTTGGTGATTAATTAGAAATTATTTAATCCCTAATTATATTATTAATCCCATAGGTGCCACGTGGTGCGATGGGATTGAGTATTTAATCCATCACATCGTAGCACCGCGTGGCGGAGGCGCTACACGCTTTCTCCTCAGCCGTCCAATCAAGGATCAAATGGCTGAGATTAAATCTGTGGATTTGGGGGAGGATAATATGGATATTACACATTTTAATCTTGGTCGTCCATCTAAAATGCACGAATGGATGGCCAGAGATCCATCCCTATCACTCTTGTGAGCCATGGAGACTGTCCATGTTTGAAGCCATGATCCGAGCTCGATTAAGCTCAAATTAGGATGAAAATCAACCCACACCATCAACATGCAACCTAGATCACATCTAATGGTTGAAATTCTATGGGATTAACATTCACTTCACAAAGATCCAAATCATAACTAGATTAAGCTCAAAAAATGGCTAACCTCACTAGAGGTGATCACCTGCGCTCGATTCCCTTCTGGTTGAGACGAAGCTTTGCTGAAGATTTGAGCTCTTGAAATTGAGTGGATGCTTCTATGGACTAACTCCTCTTTTCCTTAAGCTCATCTTGATCAAGATGGCTCCTCCCTTGCCTTAGGAACTTAGGAAAGAACTTGGGTGAGTTTGATTGGGGTCCCTGAGGGAGTGTGCAAAGGGAATTGCACTGGTTTTGAGTGTGGAGTGAATTTGGTTTTCGGTGGAGCTCCCCTATTTTCACACTATGAAAATCAAGAAGATGAAGTTTGATTTCACTCTAGGAAGCTTGGGAAGGCTGAGGAAATGCTTCTCTGACTTCCCTAGGTTCAATCCAACTGAGGAATGTGTAGTTTGAATTAAATTAGGGAAAGTATATCTCCCCCTTTGACAATCGGACGGTGAACAAGAGCTTGCCATTTTTGATCAATTTCCTTGATTTAGTGAGATTAGTACGATGTTAGGTGAGTCATTGAATTCTATTTGGCCAGAGGAGTGGAATGGTGAACTCCCCATGTCCTCAAAATAAGTGGAGGCATGATTCCCATGTGGCCATTCAAGGCATGTGGTCGATTTGGCTATTAGGCTAGATTGGGCTGACCCAAACTCACTGGGTCAGGTGCACCACACTCCCTAGCATTCACTTAATCCACTAAGAGAGTGCCAAGTGAGTATGGAGAGGATTTGACCAAATTCCAAGTGGAATTGGCAAAATTTACCCTATGGCCTAGGGGTAAAATGGTCATTTGACCTTGATTTCAGTTTGGGTATGTTTGATATGATGAGAAAATAGGTTTTTCTATGTTTCATTGAATTTGGAGTTGGTTTGATGTGATTTGGCTTATGTTGACCCATTTAGGTCAAAATGGGTCAACTTGGGTCAAGTTGACCAAATGGTCAAATTGGGTCAAACCAAGGGTTGGGTCAAGTTCATATGGCCATTTGAAATGTTTTGGTGGCTTTGGTTTGATTCAATTTAGTTTAGGTTTGAATTTGGTTCATATGATTTCATTTAGGTCAAATGGGTCCAGTTGACCAATTGGACCCATTTGACCTATTTGAGCTAGGTCATGGGTACTGTTGTACTTCGTTCAGTTACGTATTGCTATGGTGTCTTTGTTTCTAATAAATTTTGGTTAAGTTTGAATTTGGCTCAATTTGACCCTTTAGGTCAAGTTGGGTTCTTGGTAAATTGGGCTAGGTTTCATCTAGTTGGCCAATTGGGATTTTGGTCAAGTTCAACAATAATTTTGGAATGAACTTGACCCATTGGTTTCAATAAATTTAGCTTAGATTAAGTTTTGACACATTTTGACTTTTTAAGTCAAGTTGGGTCTAGTGGCCAATTGGGTTAGGTTAGGCTTAAGGGTTGACTTGGTCAAGTTCAAACAATGGTCATGAATGAACTTAGATTATTGGTTTCAACCAATTTGGCCTATGATAGATTTTGGCTATGTTGGGTTTCATTTAGGATAAGTGTTGACTTGGTTTAACCCAATACGAGTATTGATCATCTCATGATGATTGTTGATCATGATGAGAGGCTTGGGTAAGTTTAATTCAATCCAATTTGGTTAGGATTAAAATTTGGCTCATAAGGGTACTTTAGGTCACTTTGGGTCAAGTGAGCCTAAGTGGATCAAATGGCTTGGTCAAAGCTTGATTTGAGTTTGATTGAACTCACATATGGACTTATGATTGAAATAAAAATCCATTTGCAAGTGGTTTGATGTCAAATGGGTTTTAATTCATTTGACAATTTCAAGTTCAAAGGGTGAACATGAAATGGATTTTAGCTTGATTTTTGAATTGAGTTTTGGTTAAGTGATTGAATTGATTGAATTATGAAGAAAAATCAAGAGTTTGACTTGGTTTGAAGTTGATTTGGCTAAGTTCAAGAATTTGACTTGAAAGGCTTAGGTTGGATTTTGATTGAATTTGAGTTTTATTTTTGGAGTTGGCTTTGGTTGTTTGAATTTATATTTCATTTATATATGTGAATAAAAATGAGAATATAAATTGGTCATGAGAAAATTTCATGAGTTGGAAGGGATTTGAACATGATCTAGGCTAAGTCCTAAAGAGAAAACCAAAGTGACTTAGGGAAGATTTGTGAATTTGGATTTGACTTTTAGATTTAGTTTGATTGATTTGAATTTATATTTCATTTATATATGAGAATATAAATGAGAATATAAATGGGTTGTGAGAAAATTTTATGAATTTGAATTGATTTGGAGATGATTTAGGCTAAGTCCTTAAGAGGGAATTAAGGACTTAGAAGGAATTTGGAATTTGGAATTTTAACTATGGATTTCAATCATGGGGTTTCAGTCATAGATTTCAATCATGGGTTTTAGTCATGGATTTCAATCATGTTGCATTGATTTGAGTTTGGAGAAAATCAAGTAAGCTTGAATTGATTTAGGTTTGATGTTGATTTGATTTGGAGTTTGACTTGAAGGAAGGAAGTGAGGAATGTGGTTCAAGCTACAAGGTAGGCAAATATTTCTAACACTCCTAAGGCATGACCTATTCTTATGGCTAACTCTTCTAAGTCTCCAGGGCTAGGTTGAGTGTCCACCTAATCACTAGATGTGTCTTAAGACTAAGGATCCCTTAAAATCTAAGAGAAGTCCTATGTCTAAGATGGAGGGGTTGAGAACTCATTCTAAAAATGAGGTCAACATTTCTTCATTCTTCATTCTTCATGTCTTCATTTCTCCATTTGATTTGGTAGACTTCAAGGCATCACATGGCACCCCAGGATAAAGCCCTCTAACCAATGCTCATCCTTATCCCCCATAGCACTAATCCTAATTCCTAATGTAAAATTACATTAAAAATAGGGTAAGGAAATTTAACTACACCTGCAAAATAAGTGTTAGCTAAACACACATACAACCAAAGCAGTTATATGCATAATTTGGACTTAACACCTTGCACATGGGTAACCAAGCCCACCTGTCCTAACTTGGATTATGCTTAAGGGCTTAAGCAACCTACAAAGAGAGCATTTATATTTATTTGTAAGTGGCCCCTTAAGCATAATCCCTTGCAGAAAATATGATTAGGCTAATCACGACCTACCATCCAATCTACGAGGCATGCACCCTAACATCCAGTCTAAAGCATTACATTACAAAATAAAACATACATCAAACCAAGCACCCCTAACATAAAGCTAGAATTAGTGACTTAATTCTATTGTGTGTGTTATGGCTTATGTGATATGTCTTGTTAAGCATTAGAGTTATGATTTTCTAAGTGTAGAAAGGATTCAAATTAACTCAAAGCGTTGGTTTCACTTTAAGTTGTTTAGTTGATTTGAGGATTTTAATTATATTTTCTTTTATTTCATATAACTTACATTTAGCAACTAAGTGTTAGAAAGAGAGGAAAAGAGGATTGTCCTCTTTCATCCCTACCTTAAGCCACTTCTAAAGCATATTAATTTGATTTAGTTCTCTTTAGTGAATTGCTTATTAAATGATTTAATTAATCTTAAGTTTAGGTTCACCTTAAATGATTCTATTCAATATGAAAGGCATCTTAAGATTAATTCAACTGAATTACTATCACATGACATATGTTAAATCATTCCTTTCCCTTACATGTAACATGCATATGAGATTAAATCCTAAGTATACCTACATATACAATATATTTATTTTAGCACACTTTTAAATGAAAGATGCATATGTGTATTTTGTAGAAATGGGATCTTCACTCATTAGCTAAATATACATTCAAATGTATAAAAGTTTTAAGTGGATACTTAAATTGTTAAACAAGAGGAGTGAGGTAAAGACCTCCTTAGGGAAACTTAAAGCCTCGTGTCCCCAAAATATCCAGACTAGATATACCCACTATTCTTGAATACACATGAATGTACAAGTGACTACAAAAATGGAAAATCATGCAAAAATTGTATTATTTCAATTGAACTATTTATACACATGAGTTAAAATTCAAAAAGGAGATTTTCATTAATTTGCTAAATGCACATACAAGTGTATACAAGTTTTAAGCGGATACTTTGCCATTGTTAAACCAAGGGAGTGAGGTAAAGACATCTTTGGGGCTACTTAAAGCCTTGCATCCCCGGAATGTCCATACTAGATATACCCACTATTCTTGAATAGACATGAATGTACAAGTGACTACAAGAATGGAAAATCATGCAAAAGTTGTATTTCCTTTAATTGAATTATTTATACATGTGACCAAAAGTTGAAAAGGAGATTTTCATTCATTAGCTAAATGCACATATAAGTGCATAAAAGTTTTAAGTGGATACTTCGCCATTATTAAACCAGGGGAGTGAGGTAAAGACCTCCTTGGGACTACTTAAAGCCTTGCATCCCTAGAATGTCCAAACTAGATATACCCATTATTCTTGAATACACATAAATGTACAAGTGACTACATGAATGGAAACTCATGCAAAAGTTGTATTTCTTTCAATTGAATTATTTATACATGTGAGTAAAAGTTCTATCTAAATTCTAACATAGAAATACATAGGAATGAATTCAAATAAATATTGTGTCCTTTTCAAATGGACTATACACTTATTAACATTCAAACATTATGTAAATCTATATAAACTAAAGAAAGAGAACTCCATATCACATGTTCTAAGCCATAGACACAAGCAAGCTTATAAATATTTATAACTATTATCACTCCAAATATTATAGTCAACTTATAAACTTTTGAAAATAACTTTGATTTAATAGTGATAATAGCCACACATATTATAAATTAAATCAACACATACAAGCTTGACATAAAGGAAAACCATTTGATTTAATTAATTTTGAAAAGAGGAATATATAATTTCAAATGACATGCAACATTTAACATGATTTGAAAAGAATAAATAAATATAAACATGTGATTTCATTAAATTAAATTAATTTCTGAGGATAATCATATAAAATAAAATCATTTAAGATAAACCAAAGCTTCTTTAATGTCATTTTTAATTTCATATTTTGAATTGATTTAAGGAATATGAAGAGAAGATTTGTTGATCTAACCCATTCCCATGTTTGTAAATTAATTTGGTTTAATGGAATGTGATTAAGTTGATTTTATGGATTAATTAAGTTGTAATATGCATTAAATCAATTAATTAACCCTTACGTATGTTGCCTTAAAGTAAATAATTAAATAATTATGAGCCAACATGATATGCATGGAAAATAACTTGCAATGTTTCTAAGAAATGAAAGGGTCTAATGTAATTAGCTCATAATTAATAATTAATTAGGTTAAGAAACTTAATTAAGTACTTTTATAATTTTCCCACACATGTGGGTTAATCATAATTTCCTTAAATGTCTTTAGGTTATTAAACACCCAAAGATCTACCCATGAATTGTTAATTAGGTTCTGATGTATTTTAAATTTTAATTAGATTAATGAAATCATTAATCACCTAATTAAATTTAAATTTAATTGCCACATGGGTTAACTATCCTCCAAAGGAAGTGGACTTAGGGAAAAGATTAAGAAAGACTCCCCAATTTAATTACTAAGTCTCCTCACTGTTAAATAGTGATAAATGAGCATTAATTAATTATTTTACTGTTCATGTGATTAATTAACCCATAATCAAGTTATGAGAGTAATTAAGGCCTAATTAGCTAATTCTCCTAATTAATTAACCAATAAATACCAACAAATTTAGAGGAGGTAGATGTCATCCCCCTAAATAATCTTAAAAAATTTGGGGTTAATTAATTAATTAATTAAGGAGTAATTATGATAATTAAATTTTTAATTAAACAATTAAACTCTAATTACCACTCAAAATCGATTAAGGATCTTTTTAATAAATTCCATTGAAATACCATCCAAATGAATATCTATTTGTATTTTTATGATTTGTTATAATTTTTCAAAGTTTCAGCTAATTTAAATAATTTTTCATGATTTTTTAAAATCTATTAATTTATTTTTACTAAAATAGACAATTTGAGCTTCAGGATGTAATATCCCCAATCCAAAAATTCTTTTGCCTTGAAATTTTTATCGTAGGTGTATTTTAATTTCATTTTAAATCCCTAAAAATTTTAAATCAATCAAATGTGTATTTTAGAGTAATTGATTAAATTTAATTTTCACTAAAATCTAAATTAAGCTCAAAACATATTTAGTAAAATTTAGGAATTTTAGTTTTTTTGGATTCCTCTTGGAAATACAAATCCAATGAACCCTTATTTGTAATTTTTGGATTAAATATTTTATTTTCTATAAATTTTTAAAATTTTAGGTGATTTAAATAATTTTTAAAATCAGAAAAGTCCATTTCCTTAACTCTCACAGCGTGAACGGCATGCAACGTGACACCGTATGATTAGACCACACGGTTTTGCATGGCATGTGACACCACACGAGTGGCTAGAGTGGCGTTGACACGACCATTGGGCAGGAAACTCGTAGAATTGCAGTTAAATCCAACCATCTGGATTTAACCTATGATCCAAAGGGTTAAATCAAATGGATCTGTGTGAAATATGTACCGTTTGATCCTATTGAGGTGGGATCGGATGGTGGCTACTTCACCCACCTCTCAGCCGGAGAAAATGCTGTCTAGAATAGATATTTCGATGGAAAAAAAATGCAAAAATTAGGAAAATGAGATCTGATTGGGCTCGATTTTGCATCAATTCTCATAAACAAACTCATATTTTTGCATTGAGATCATATAAAATAAAGAATGTAAGGATTTTCTAATTTATTTTTCTAGAATCAAGCAAACATCATCATAAATAAAAAATCCTATGGCCGGCTATGGTTTTGAAAATTATCTTGCCAAGGATGGTTTTGATGACAATGTTGATTCAAGCATGCTCCTGAATGCAAGAATAAACTTTGGAAAGGACTTAAGCTCTTGTCTTGCTTTGAAACCTTGTATCCACCAATGGTCACTTCCTGTAATTCCCTTTGGTGTTTTCTCAAAGAGTGGGGAATGGTTGATGGTTTCTTGGAGGAGCTCTTAGAGAGTGAATGAGGGTAGAAGAATGAGTTTTCAGGCTTCTATTCCCTTGTGTTTGTTTTTGGCCAAAAATCACCTCTAATGGTGATTTTTTGCCCATAGTGGATGTCCTATGGCATGGGGTGGTTGGGAATGGCAGGGAATCATCCTATATGGCTTCACTTGAGTGGAGGAAGGTGTGAGAATGTAGCCAAGACAAGGGGAGTGGGAGTCCTTGCTTTCCAAGAGTTCCAATGGGGGAGGTGAGGTGAATTCACCTCCCCATGAGTAATGGCTAGCCCAACCACCTCTTGGGTCAAGTTGGTTAGTGTCCTTGGAGCCTAGGTGGACCAATGGATGAGTGCCAATTGGCCAAGAAAGAGAAATGACCATTTATATGATTATTTTTTCTTATGTGATACACTTAGCCCAAGAGTAGAGTGGTCATTTGACATTTGATTTGATTTAGGAAGATTTGAAATGATTCAAAAGTGAGTTGGACCAAATTTCATGTCATTTAGAGTTCATTAGGTTCAATTTGACTCAATTTGACCCATTTAGTTCAAATTGGGTCAAATCGGGTTAGGTTGACCAATTGGTCAAATTGGGTCAAACTAAGGGCTGGGTCAAGTTCATATGACCATTTGGAGTGTATTGGTGTCTTTGGTTTGGTTCAATTTTGTTTAGATTTGGTTTTGGCTCATTTGAGTTCATTTGGGTCAAATGGGTGAAGTTGACCAATTTGACCCAATTGACCAATTATCTTGGGTCATGACTTGGTTTAGGTTTGGTTAATCATTTGGAATATGTTGTGAGCTTTGGTTTAATCCAATTTGGATTTTATTGGGTTTTAGATTGTAATTTTGTTAGTTTATGTTCATATGGGTTATAGGGTTGACTTGGTAAAAGGGCTAGGTTGACTTGGTTTGACCAAGTTTATGATAATTGATCAACCCAAGATGATCAACAGTCATATCATGAAGTTTGGATTATATTAATTCACTTTGATTATGATTGAATTGGATTTTGGTTCATGTAGGTCAAATTAGCCACTTTGGATTAAGTAAGCCAATTAGTTGGCTTGATTTTGAGTTGAGTTTGATTTAGTTGAGTTTCTATATGGATTTGGGATTGATAGATAAATTCAAATGAGTTTTGGTTCATTTGAATATTTCAAGTCAAATGGGCTAAGTTGGGTTTTACTTGGGTTGATTTTGGTTTGGCTTGATGATTGTAGATTCCATTTATATTTGGATAGATGATTGAAGGAATGATTGATTCAAGAGAAAATCCATTGGTTTTGACTTGATTTGGATGGGTTTTGGTTAAATCCAATAAATTGGCTTAAAGGGTATAAATTAGGTTTTGATTTGATTTTGTATTTGGTTTTAGCTATTTGAATTTATATTTCATTTATATTTGGGAATATAAATGAAGGTATAAATGACTTATGAGAAATCACTTGAGTTTGAAGTGATTTGGAAGAAAATTTGACTAAGCTCATGGAGGTATGTCAAAGGGCTTAGAAGGAAATCGATTTAGTTTGATTTTGTTTTGATCATTGGAATGTGGGTTTCATTTATATTTGTGAATCTAAATGAATAAATAATTGATTTATAAATAAATCAATTGATTTTGGGTTGATTTGGGTTGAGATTTGGTTAAGCTCATGGAGGTAGGTCCATATGGCTTAAGAAAGGCCTTAGTTGAATTTGGATTTAGTTTGATTTAGTTTTGATTATGTGGGTTTATATTTCATTTATATTTATGAATATAAATGAAGGGATGATTGATTTATAAAGAGATCAATTGATTTTTATTTGGTTTAAAGGGGATTTTGGCTAAGCTTATGAGAGTGGATCATAAGGCTTAAGAAGGATTTGAGAGTTGGATTTGATTTTGGATTTAGGTTTGGATCATGATTTGAAGTTGAGTTTGAGTTTGAATTTGATAAATTGATTGAAGGGTTGAATTGATCTTTGAGAAAATCAATTGAATTTGGATTGATTTGAATTTGGCTAAGGCTAAGTCCATAAGATAAATCATAGGGCTTAGAAAGGATTTTAATTTTGTATTCAATCACGGGCTTCAATCATTTGATTTGAATTTGAATTTGGATTTGAATTGAATTTAAGAAGGTGTACATGGATTGGATTTAGGTTATAGGATAGGTGATTTTCCTAAGTCCCTAAGGCATGGCTTGATCCTATGATTAACCCTTCTAACTCTCTAGGTTTAGGTTAAGTGTTCACCTAATCTCTAGAAGTGTCTTATGACTAAAGAAACCTTAGTGCCTAGAAGGTTTCCTAGGTCTAAGAAGATGAGGTTGAGAACTCACTACAAAAGTGAGGTCAACACCAGTGGATCTTCTTTCCATAAATCATATGATCAAATTCAAATCCTTATCCCAAATGGATAACTTGAACCAGCTTCCCTAGTGGAAGGTTCATATACCTGATCCCTCAGTGGATCTCTCCTTCCTCTCTTATGCCATTGGAATAAGTTGAGTTGCATTTCACTAACATCGTGATTTTATCTACATCTCAGGTTTAGGTATAGATCATTTCCATTAGTACTTGCAATCCTTCGGACGTTGCTGATCATCTCGGTCAGCGCCAATACGTGCGGTGTGCCTTGTCAATTACACCACACCTATTGGGGGTCCTTTTTGTTGACCTCACTTTTGGAGTGAGTTCTCAACCTCCTCATCATATATCTAGGACTCTTATAGATACTAAGATTTCCTTCACCTTAAGACACTTCTAGTGATTAGGTGAACACATAACCTAAGCCTAGAGACTTAGAAGGGTTAGTCATTAGGGTGGGTTATGCCTTAGGGAATTATGGAAACTTGCCCATCTTGTGGAATAAACCCAACCAATGTTCACCTTCTCAAAATCAAACCTCAAATTCAATTCAAATACCAAATCCAAATCCAAACTCTAAATCAAATGATTGAAACCCATAATCAAATCCAAAATTAAAATCCTTCCTAAGCCCTATAAATTTACCTTATGGACTTGACCTTTAACCAAATTCAAATCACTCCAAATTCAGTTGATTGTTTCTCTAAGATCAATTCAATCCCTCAATCATTTATCAAATTCAAGTCCAAACTCAATTCCAAATGATTGAAACCCAAAATCAAATCAAAACTCCAAAATCCTTCTTAAGCCTTATGATTGAATTTCATGGGCTTAGCCAAATCTCCACCCAATTCAATTCAAGCTTGATTAATCTCTTCATGAATCAATCATATATTCATTTATATTCATAAATATAAATGAAATCTAAACTCAAATAACCAAAACCAAATCATACCAAGTCCAAATCCAATGAAATCCCAAGCTAACCCATATGGAGCTCCATGAACTTAGTGAAATCCCATTCAAATCAAATCAAACTCAATTGATTTTCACATAAATCAATTATATATTCAATTATATTTACAAATATAAATTAAACCCACATTCCAATGATCAAAACTAAACTAAACTAAATCAATTTCCTTATAAGCCCTTTTTGACCTACCTTCATGAGCTTAGTTAAATTTGCCTTCAAATCACTCCAAACTCAAGTGATTTTCTTATAAGTCATTTATATCTTCTTTTATATTCACAAATATAAATGAAATATAAACTAAATAGCCAAAACCAAATCCAAAATCAAATCAAAACCCAATTTAAACTCTTTAAGCTAATTCCTTGAACTTGGCCAAAACCCACATAAATCAAACCAAAATCAATGGATTTTATTTGAATAAATCATTTCTTCAATCATCTATCCAAATATAAATGAAACCTATAATTATCTAGCCAAATTGAAATCAACCCAAGTCAAACCCAACTTGGCCCTTTTGACTTGAAATTCTCAAATGAACCAAAACCCATCCTTTCCCAATTTGATTGCAGTTGGATTTATATTTCAATCCTAAACTCATATATAAATCCAACTAAACTATAATCAAACCAAAACCAAGTCAATTGACCCACTTAGGTCCACTTGACTCAAAGTGGCCTAAAGAACCCATATGAACCAAGTTCTAATCCAACCAAAATTGGATTGAACCAAGCCCATCCAAACCTCATACCCTGATCATTGATCACCCTAGGATGATCAATTGCCTTAAATTGGGTTAAATAAAGTCAACTTGGTCATTTGACCAAGTCAACCCTTAGCCTATATGAAACATAAATTACCCAAAACTCATCTTACACTAAATCTATTAAAATCATTGATTCATGCCAACTCATAACCAATGATTGAACTTGACTTGACCATCACCAAACCTAATTGGCCATTTGACCCAAGTTGACCCAAATTGGCCTAAAAGGCAAAAATGGGTCAAATCATGATCTAACCCAAAATGATTGTAACTAATGGCTCAAGTTCATTCCAAATTGACTATTGAACTTGATGAAAGCCATAATTGAGCCCAATTTAATCAATTGGACCCAACCTAGCCCAAATGACCCACTTAGCCCAAATTAACCTAAAGGATCTAAGTGGCCAAAATATAAATTAATTCAAATTGATTTAAACCAAAGCCTACAATCATTTTCAATTAACCAATTGAACTTGAACCAACACCCAACCCAAACCAATTTAGTTAATTTTGTCAAATTGGTCAACTTGACCCATTTGACCTATATGAATCCAAATGAGCCAAAATCAAACCTAGGCTAACTTGATTGAAACCACTTGAACTAAAATACTTCAAATCATCATTTGAACCTAACCCAAACCTTATTTTGACCTAATTTGACCAATTGGTCAACCTAACCCAACATGACCCAAATTGACCCATTTGACCAAATTAAGCCAAAATCCATGAAACCAAACCATAGGATCTTGGGAGCTAACCTAACTTGACCCAAGCCCATCCTAGATTAGCCCAAAATTATCCCAAACCTAATTGGAGCCAAACCCAAGGAAAATCTCCCTTGGATATGCCTCCTCATGTGAGATTTTGCCAAAATGATCAAAGTCCACTTTCTTTTTTTGGTAGCCATCGAACACCCATTTTGGGGTCACATCTAGCCACCCAGCCCACCCTAAGTGGGCTAGGCTTACCATGGACCAAAGGGAGGTGAGCTCACCTCCTTCCCAAACTGAGAACCCCATGGACAAAGGAAGAAGCCATCAGCCATGTCAATCCTTGAGTCACCTCCCAAGCATTCCTCCACTCAAACCGAGCCACATGGACCTGATGGAGAAAACTTCGGTGCTCTGACAGCGGTTGGTTGATCAAAAAATGAGAGATAATCTCATTTGTCCACCTCAGCCAATTGAGGGATATACCCCTCAATTCGAGCGAAAATTGACACAATTCAACTCTCCAAAGCTTCCTATGGCATTTTCAAATCCCTTATGAGCTCTCGAATGATTCCAAGCCCTCCCCACTTTGGATTTCTCCTTCCCAAGTGAAGCTGAAATATGGCATTGATCTTTCAATTCTAACTTCTCCATTTCTCAATCAAAACTCAATTTATTTTACACGCACCTTCCACGCACATCATCGAAGCCAAGAAAACCTTCCCTTGAGCTCCAAGCCCACCGGAGGACGGACTTCGATCAAGGCTGAGAGTCCAAAGCACCATTCTTGGCCAACCAAGCAATCCACTTGGAACCAATCCAATTGCTACTCAACATGGCTTTGTCTCAACTAGATGAAGCTTCCTCAAGTGTGCAAACCACCAGTCTTAGCTCCGGTGAGGTAAAAGCATTAAAATCAAGCTTTAGCTTAAAATGCATTGGTGCTTTATGAGGAAATTTGCATGTGAGCCAATCTTAGCCATTGGATCTTCGTGGATCCCTCGCGCGAAGGTGTGAAATTATTTTGGAGTTGATCCAAGCTCGGGTGAGCTTGGATCGAGTGATCGATGGAGGACATGCTCCGTCATTCATCACTCGTGAGCTGATAGATCATGCACCGTCCATTTTGTGAGATCAAAATAGATGGCTATGATTAGATCATGCTACATTGATCGATTAATCCTTCTTTAACTATAGGCATGCGATCTTAGATCGGATGGTAATGAGAAATCACATCCCACCGCCAGCTAAGTCAGCCGCGAATGTGACTACTTAAATAGCCAACCCCACGGTGCCATGTGGAAAGCATGCTGCATCAGTATGCCACGTGGTGCCGATGGGATTAGGCTTAATTAATTGGGTTTTAAGGCTGATACTTTCATAATTCATAACAAATTATAGAAAAATTCAAAAAAAAAAATACAAACAAATGCACATTTTAAAGGTATTTTAGAGAGGAATCCATTAAAATTACCCTTAACTGATTTTGAACAATAATTTGGGCTTAATTAAGATTTACTTGAAAAGTTAATTATTCTAATTACTCCCTAATTAATTAACTAATTAACTTCAAATTATTTAAGATTGTTTAATGGGATGACCTCTACCTTCCCTATTTTTCTTTGAATTTATTGGTTAATTAATTAGAGAAATTGATTGATTAAGCTCTAATTACCTTCTTAACTTAATTAAGTGATAATTAAGCATATGAATAGTAGCTTGTAATTAATTGAGTCATTTATCACTGTTTAACAGTGAGGAGGCTCAGGGAATTGGATTGGAGCTTCTCTCCTAATCTTTTTCCTAAATTTCCTTTACTTTTTCAAGAGAAATTAATTAAGGATTAGTATATTAATTAATTAATTAATTAGTTAGTTTAATTAAATTTTAAAACACATATGAACCTACTTAATTCATAGGTAGATCTTTATGTGTTCAATAGCCTAAAGAGATTTAATGAAATTATGATTTGTCTTTATGTGTGGAGAAATCATAAAAATAATTAAGTAAGTTCCTTAAGCATAATTAACCATTAATTATCACCAATTGCATTAGGCCCTTTCATTTCATAGGACCATTGCTAATTTGCTTTTCAATTCATAATTATTTGGATAATTACTTTAAGGTAACATAAGTAAAGATTAATTAATTAATTTAATTCATACCTTAACTTAATTAATCCATAAAATCAACTTGATTACTTCTCATTAAATCAAATTAACTTTCAAATATGGGATGGGATTAGGATTAGCAAACCTATTTCTCTCTTTCCTTAAATCAAGTTAAACATAAAATTAAAAGTGACATTAAAAAGCTTTGGTTTATTTTAAATGATTTTATTTAATATGATTGTCCTTATGAATTAATTTGATTGAATGAAACCATATGCTTATGTTTATTTATTCCTCTCCAATCATATGAAATGTTGTATGTAATTTGATCCATGCATTCATCTTTTGCAAAATTAATTAAATTAAATGATTTCCTTTATGTCAAGCTTGTATGTGTTGATTTAATTTGATATATGTGTGGTTATTATCACTATTAAATCCAAATTTATTTTTCCAAAGCTTAAAAAATGAATGATTACATATGCTATCAATGCTAATTATAAATACATAGGAGATGTATGTGATCATACCTTAAATATATAGATTGAAGATTTCTTTTCTTTGATTCATATGTAGCTTTACATGCATTTGAATGTTAATAGGTATATAGTCTGGACATCCCGAGAATTGAGGCTTTAGTTATCCCCAAGGAGATCATTTGATTACCTCACTTCCTTGGTTAATAGTGACAAGTACTTATTTGATTTCATTTACATGTATTTCTACATTAGAATTTGAATAAGAACTTTAATCCATATGCATAAATATTTCAATCAAGTAAAAAAAATATAATCTTTGCATGGTGCTCTTTCCTTTATTTATGTATACATCCATATGTATTTGAGAAAAACAAATATTTAGTCTAGACATCTCGGGAATTCAAGGCTTTAAGTAGCCCCAAGGAGGTCATTTGATTACCTCACTTCCCTGGTTAACAATGGCATGTACTAGCTTATGTCTCTTATACATGTGTGTGTGTGTGTGTGTATTTAATTATGGAATTAGAACCCCTTTTCTTTTATCAAAATACATGCATTTGCAATTGTTCAAGTGATTGAATTAATTGATCGTGTTATTTAGAGTTCTCTTTCTTATGATTTATATATGCAAATTTCAATATGGTTGAATGTAATGGTATATAGTCTAGACATCCTGGGAATACGAAGCTTTAGTTAGCCCCAAAGAGGTCATTTGATTACCTCACTTCCCTGATTAACAATGACACGTACCTATTTAATTTCATCCCTATGTATTTTTGTATAAGAATTTAGATAGAGCTTTACATTAATATGATGAAATAATTCAATCAAATGAAAAATATAAACTTTAAATGAACATACTCACATCCATCATTCAAGTGTGCTAAAATATATTGTATGTGTAAGTATACTTAGGACTTAATCATATGCATGTTACATGTGATGGAAAGGAATAATTTAACATGTGTCTTGTGATAGTAATTCAATCAAATTAATCTTAAGATGCCTTTCATGCTGAATAGAATTATTTAGAGTGAACCTAAACTTAGGATTAATTTAAAATGTGTAATAAGTCATTCACTAAAGAGAACTACCTAATTAACATGCTTTAGAAATGACTTAAGGTAGGGATGAAAGAGAGAAATTTTTTTCTTTATTACACTTAGTTGCTAAGTGCAAGTCAATTGAAAAAAAAACACTAACTGTAAAATTCCCAAATCAATTAAACCACTTAATGTGAAATCAACCTCTTATGATTAAACTTTCTTTCAAAATTAGAAAATCATAACCTTAATGCTTAGTTAGGATGTACTACATAAACTTTAATACACACACATTTGAACTAAGTTATGACTTTTAGCTTTATGTTAGGACGGTGTATGGTATGATGTATGTTTGGTTAGGACATGTGGGCTTGGTTACCTATGTGCAAGGTACTGAGTCCAAATTATATATATAACTACTTGGGATTGTATGTGTGTTTAGCTAACACTTATTTTGTAGGTGTAGTTAGATTTACTTTTTCTATTTTTAATATAATTTTGCATTAGGAATTATGATTAGTGCTATGAGGGATTAGGATGAGTAGTGACTATAAAACTTTGTCCTGGGAGGCCCTATGATGCCTTTGAAGCAAGCACATCTAAATCAAAGAAGGAAGAGACATGAAGAATGAATAAAAGAAGACCCCCATATTATTTATTCATTTGTAAATTTTAATTATTCTTTAATGTTCCGGGAAGTATAAGGGTAGAGCCCGACCACATGGCCTGTTATTCTTTTTTGCTAGCTATAAAATGTTTGATGTTATGTTTAGCTTGTGCATTAAAAATTACATGCCTCTTTATAGTTTCTTTATGATTGGTGTTTTGTTGTATGGCCTGGATGCAATTAGGCTCTTAAGAAAAAAATTAATTTCTTACCCCAACTACAACTCATAACTAAAGTTTTAAATAACTCATAACCTCATATAAAGCCTAGGAATTAAATTAAGATAATTAAAAGATTTAACAATTCCTTAGCTAAATGTTATATGTCTCACTTCATGTATCATCTTGAATCACTCTTGTAAAATGAGGGCCTCCTAAATTACACATATGCAAACCACTTGACCTGTGAAGCAACTCCTACTGATGGAGCTTCATACTATTCTCTTTTGATTTAGCCTATAACTCATTTCAACATGCATTTAGGCATAAGAAATCCTATGGCCTTTGTCAAAATGAAGTGTCAAAAATCAAATAAAAATTAAAACGATTTGTATTTGTAGATTAAGTCATTATTCATACCACTCATGCTCTAGTCTCTTAGGGAGTGAGTTTAAGGACTTTAGTCTCTTTCTAAATGATAACAACCCAACTATCTTTCAAAATTATATGACTTGCCTGCATGGTTTTAAAGCATAAGAAGAGTTAGTTGGCTCCACTCTAGGCGATTATAAGTCTAGTAGTAAGGTGATTTACTCTCTCTTGTGGAGGTAAACCATATACACATCTTCACTTAGATTTAGGTCATGCTTTGGCTTATGCCAAAGCTCCCTAAATTTATGATCTGAGGTAGCTATTTCCTTCAGGCTAGAAGCATAAATCCTCACCTTTTAGGCATTTACACAATCTTATATTGATGGATTATAAGCCTTAATGATCTAATAAAATTCAACTCTAACACATAATTCTCTTCAATCTTAAACATATAAAGCCCAACCATAGGATAAATTAGAATGCTCACTAAGTTTCTAGTATCATGAGCATTCTCTACTCATCACCTTTGGCTTCTAAAATAAGTCTCCTCCTTGATCTTTCCCATTTAATCTTCTAGCATAACCAATTTATTGATAGTCTTACCCTTGAAATCTTTGGAGATAATAATTACCTACTTTCATCGAGAGTATTCCTAAGTAATTCACTTTCCTTAGGATGTAATAAACTATGGGGGCTTAACCCAATAGGGAACTTTAGAACTCGATTTAATATAAACCCTTCTTTATTCATCCATGTAAAGCAGGGGTAAAATCTTTGGTATATTCGAAGACCCATCATGTCTTAGGAGTCTTTATTAGGTGATTAGGTCCATTGAAGGGTGATATCCCTATCTTTGAGATAATATATCATACCTCAATGTGGTACCCGATCACTTCAATAAGTACCTCCTCAAATCTGTGTGGTGTCCTCCATATACATCTCAAAAATGAACACCACAGATTTTTTTGGCGACTCCACTGGGGATGATTCTTATTTCAATCCCTAATAGATAATTATTGTCTCCAACCATCGATAGTGGACTTATATTTTATATAAAGTCTGAGACTATCTTTCTTATCCCAAATTTGTTGAATGAAGATTCTATTTTCAAACAAAAGCATGACATAAAAAAGAAACTCCACTTAGCATATTCTATATGTGCTAGAGTTGGAGTTCCCTCTTTTCAAAAGCAAAAATCAAACACAAAATCAAGACATATATAAACTCTATTTGACATACCCAATTTTGTCAAATGAGAGTTCCCTTTCTTTTTGGAAAATTAAAATAAATTGAATTCTATTTAACATACCCACATCTGTTAAGTAGAACTCCTCTTTTCCAAAGTCTTGAAAATCGAAACACATTTGGACTCCATTTGACATACCCAAATTTGTCAAATGAGAGTCCCATTTTCAAAAAAAAATAAAATGAATTGAACTCTATTTAACATACCTAAATTTGTTAAATAGATTTTCCCCTTTTAAAATCATGACACATTTGAACTCTATTTGACATACCGTATTTGTCAAATAAGAGTTCCTCTCTTCTTCAAAAAAGAGATATCAAATCAACACATATCAAACACATTTAGCCTCTACTTAACATACCTAAATTTGTTAAGTAAGAGCCCCATTTTTAAATCAAATCAACATGTATCACACACATATCAAACATTCATCACAAATAAAGATATTTTCATAAAATTTTTAAACTTATAATTGAAAACCTTTTAGCAAACCTAAATTTGTTAAGTAATGGTTTTACAAATCAAATTTTGAATCAACATATATATATATATATATATATATATAAAAATATATATATATATATATATATATATATATATATATATATATATATATATATATATATATATATATATATATATATATATATATATATATATATATATATATATATATATATATATATATATATATATATATATATATATATATATATATATATCTCCAAAGTCTCACCAAAAACTTGAACCCCTCTCAACATACCTAAATTTGTTGAGTATAGATTCTAAATCAAAATCATATGACAAAGTCTTTGCTCCAAATATCAAAATCTCTCCAAAATTCAATGAACCCCACTTAGCATACCTAAATTTGTTAAGTGTGGGTTCAAATTCCAACCAATCTATAAGTCAATGATTGAAGATAAATATCAAACCAAGAGTCTGACTCAGTTATGTTTCAACGAATGTATTGATTTCAGCACAGTCAATCTTTTCAGTGGTTATTATGGCTTCCAACAAGTTCATATTTTCCTTCCCATCGATCGCCATACAACCCAACCACCACTGACCGATCCACTTGATCATGGCTTGAGGTCGATGAATTACTTGTGAGGACAACCCTCAGGTGTTAGTGGAGGAGGTGGACACTCTGACATTCCATCTATCTCTGAGTTCCCCTGATTGAAGAGGAATGTTGCCATGGTTCCCACACCCCGATCAGTGTCAGTGTTAGTACTAGCTACTTCAGCACATGTTCAGTCAGTTGCCCCTGTCATAGTTTCAATGAGGGCTACTACCTCCTCTTTGGTCACTGTGGTGTTTATTTTTGATATGTGTATGGGAGACACCATGCAAATCTTAGGGTGTAGTTATTAAGGTTATCGAGTATGACATCAAGAAATGGTGCACTATTTTGAAAGATAGAAATCACCACCCTATAATAGACCTAATCACCTTATAAGGACTCCTAAGACATAATGGGTCTTCAAATATACCAGAGATTTTTCTCCTACTTTATATGAATGAATAAAGTAGGATTTATATTGAACTAAGTTCTAAAGTTCCCTATGGGGGCAAGCCCCCATAGTTAATTACATCACAAGGAAGGTGAATTCCTTAGGAATACTCTCGATTAAAGTAGACAATTGTTATCTCCAAAGATTTCAAAGATAGGACTATCAATAAATTAGTTATACTTAAAAAATTAATTTGATAGATAAAAAAGAGACACTTATTATTGAAGCCAAAGGAGATGAGTAGGGAATATTCATGATACTAGAAAATCTAGTGAGCATTCCAATCTATCCTATGGTTGGGCTTTATATGTTTGAAATTAAGAGAGTTATTTATTTGAGTTGAATTTTATTAGAAAATAAGGACTTATAATCCAATAATACAAAATTATAGGGATGCCTAAGATGTGAGGATTTATGCCTGTAGCCTGAAGGAAACATAAACCTCAGATCCTAAATCCAGGGAGCTTTAGCAAGGACCAAAGCATGACCTAAATTTAAGCAAAAGTGGGCATATGGTTTACCTCCACAAGAGAGAGTAACCCACTGGACTTATAACCGCCTGGAGTGGCAGCCAGTGAACTCCTCCTATGCTTTAAAATCATGTAGGGAAGTCATATGATTTTGCAAGATAGTTGAGTTATTATTATTTAGAAAGAGAGTAAAGTCCTTAAACCCACTCCCTTAGAGACTAGAGCATGAGTGGTATGAGAAATGACTTAGTCTAATGCAAATCTTTTCAAATTTTATTTGATTTTAGACTCTTCATTTTGACAAAGGCCATAGGATTTTTTTTATATATCTAAATGCATGATGAAATGAGGTTATTGGCCAAATTAGAGAGAAAGAGGTGTTTTTCACCATAAAGGAGACCCTCAAAGTTCAAGTCTTCCCCTATCGTGTAAGCATGGAAACTCTCTATTTGCAAGAGTGAAGTAATATAAATGCATGATATAAGACATACAACATTCAGCTAAGGGGTTACTAAATCTTTTAATTGTTTTGATTTAATGTCTAGGCTTTATATGAGGCTATGAGTTACTTAAAAATTTAGTTATGAGTTGTAGTCGGGGTAGAAAATTTATTTTTCCCTAAGAGCATAATCGGATCTAGGTCATATATTAAATCACCATATAAGTAAGAAATTAAGAAGAGGCATGTTGTTTCTATTGCACAATTTAAACATAATATCTAACATTTTATAAATCCAACATAAAAGAATAATAGGTCGGTATGATCGGGTGCCACCATACAACCTGAAAAGAGAAAATGGGTAGCCAAGCTCTGCCCTTATATAACCTGGTATATGAAAGAATAATTACAATTTTACAAATGAATAAATGCTATGGGGTTCTTCTTATCTTCATTCTTCATATCTCTTTCATTTCTTCATTTGGGTGTGCTTGCTTCAAAGGCATCATAAGGCCTCTCAGGGGAAAGCCTTTTAGCCACTGCTCATCTTAATCCCCCATAATACTAATCCTAATATCTAATGCATAATTACATTAAAAAAATAGAAAAAGTAAATCTAACTACACTTAAAAATAAGTGTTAGCTAAACACACCATACAACCTAAGTAGTTATATGAATAATTTGGACTTAGCACCCTACACATGGTAACCAAGCCCATCTATCCTAATTTAGATTATGCTTAGGGGTTAAGCAACCTACAAAAGGAAGCATTTATATTTATTTTAAGCACCCTTTAAGCTTAATCTTCTATAGAAAATATGATTAGGCTAATTATGACCTAACATCTAGTCTAGGAAGCATACACCCTAACATCCAGTCTACAATAATATATCATAAAACCAAATATACACCACTCCATGCACCACCCTAACATAAAGCTAAAAGTGGTGACTTAATTCTAAAGTGTATGCATTAAGGCTTGTGTGGTATGTCTAAACTAAGCTTTAGAGTTGTAATTTTCTAAGTATAAAATGATTTAATAATAAAGGATGGTTTCACTTTAAGTGGTTTAATTGATTTGCAAATTCTTATTTGTGATTTGATTTGTTTCATTTAGTTTACATTTAACAACTAAGTATTATAAAGAGAAGAAAAGAGAGGATCACTCTCTTTTATCCCTACCTTAAGTCACATCTAAAGAAAATTAATTAATCAATTCTCTTTAGTGAATGGCTTATTACATATTTTAATTAATCCTAAGTTTAGTTCACTTTAAATAACCTCATTCAATAAGATAGGCATCTTAAGATTAATTGGAATTAATTACTAGCACATGACACATATTCATTCATTTTTTCCATCATATGTAACATGCATATGATTAAATCCTTAAGCATACCTATACATGCATTATGTCTTAACACACTTAAATGATGGATGTAAATATATGTATATTTTGGAATTTAAATGTTTCATTTGATTGAATTATTTTATCATATTAATTTAAAGCTCTATCTAAATTCTTATACAAAATTCATAGAAATAAAATTAAATAGGTATGTGTCATTGTTAACCGGGAAGTGAGCTAATAAAATGACCTCCTTGGGGCTAACTAAAGCCTTATATTCCCAGGATGTCCAAACTATATACCCATTACATTCAAGCATATGTAAATTTGCATACATGAACATAAGAAAGAGAGCTCAAGTCATGATTAATTAATACAACAACTTAATCATTCATGAATGAATGTATTTTTGATAAAAAGATAATGGTTCTAATTCCATAATTAAATACACACACACATGTATAAGAGACACAAGCTAGTACATGCTGTTGTTAACCAAGGAAGTGAGGAAATCAAATGACTTCCTTGGGGCTAATTATAGCCTCGTATTCCTGAAATATTCAGACTAAATATTTGCTTTTTCTCAAATACATATGGATGTATACATAAATAAAGAAAATAAAACCAAGAAAAAAAAGTTATATTTTTATTTGATTGAAACATTTATGCATATGGAGTGAAGTCTTATCAAAATTCTAATATTGAAATACATAAGATTGAAATACAATGGAGTACGTGCCATTGTTAAACTAGGGAAGTGAGGTAATCAAATGACCTTCTTAGGGCTAACTAAAGCCTCGTATTCTTGAGATGTCCATGCTATATACCCATAAACAATCTTACTTATATAAATCAACACATGAATGAAAGAAAAGAAACTTCACTTCATACACTTAATCTATAACCACATACATCTCCTATGTATTTATAATTAACATTCATAGCATATATAATCATTCATTTATAAGTTTTGGAAAATAGATTTAGATTTAATAATGATAATAGCCACACATATATTAATTTAAACCAATACATGCAAGTTTGACATAAAGAAAATCATTTAATTTAATTAATTTTGAAAAAAGATGGATGCATGAATCAAGTGGCATACAACATTTAATATGATTGTAAAGAAATAAAAGGACATAAACACATGATTTCATTCAATCCAACTAATTCCTAAGGACAATCATACTAAATAAACTCATTTAAAATAAACTAAAGTTTCTTAATGTCATTTTTAATTTCATATTTGATTTAATTTAAGAAATCTGAGAGAGGTTTGCTAATCCTAATCCCATTCCCCATGTGTGAGTTAATTTGATTTAATGAAAAGCAATTAGGTTGATTTTATGGCTTAATTAGGTTAATGTATGAATTAAATAAATTAATTAACCCTTACCTATGTTATCTTAAGATAATTAATTAAATGATTATGAGCTAATGTAATATGAAAATGAGTTGCAAAGTAAATAGCAATGCTCCTATGAAATGAAAGGGGCCTAATGCAATTAGCTCACAATCATTAATTAATTAAGCTTTAGATACTCACTTAATTTCTTTTAGGGTTTTCTCACACATGCGAGCTAACCATAATTTCATTAACTCTCTTTAGGTTATTAAACACCTAAACACCTAAAGATTTACTTAAGGATTACATTTTTAACTTTATTAAGCAATTTGATCAATTGATTAATTTTAATTAATGAATGACTTGGCTTAGATTAAAGAGGTTCTAATCTTATCTAGAAAAGGTTCTTAATTAACTTAATCCATTAATGACAATTAAACATTAATTAAATTAAGAGAGTAATTAGGGCTTAATTAATCAATTCTCCAAATTCTGCAAGCAATAAATCCCAAGAAACTTAGAGGAGGCAAAGGTCATCCTCCTAAACAATCTAAAATTTTTTGGGATCAATCACTTGAGTGATTAGAGAGTAATTAAGCTAATTAATGTTTTAATTAAACCTTAATTAATCTTGATTCATTTTCAAAACTAATTGAAAATATTTTTAGTAAATTCTCCTCCAAAATACCTTTAAAATGAACTATTATTTGTATTTTTTTAGATTTTTCTATAATTAGTTATGAATTATGGAAATTTTAGCTTTAAAAACATATTAAATAATCCTAATTAAGCCTAATCCCACTGACGCCACATGACGCACTGACGCAGTGTGCTTTTCACATGGCACCATGGAATTGGCTATTTAAGTTGTGACATCTGAGCGGAGTCAACCGGCGGCGGACACGGTATTGATCTCCTCCATCTGACCTCGGATCGGACGGCACAAATCAAACCCACAGCATAAAGAGAGAAAATAGGGGAGAACTAACGTGATTTGATCAAAGCCGTCTATTCCCATCACGTGGAATGGATGACCCATGATTCTTCTTCCCGTGAGCGACGAACGATAACATCCGTCCACCATGAATCTTTCAATTCGAGGTCACCCGAGCTCGGATGAACTTCAAAATCAACCCACACATCATGGAAGGATTTCAAATGCATCCAACGGTCAAGATCAATTGACATGAAAATTTCCTTTGAAAAGCTCCAACCAAAATTTCCTATTTCCACGGTTTTGAGCAATTACCTCGCCGAAGCTCAAGATCGATCATGAGATCGATGGAGGTAGCTTTTCTAGTATAGACGAGGTGTTGTTGAGTCGCATGTAAGCCAATTTTTCTTATTTTTTTGACAGATCAAGTTTTATCATTTTGAAGCTCGGTGGTGATCAAAGTCCCTCCTCCGGTGGCTTGGAAGCTTGGGAAAAGACTTGGATTGCTTCAAAAATGTGTGTGGAGGGTGTGTCCAAGAGTAATTTGGTTTGGTTGAGAAATGGGTGAGCCTGGATCGAGATTAGCCTTTCCTGTTTCAGTTTTGCATGGGAAGAGGAAATGTAAGTCCAAGCTGGATTTGGGCAGATTGGGTTTCCTTGATCTTTTGGGTGTTCAGCTTGTATGGAAGGTGAGTTAGACCACCTCCCTTTGGTCCATGGAAAGCCCCACTCCCTTTAAAGTGGACTAGGAGGCTTAGGGATCCCTTATTTGGAAGTTTGATGGCTGCCAAGGTGAAAGAAAGAGTGGACTTTGCCATTTTTGGCAAAATCCCACATGGGGGAGAGGATCTATGGAGGATTTGCGTTGTACTTGGATCCAAATGGGTTTGGGTTGATTTTGGGCTAACCTAGGTTGAATTTGGGTCAGGTTTGGTCAGCCAGCAAAGTCCTATGGGTTGTTTTCATGGGTTTTGGCTTCATTTGGTCAAATAGGTTCACAATGGGTTATTTTTGATTGGGTTGACCAATTGGTCAAATTGGGTCAAACCAAGGCTTGGGTTAGGTCCAAATGATGATTTGAATAGTTTTAGTTCAAGTGGTTTCAATCAATTTAGCCTAGGTTTAATTTTGGCTCATTTGAATTCATATAAGTCAAATGGGCTAAGTTGACCAATTTGACCAATTTGGCTAAATTGGCTTGGGTTAAGTATTAGTTCATGTTTAATTGGTTTATTAAAAATAATTGTAGGCTTTGGTTTGAATTAATTTGGATTTAATTTAGATTTTGGCCAACTTGACCCATTAGGTCAATTTGGGTTAGGTTGGGTCAAGTTGACCAATTGGTCAAATTGGCTCAATTATAGCTCTGGTCAAGTTCAATAATCAATTTTTAATGAACATGAACTATTGGTTATAATCAATTTTGGGTTAGATTATGATTTGAATCATTTTGGCCTTTTAGGCCAATTTGGGTCAATTTGGGTCAAATGGCTAATTGGACTTAGTTCAGCTCAATTGAGGGTCAAGTCATGTTCAATCAATGATCATGAGTTGGTCTAAATTAATGGTTTCAATCAATTAGGTGTATGGTGGGTTTTGTCTAGTTTTGGTTTCATTTTAGCTAAAGGTTGACTTGGTCAAAGGACCAAGTTGACTTAGTTTGACCCAATTCAAGGTGGTTGATCATCCTAGGGTGATTGTTGATCATGATATGAGGCTTGGATGGGCTTAGTTCAATCCAATTTAGTTTGGATTAGAACATGGTTCAAAAAGATCCTTTAGGCCACTTTGGGTCAAGTGGACCTAAATGTGTAAGTTGGTTTGGTTTTGGCTTTATTCAATTTTAATTGAACTTATATATGAGCCTATGATTGAATTATAAATTCAACTGCAATCAATTTGGAGTCCAATGAATTTTAACTCATTTGAAGTTTTCAAGCTAAAAGGGACAACTTGGGCTTGACTTGGGTTGACTTGAGTTTGGTTTGATGATGGTAGGTTTTATTTATATTTGGATATATGATTGAAGGAATGATTGATTCAAAAGAAAATCCATTAGTTTTGGTTTGATTTGGATAGGATTTGGCCAAGTCCAAGGGAATGGCTTAGAGGGCTTGAACTGGGTTTTGGTTTGATTTTAGATTTGGTTTTGGGTATTTGGATTTATATTTCATTTATATTTGGGAATATAAATGAAGATATAAATGATTCATGAGAAAATCACTTGAGTTTGGAGTGATTTGGAAGCAAGTTTGACCAAGCTTATGGGTGTAGGTCAAAAGGGCTAAGAAGGAAATCAATTTTCTTTGATTTATTTTTGGTCATTGAAAGGTGGGTTTCATTTATATGGATGAATATAAATGAATGAGAAAATGATTTATAAAGAAACTAATTGATTTTTGGTTGATTCAAGTTAAGATTTGATTAATTTCATGGAGGTAGGTCCATATGGATTAAAAAGGGATTTTAGTTTAGTTTGATTTACTTTGATTTAATTTTGGTCATTTGAGTATGGGTTTCATTTATATTTGTGAATATAAATAAAATAATAATTGATTGATAAAGAAATCAATTAAGTTTGGGATGACTTTGGTGGGGATTTGGCTAAGTTTATGAGAATGGGTCATATGGCTTAGAAAGGAATTTTGGAACTTTGGATTTGATTTTAGGATTGAATCATTTGGAATTGGGTTTGAATTGGAACTTGATAAATGATTGAGAGATTGAATTGATATTTGAGAAAACCAATTAAATTGGGATTGATTTGAATTTGGTTAAGGCTAAGTCCATAAGATGAAATCAAAGGGCTTAGAAAGGGTTTTAAATTCAATCATAAGGTTTATGGAAAATCTTGAGCTTGAATTTGATCATGAGATTGATTATGAGTCTTGGAAATTTGGTTTGGATTTGGTATGAATTTGAGGTTTGGTTTGAGATGGAAAGCATGGATTGGGTTTAGGGTATGAGCAAGTTTCCCTAAGTCCCCAAGGCATAACCTATCTCTATGGCTAACCCTTCTAATTCTCTAGGCTTAAGATAAGTGTTCACCTAATCACTAGAAATGTCTTAAGACTAAGGAGCTTTTAGTGTCTATGAGAGTCCTAGATCTATGATGAGGAAGTTGAGAACTCACTCCAAAAGTGAGGTCAACAGTCACCCTAAAGGGGAAGGCCATCTTGGCTTTCAAGGTAGTCTTCTTTACCTACGAGGTAGGTTCTAGCTCTCATTCTGCTTTGCTCACCCACACCCAGTGCCAACAAAAATAGAAGGTTAAGTGGCCACCATGAGTGAGCATCCAGGGAGATTGACGCTGCCTCCCACATCATTGAGGAGGGTTCTCTCTGTAAGACCTCTCTACTCTTTAGTGGTAGCAGGTTTCAGCCCCTCTCGGCCTTGGATGTAGAGAAGGACTACAGGAGGATCGATGTATCTCCTCCACCACCAGCACACTTTGAGGTACTAGCTAGGGAGCCTAGGAGGCCCAATGCCAGTCTGAGGACAGTTCTTCACCAGGTTGGCTAAGCCTACGAATGCTCATAGTCTAAAACATTATTTGATTTGAGGTTTGTGATTCCTAGGAATGTCAGTGACCAGATCCATAGGGAGAGAGTCACCGATGCTCGAGTATCAGCCCAAGCGGGCAACAGAGAGAGATGAAGGTACTCTAGATAGTCGGTGACCTCCGCCCTGATGGATTTCCCTAATCATTGCCCTGTCAGGGCCGATCATTCAGACAATATTGTTCTCATGGGCACAGTTCGACGTAGAAGGAGATCTCCAGCTGAGAGACAATCGATGTTGTCATCACACCGCTCCACTCACTGCCCACCATCACTCATCCAGCTTATAGTATCTACCACCCCCGCTAAGCTTCAGAAGCCCCCATCCGAGGAAAGACCATCCCCACTGGTGATCAAGCTATAGCCTAAGGACCTCACTCCATCTATTTCACTTGTTGAGGTGAGATCGAGCTCCCCTGCTCGATCTCTGCCTCAGTTGTGGTTTGGAAGGAGTGGCGACCCAAAAGTGTCATGGTTGCACCACCTCCACCATAGATAGAGGGAGAGAGGGGAGGGGACATAGGCATAGTCCCCAAGATAGTTGATCTTCCCAGTGAGGGAGTCCTATCAATAGGCAGTATCCGGTGCATAGAGTCAGATGAGTGTGGTGTTTATTTGTAGATCATATATGGAGGCACCACGCAGATATGAGGGGGTTCTTATTGAAGTGATCGAGTATGACATTATGGTATGATGTTCTATCTCAAAAAATAGACATCACCCTTCAATGGACCTAATCACATAATATGGACTCCTAAGGCAGGATGGTCTTCAAATATGCCAGAGATTTTTCCATACTTTATAAGGATAAATAAAGTACAATTTATATTGAATTGAGTTCTAAAGTTCCCTATGGGAGCAAGCCCCCATAGTTAATTACATTTTATGGAATGAGAATTCCATAGGAATAATCTCAATTAAAGTAGGCAATTGCTGTCTCCAAAGATTTTAAGATTAAGACTATCAATAAATTAGTCATATTTAGAAAGTCAATTTTGGAAAGATCAAAAGGAGAGACTTATTATCAAAACCAAAGGAAATGAGTTGGGAATGCTCATTATACTAGGAAACTTAATAAACATTCCAATCTATCATATGGTTGGGCTTTATATGTTTGAAGTTGAAAAGAATTATTTGTTTGAGTTGAATTTTATTATATTGCTACGGCTTATAATCCACCAACACAAGGTTGTGAAAATACCTAAGTGGTGATGATTTATGCTTGTATCTTGAAGGAAATAGCTACATCGGATCACAAATCTAGGGAGCTTTGGCATAATCCAAAGAACGACCTAAATCTAAGCAAAAATGAGTATATGGTTTACCTACAAGAGAGAGTAATCCACCTGATTGCTGAATTTATAACCACCTGGAGTGGTAGCCAGCTAACTCCTCCTACTTTAAAATCATGTGATCAAGTCATATGATTTTACAAGATAGTTAGGCCTTTATTATTTAGAAAGAGACTAAAGTTCAAAACTCACTCCCTAAGAGACTAAAGCATGAGTGGTATGAGCAATGACTTAGTCTAATGCAAATCTTTTCAATTTTTATTTGGGTTTTGATATGATTTTCTTATGCCTAAATGCATGTTGAAATGAGTTATGAGCTAAATCAAAAGAGAAGAGAGTGAAGCTCCATTGGTAGGAGTTTCTCTCATAGGTCAAGCAGTTCCCATATATGTATGGACGGAGGCCCTCATTTTGCAAAAGTGATATAATATGATATGCATGACATGAGGCAAACAACATTTAGCTAAAGCATTACTAACTCTTTTAATTATGTTGATTTAATGCCTAGGCTTTATGTGAGATTATGAGTTTTTTAGATATTTACTTATGAGTTATAGTTGGGTAAAAGATTTATTTTCCCTAAGAGCCTAATCGGATCCATGCCACACATTAAATCATCATTCATAAAGAAACCTAAATAAGCCAATTGGATCAATGCCCATCTAAGCTTCACATTGTGGTCAACAATCATCCTAGAATGATCAATCACTTAAATTGGGTCAAACCAAGTCAAACCTAGCCTTCGACCAAGTCAACACTTAGCCCAAATGAATCTTAAATTAGTCAAAATTCATTATAAGCCGAATTGATTGAAATCATTGATCTAAATCAATCCATAATCAATGATTGAACTTGACCAAGCCATCAATTGAGCCAAACCAAGCCTAATTAGCCACTTGTCCTAAGTTGACCCAAATTGACCTAAAAAGTTAAAATGGGTCAAATCTTGATCGAAGCAAAATTGATTGCTACCAATGTGTCAAATTCATTCTAAATTGATTGTTGAACTTGACCAAAGCTTCAATTGACCAATTGAACCCAACCTAGTCCAATTGACTATGAACCCAACTTGACCTAAAAGGTCAAATCAACTTGAAATCAAACCAAACCAAAGCTTGCAATACATTTCAAATGATCGACCAAGCCTAATCCAACCCATGACCTAACCCAATTAGGTCAAATGGGTCAAATTGGTCAACTTGACCCATTTGACCTAAATGAACCTAAATGAACCAAAACTAAATATAAACCAAATTGAACCAAACCAATGATACCCATAGGCTCCAAATGATCATTTGAACTTGACCTAACCCATGGTTTGACCCAATTTGACCAATTGATCAACCTAACTCAATTTGACCCAACTTGACCTAAATGGGTCAAATTGAACTAATTCAAACCAAATGAACTCCAAATCACTTGAAATTTGGCCCAACCCATTTTTGAACCATTTCAAATCTGCCCAAATCAAAATCATAGCCAAATGACTACTTTTCCCTTAGGTCAAAGGGTATCATATGGCCAAATTCACTTGGAATTTGGCCAATTCTTTCTCAAAGCCACTTGGCATCTTTCTTGTGGTCCACTTGGACACCAAGGAGGGTGGTGAACATGACCCAATGCCCTTGGGTCAACCATGACCCAACCTAAGGCCAAATTGACCCCTCCAATGGAAATTGAGCACTTGGATCACCAAATGCACTCACCTAACACATGGGCACACACTCTCCTCCACTCATCACTTTTGGGTGTTTTACAACTCAAATGTGGAACATCTCACCCATTGATCAAAATGGCATTTCAGCCTTCCACTATCATCAAGGAGGAGATATACTCCCCTCATTCCCACTTAAACCACAAGGATTCATTTCCACAGAGCTAAAGAGATCAAATCAAACTCTCCCCAAGCATTTCCAAGCCCTTCCCAAGCTCCATTAATTTTTCCTTCTTGGTTTTGCTCAAAGCTGAAATAGGGGAGGTCCTTCCTAATCCCAATTCACTCAATTCTCCATCAAAACCAAATTAACCTTGCACACACCCTCAGTGGACCTCGTTGAGCTCAACCAAGTCGTTTCTCAAGTCTCCAAGCCACATGAAGCATCACCTTGATCAAGGCCTATCACCATTGAAGGGGAGCTTGGTCAACAAAGCCATCCACTTCAAATCAAGATAATACCTTCAATAAGGCTTCATCTCTACTAGATGAAGCTACCTCCCTCATTAGCAGGTGATAGCCTCCGGCGAGATAATTGATCAAAATTGACCTTAGATAAATTTTTCTTGGCCCTTTGTGAAGGAAATTATAATCCCATCAAATCTTGACTATTAAATACATTACTTATGATTCCCCAAAGGTGTGGAATGAATTTGAACTCCATCCAAGCTTGGGTGAGCTCGATCGAGCGATAATCGACGGACGGCATCTGTCTCTCACTGCTCGGGAGGAGATAGATCACACACCATCCGTTTCGCATGATTGTAATGGATGACTGTGATTAGATCATGATAGATCCACCTCTGATTTAAGCCTAAATCACGAGAATAATTTTGGTCACCTGATCTTATATTGGACGGTCTGTGGAGAAAGCGTGTCTGCCACCGGCTGACTCAGCGACTGATGTGATAACTTAAATAACTTATCTCGTCATGCCACGTGGAAAGCGCATTGCATCAACGCACCACATTAGCCGCGATATGGCCTGATGGGATTAGGGGTTAATTACGCCTAATTAATCTGATTTGAATGCTGAAACTTCTAAAATTTATAATTAATTGAAGAAAAATCCAAAAAAATACAAACTCAAGTTCATTTTTAAGATATTTCAAAGGAGAATAATATAAAATTAAAATCAATTGACTTTGAACAATAATTTTCACTCAATTTGGGTTTTATTGGAAATATAATTAGGCTTACTCCTTAATTACTTCAGCAACTAATTCCAAACTTCTAAGGTTAATTAGTGGGATGATATCTGTCTCCCATGATTTTTTTGGAATTTATTATTTGATTAATTAGAGAAATTGCTTATTTCACCCCTAATAACTTTCTTAATTAATTAAATGATTAATTAACCTATTAAGTAGTGATAAATTCATTAATTAAGCTTGCTAATCATCATAAAAAAGTTAGTGAACTTAGAAATGAGATCAGGATTTCTTTTCCAATCTTTTCCCCTAAGTTCATTTCATTTGGATAAACATTTAATTAATTTGCAAATTAATTAATGACTTAATCACTTCATTAACTAGTTCAATTAATCAAATTTAAAACCAAATCATTCTAGAACTTAATCACTTAACCTTGGGTAGATTCTTAGGTATTCAATAACCTAAGAGACTTCAAAAGAAATTATGATCAAACTACCTGTGTAGGATGGTTATGAAAGTACTAAATTAAACCCTTTAGCTTAATTAATCAATAATTGTGAGTCAATTGCATTAGGCCCCTTTATTTCTTAGGTGCATTGCTAATTTAAATTCCATGTGATTACATATCATATGTTGGCTCATAATTACTTGAATAATTATGTTAAAGTGGATAGGTAAGGGGTAATTAATGGATTTAATTCACACCTTAACCTAAAGAAAACATAAAATCAACCTAATTATTCTAAAATTAAACTAAGCCAATTCACACATGTGGAAATGGGTTAGGACCAACAAACCCTTTTCATATTTCCTAAGTCAAATCAAATTCAAAAAATAAAAATCTCCTTAAAGAATTTTGATTCATTTTAAATAATCCTATTTTATATGGTTATCCTTAGGAAGTGATTAGGGTGAATGAAGTCATGTTCTTACATTCTTTTATTTCTTTCAAGGCATGCTAAATGTTGTCTGCCATATGAAATCATGCATTCATTTCTTTTGAAAATCAATTAAATAAAATGTTTTTCTTTCATGCCAAATTGCATGTGTTGGTTAAAATTAAGAATATGAGTGGCTATTATCACTATTAAACTAAAAATTATTTCCAAAACCTATAAATTAAAGATTATGAATGAAGTGATGCTACTTATAAGTACTTATAAGCTCGCATGTGATTATAGCATAAGATGTGTTTTATGTTGTTTTCTTCTCCTCCCTTAACATGGATTTGAATAGGATTTGCAAAGTGTATAGTTCATTTGAAAAGAACACAACACTTTCTTAAATCTATTCCTATGCATTTCTATGTTATGACTTAAGAAGGATCCTCACATTTACACATGTAAATTATACAACCAAATCAGACATAATCTTTTGCATGGTTCTTCATCCATTTATTTCTTTTTATACATCTACATGTATTTAAGAAAAGTGATATTTTAGTCTAGACATCCCGGGGTTGCGAGGCTTTAAGTAGCCCTATGTAGGTCTTGTACATTACGCTCCTGGTGTAGAAAATAATAATGTCATACTCACTTATGTTTTATACATGTGGATGTGCATTTTGTTAATAAATGAAAAATCTCTTTTCTACATAATAAAGACATGCATCAATGGAATATTCAAATTTTTAAATCATATCTCTTAGCATTCATCAACAAAGTGTGCTAAAATTTGCATTGCATGTATAGGTATACTTAGGATTATTCATATGCATGGTATACATGGTGGAAAGAAATAAATGGTTGTGTGTCATGTGGTAGTAATCCACCTTAACTAATCCTAAGATGCCTTTTTTCTTAAATAATGCTATTTAGAGTAAATCTAAACTTAGGGTTAATTATAACACTTAATAAAACATTCACTAAAGGAAATTCATCAATCAATCTACCATAGAAATGTTTTAAGGTAGGGATGAAAGAGAAGTTCTTTTCTCTTTTCTTCTCTTCACAATATTTAGTAACTAAGTGTAGGTTCATTCAAACCAAATCAAATCACCAATTAGAATTGAAAACTCAACTAAATCACTTAAAATGAAATCACCCTCTAAATTGAATTTTTCACACTTAGGAAATTTCAACCTTAAATCCCAGCTAAGACATGCCACACAAGCATTAAATGGCACACATATTAGGCTAAGTCACCATTTCTAGCTCTATTGTAGGGCAATGCATGGTTTGATGCTTGATTTTATTTTGTGATATAATATTTTTATATTAGATGTTAGGGCGTATGTGCGTAGTCTGGGTGTTAGGCCGATATTAGCCTAATCATGCTTTCTATAGGAGGTTGTGCTTAAGGGGTGCTATAATAAAAATATATATGCTTTTGTTGTGCAGGTTGCTTATATCCCTAAGCATAACCCAAATTAGGACAAGTGGACTTGGTTACCCATGTGTGGGGTGCTAAGTCCAAATTATCCATATAACTGCTTAGGTTGTGTGGTATGATTAGCTAATCTCTATTTTGCAGGTTTAGTTAGATTTATCTTTCTCATTTTGATGTAAATTTTGTAATTGAGATTTGGAATGAATGTTATGGGAGAATTAAGGTGAACATTGGTTATAAGACCATGTTTTATATATCATGTGAAGCTTTGGAGCAAATTACATACTAAGTTCAAACCAAAATAAAGAAAGAAATGAAGAAAGAAGAGAAGCTAATAAAAAAAAGCAAAGGAAAGAATGAAGAATGAAGACCCTCATAACATGAATTCCTTTTAATGATAATTATTCATTTGTAATCCGGGTTGTATAAGGGTAGAGCTCAGCTACCCACATTTCTTTTCAAGTTGTACGGCGGTACTCGGCCGCACCAGCCTTTTATTTTTTGTGCTAATTTTATAAATTTATTGATGTTATGTTTATGATTGTGAAATTAGGATGGCATGATTTTCTTAGTTTCTTAATTTTTTGGTGATTTTGAATGGCCTAGATGCGATTAGGCTCTTAGGAAAAATAAATTTTATATTCAATTAATCAACTCATAACCTCACATAAAGCCTAAGATATAAATCAAGATAATAAAAGATTTAACAACCTCTTAGCTAGATGTTGTATGTCTCGCATCATGCTTAAATTCATATTGTCTCACTCTCGCTAATGGAGGGCTTCCACCTTTGCCATAGAAAATGGCTTGACCTTTGAGAGCCATGATGAAATACACCTCATTCTTTCTGATTTTGTTCATAACCAATTTCTCATGCATTAGACATATGAAATCCCATAGCCTGTGTCAAATAAAAATGTCCAAATCAAAATAAAACTTGACAAAATTTGCATTAAATTAAGTTTTGAATTCATGCCCCTCATGATCTAGTCTCTTAGGGAGTGAGTTTAAGAAGTTAGTTTCCTTTCTAAATAAACAACAACTTAGCCATCTTGTAAAGCATAAGACTTAACTACATGTATTTAAAATTATAGGAGGAGTTAGTTGGCAGCCACCCCCAGGCAGTTGTAAGTCCAACAGTCAAGTGATTTATTCTCTCTTGTGGAGATAAACCATATACCCATCTTTTGCCTTAGATTTAGGTCATGCTTTGACCCTCACCAAAGCTCCCTAGATTTAGGATCTGAGATTGTTGTTTCCCTTAGGGGCTATAAGCATAAATCCTCACCTCTTAGGCATTTCCATGATCTTGTGTTGTGGAATTAGAAGCCTTAGATTTCTAATAAAAATTTAACTCAAACATATAATTCTTCTCAAATTTCAAAAATATAAAGCCCAACCATAGATAGTTTGGGATGCTCACTAGGTTTCCTAGTATTATGAGCATCCCCTACTCATCTCCCTTTGGTTTCAATAATAACTCCTTTCTTTTGATCAATCCCATTTGATTTTACAAAAATAACCAATTTGCTGATAGTCCTATCTTTGAAATCTTTAGAGACAATGATCATTTACCTTAATTGATTGTACTCTTAAGGAATCTCATTCCTCAAGATGTAATTAACTATAGGGGCTTGCCTCCATAGAGAACTTAATGAACCTGGTTTAAATAAACCCTGCTTTACTTTTCCATATAAAGTAGGGGAAAGATCTCTGGAACATTTGAAGGCCCATTGTCCTTAAGAGTCCTTATTAAGTGATTAGGTCTATTGTAGGATGGTGACTTCTGCCTCTCAAGATAGTACATCATTCCTTAATATCACTCGATCACCCTAATGAGTACATTGTGGATCTATGTGGTGTCCCAACTACATTTTCATTCAACGAAAAATAAAACACCATAATCTAACATCTAGTCTACGAAACATACACCCTGACATTCAGACTAAAATAATACATCATAAAATAAATAAATCACACCATGCACCACCATAACATAAAGCTAGAAATGGTGACTTTATTCTAAAGTGTGTGTATTACTGTGGTATGCCTTAACTAAGCTTTGTTATGATTTTCTAAGTATGAAAGGATTTAATTATAAGAGGTTGATTTCACTTAAGTGGTTTAATTAATTTGGAAATTTTACTTAGTATTTTCTTTTATTTTATTTGACTTACACTTAGCAACTAAGTGTTACATAGATAAGAAAAAGAGAGAATTACTCTCTTTCATCCCTACCTTAAGTCACATCTAAAGCATATTAAATAATCAATTCTCTTTAGTGAATGACTTATTAAATATTTTAATTAATCCTAAGTTTGGGTTTGCTTTAAATGATTCTATTTAATATGAAAGGTATCTTAAGATTAATTGGAATGAATTACTATCACATGAAACATGTTCATTCATTTCCTTCCATCATATGTAACATGCATGTGACTAAATATACCTACACATACAATATGTCTTAGCACACTTAAAAGATGGATGTAAGCATATACATTTGGAATTTAGATGTTTCATTTGATTGAATCATTTTATCATATTAATTTAAAGCCCTATCCAAATTCTTATATAAAAAATACATAAAAATGAAATTAAATAAGTACATGTCATTGTTAATCAGGGAAGTGAGGTAATCAAATGACCTTCTAAACTCTCCGTGTTCCAAACTATATACCCATTACACTAAACATATGTAAGATTGTACACATCAACATAAGAAAGAGGACTTTAAACCACATGATCAATTTAATCACTTGAACAAATATGAATGCATGTCTTTTTTAAATAGAAAATGGGATTTTCATTCATTAGTTAAATGCACATATAAGTATATAATGGTCTTGAGCAGATACTTCACCATTGTTAAACTAGGGGAGTGAGATAAAGACCACCTTGGGGCTACTTAAAGCCTTGTGTCCCTAGAATATCCAAACTAGATATACCCATTATTCTTAATACACATGAATGTACAAATAACTACAAGAATGAAACAATCATGCAAAAGTTGTATTTGATTTAATTGAATAAAGATTTTCATTCATTAGCTAAATGGACATACAAGTGTATAAAATTTTTAAGTAGATACTTCGCCATTGTTAAACCAGGGGAGTGAGGTAAAGACCTCCTTGGGGCTACTTAAAGCCTTGCGTTCCCCGGAATGTCCAAACTAGATATACCCACTATTCTTAAATACACATGAATATACAAATAACTATAAGAATGGAAAAATCATGCAAAAGTTGTATTTGATTTGATTGAGTTATTTATGCATGTGAGATAAAGTTCTATCTAAATTCTATCATAGGGGTATATAGGAATGAATCCAAATAAATGTTGTGTTCTTTTCAAATGAACTATACACTTATTAATATTCAAACTTTATGTAAATCTGTCATAATCAAGAAAGAAAACTCCATATCACATATTCTAAACCATAAGCACATGAAAGCTTATGAATATTTATAACTATTGTCACTCCATATATTATAATTGATTTATATACTTTTGAAAATAATTTTAATGTAATAGTGATAATAGCCACACATATTTTTAATTTAAATCAACACATGCAAGCTTGACATAAAGAAAATCATTTTATTTGATTGATTTTGAAAAAGATGAATGCATGGTTACAAGTGGTATACAACATTTAATATGATTGAAAAGAAATAAAGGGACATAAGCATATGATCTCATTCAATCCAATTAAGTCCTAAGGACAATCATACTAAATAAGATCAGTTAAAATAAACCAAAGCTTCTTAAAGTCACTTTTAATTTCATGTTTGATTTGATTTAAGAAATGTGAGAGGAGGTTCGCTAATCCTAATCCCATTCCCATGTGTGAGTTAATTTGATTTGGTTATAGTAAATTATTTTAAGGAATTATAAATTGTAATTTAACCCCAAATTGTTATGCAAGTTAGCAATGGTCCTTGGCTAATTGAAAACTTGCTTACTTAATTTTTATTCTCACGCTAACCATAATTTCACTAAACCTCTTTAGGCTATTAAACACCTAAAGACCTATCCATGAATTAATTGAGGAAAATTAAATCCATTTTAATGTCTAATTAAGCAAATTAAGTAATTAATTCCTAATTAATTTCTCTTAAAAAGTAAAGGTAACTTAGGGAAAATATTAGAAAAATGCCCCAATCACATTCCCTAAACCTCCCTACTGTTAATCAGTGCCAAATGAGTCCAATTAATTAGTTAATTTACTATTCACATGCTTAATTAAGCCTTAATTAAGTTAAGAAGGTAATTAGGGCTTAATCAATCAATTTCTTTAATTAATCATCCAATAAATTTAAAGAAAAATGGGGGAGGCAGAGGTCATCCCCTTAAGCAACCTCAAAAAATTTGAAACCAATTGGATGATTAATTATGGCATAATTAGGTTAATTAAGTTTTTAATTAAACCTTAATTAAGCTAAAATTACTATTCAAAATTAATTAAGGACAATTTTAATGGATTCCCCTCGACAATACTTTTAAAATGAGCCCTTATTTATGTTTTATGGATTTTTTTATAATTAGGTATGAATTATGGAAATTTTGACCTTAAAAAGTAATTAATTAACCTAATTAAGCCTTAATCCCATCAGTGCTCTATGGCTCACTTTCCACATGGCGCGCTGAAGTGTCAAGCTTTCCACGTGGTGCCACGGGATTGGCCTTTTAAGTAGTCACATCCGCGGTTGACTCGGATGGTAGTGGGATGTGCTTTCTTATGGGCTGTCCAATCTAAGATCGAATAGCCACCATCAAACCTGCAGTTTAGGAGGGATCAAGCGATGGATCTAGCATGATCTGATCAAAGTTGTCAGCTCTAATGATGCGAAATGGATGGCTCATGATCTCTCTTCCTATGAGCGATGAACGATGGAGCTCGTCTACCATGAATGCGATTTGAGCTCACCTGAGCTTGAATTCACTCTAAAATAACCCCACACCTTTACGAGGGATCCACGAAGATCCAGCTAGAATCGGCTCATATGCAACTTTTTTTCACAAGACCAACCCATTTTTACCTAAAGCTCAGTTTCAATGGATTACCTCACCAGAGCTAAGATTGGCAGTTCGCATGCTTGAGGAAGCATCATCTAGTTAAGATAAAGCCTTGTTGAGTAGCAATTAGATTGGTTCCAAGTGGATCGCTCAATTGGCCAAGAATGATGTTTTGGAGCTTCGATTTTGATCGAAGTTCATCCCCCAGTGGCTTTGGAGCTTAAGAAATGACTTGAGTGGCTTTGACGACATGCATGGAAGGTGTGTGTAAGAGCAACTGAGTTTTCATTGAGAGATGATGGAGTTTCAATCGGGATTAAGCTCCCATGTTTTGACTGTGCATGGGAGGTGAAAATTCGAAGTGGGGAAGACTTGGAAATCCTCTAGGAAGTGCCAATGAGTTTCATATTTCTCTTGAATTTGATTTTGAATTTAGTTTGGGTTATTTGAATTTATATTTCATCTATATTTGTGAATATAAATGAGAATATAAATGGGTTATGAGAAAATTTCTTGAATTTGAATTGATTTAGATTTGATTTAGGCTAAGTCCATAAGATAGAATCAAAGTAACTTAGAAAAGATTTGAACTTGGTATTTTAATCATAAGCTTCAATCATTTGGATTTGATTTGAGTTTAAGAAAATCAACTAAGTTGGAATTGATTTAAGTTTTGATGTTGATTTGATTTAGAGTTTGACTTGAAGGAAGGAAGTGAGGAGCTGGTTCAAGCTATGGGGCAGGTAAGTTTTCCTAACACCCCTAAGGCATGACCTATTCCTATGACTAACTCTTCTAAGTATCTAGGGCTAGGTTGAGTGTCCACCTAATCACTAGAAGTGTCTTAAGACTAAGGAGACTCTTAGTGTCTAAGTGAAGCCAAATGTCTAAGATAGAGGAGTTGAGAGCTCATCATAAAAATGAGGTCAATAAAGGGCGCCCAATAGGTATGGTGTGACTGACAAGGTACACCACACGTATTGGTGTTGACCAAAATAATCAACACACCGAATGATCACAAACACTAACATAAGCGATCTACTCCTAACCCAAGGTGTAGAAGAAATCCAGATCTTAATGCAATGTGACTCTACTCATGTCACAGATATAAGAGAGTGAAAGAGGAATCTACTAGGGATAAAGTATGTGAACCTTCCACTAGGGAAATAAGTTCAAGTCATCCACAAGAGGATGAGAGATTTGATTTGATTTGAATCTCTCTGGGAGAGAAATTGACTTGATTTGTTGATTGTTTAGTTGTGTCTATTTTGATTGTTTTTTTTTTGATTATTTTGTTTGATTGAATTTGTTTTGTTGTTTGACTCCACTGAGGGAGGAGGGTTGAATTTGTTTCAGATTTTTAGATTTTGGATTTTGAGATGGGCCCTGTTGGTTTACGATGGATCGCACTGAGTAGGAGCCATAGAGGCCTAAACCTAACTTAGATTTACCAATCCAAAGGGGTAGTCTACCAAACACATGGTTAGGCTAGCAAACCAAAGGGATGCCTTCCAGTGTACAGCAACTGTACTAGGAGGAAAGTGTAGTAGACTTACATCCTCCAAAGTAAGGGCCAGTTGCTAGGGTGATCCATTGGCAAGGCAATGGGTTGAACCCAACCTAGGGATGACTATTGGGTGAATGCTGCTGGGGGACTTAGATTAGGTCAAACATAGTCAAAAGATTGATTTCATTTTTTAATTATTTTGCTTGGTCCCATCGGTTTGCAATGGACTGCACTGAGTAGGGGTCGTGGTGTCCTTGGGCTATGTTGACCTCATTTTTAGAATGAGCTCTCAGCCCCTCCATCTTAAACATAGGACTTATCTTAGACTTTAAGAGTTCCTTAGTCTTAAGACACATCTAGTGATTAGGTGGACACACAACCTAGCCCAAGAGACTTAGATGAGTTAGCCATAAGAATAGGTCATGCCTTAGGGGTGTTTGGAAAATTTGCCTACCCTTAGCATGAACCATTCCTCACCTTCCCTCCTTCAAGTCAAACTCCAAATCAATATTATTTGATTTTCTCCAAACGCAAATCAACTTCATGTGATTGAAATCCATAATTGAAACCCATGATTGAAACCCATGAATGAAATTCCTAAGTCCAAATCTTTCTTAAGTCCTTAATCTTCTTTTAAGGATGCCTAAATCATGATCAAACCAAATCAAATCCTTGAGATTTTTCTCATAATTTATTTATATCCTCATTTATATTCACATATATAAATGAAATATAAATTCAACCCAATCAAACTAAACTCAAAATTCAAAATCAATTCATGAAATTTCCTAAGTCCCTTAATTTCCCTCTTAAGGACTTAGCCAAAATCATGATCTAAACTAATTCAAACTCATGAGATTTTCTCATAACTCATTTATATTCTCATTTATATTTACATATATAAATGGAATATAAATAAAAATCAATCAAATCAAATCCAAAAACTAAATTTAAAATTTAAAATTCTTCTTAATTCTTAATTTCCCTCTTAAGGACTTAGCCTAAATCAAGATCAAATCAATTCAAATTTATGGGATTTTCTCATAATTCATTTATATTCTCATTTATATTCACATATATAAATGAAATATAAATAGAAATCAATCAAATATAAATCCAAACATTTGCTAAGTCCTTTAAATTCCCTTTTAATGGACTTAGCCTAAATCATGATCAAATCACTTCAAACCCTTGAAATTTTCTCATGATCCATTAATATTCTCATTTGTATTCACATATATAAATGAAATATAAATTCAAACAATCAAAACCAATTCCAAAAATAAAACTCAAATCCATTCAAAATCCATTCTAAGCCTTTCAAGTCAAAATCTTGAACTTAGCCAAATCAACTTCAAATCAAGCCAAACTCCTAATTTTTTTTCATTATTCAATCAACCCTACAATCATGAATCTAAATATAAATACAAACTTCAATCACTAAATCAAAATCCAATTCAAAAATCGAACCCCAAATCCATTCATATTCTTCCTTTGAATATGAAATTATCAAATGAATCATAAGTCCATATACAAGTTCAATCAAACTCAAATCAAGCTTTGACCAAGCCATTTGACCCACTTAGGCTCACTTGACCCAAAGTGACATAAAGTACCCTTATGAGCCAAATTATAATCCTAACCAAATTGGATTGAATCAAACTCTATGTATCATGATCATAGTCATCATTGGATGATCAATCAATCAAATTGGGTCAAACCAAGTCAAACCTAAGCAGTTGACCAAGTCAACACTTAGCCAAAATGAAACCTAACATAGCCAAAATCCACCATAGGCCAAATTTTCTGAAACCATTGATCTAAGTTCAATCATGACCTATGTTTGAACTTAACCAAGTCAACATTTGAGCTAACCCACAATTGGCCACTTGATTGAACTTGACCTAAAAGTCAAAATATGTCAAAACTTGATCTAAGCCAAATTGATTGAAACTAATGGGTTAAGTTCATTCCAAATCACTTGTTGAACATGACCAAAGCCTCAATTGGCCAACTAGACCTAACCTTTTGACCTTGAACTAACTTGACCTAAAGGGGTCATGAGCCAAATTCAAACTTAACCAAAATTGATTGGAAACAAAGATACCAATCCACTTCATATGATTAACCAAACCTAAACCTACCCATCACCTAGCTCAAATAGGTCAAATGGGTCAAATTGGTCAACTTAACCCATTTGACCTAAATGAAGTCATATGAGCCAAACTCAAAACTAAACCAAATTGAATCAAACCAAAGCCACCAAAACATTTCAAATGGTCATATGAACTTGACCCAATCTTTGGTTTGACCCAATTTGACCAATTGGTCAACTTGACCCATTTGACCTAAATGGGTCAACATGAGCCAAACCATATCAAATGAACTCCAAATCCAATGAAACTTGGCCAAACCCATTTTCTCAACATACCCAACATATTCAAATTCAAAAATAGCCAAATGACCATTCTATCTCTAGGGCATAGAACAAATTTTGGTCAAATCCATGGGGAATTTGGTCAAGCCCTCTTCATATCAACTTGATACCTTCCTAATATGTCAAGTGAACCCTATGGAGAGTGGTGCACCCAACCCAATGAGTTTAGGTCAGTCCAAATGGATCAAAGGGCAAAACCAACCCCATAGCTCAAATTGGCCAGATTGAAAACCTCCCTCCACTCAATTTGAAGCACATGGGAGGTTACCAATCTACTCCTTGGCTCAAACTGATCATGTGCCAACTCCAAACAGGTCAAACAACCCTTTCCATATTGGCAATTATATCAAAATGGCAAACCATGCTTCAGTCGTCTGATTGCCATAGGGGGAGATATACTCCCCCTAATTCAATTCAATTGACAAATCCTCATTATTGATTGAGTAAGGGAGAGTGTTAGGAGCCATCAGAGAGTGATCTCCAGCCTCCTAGAGCACTAGCCATTTTCCCATTCTCGGTTTTTGAACAGTGAAAACAAAGGAGGAAAATTGAAATTCAAATTTCCTCTTCATTCAAAACCACTTCAATTCTCTTTGCACACTCCACCAGAGGATTAAGTCTACTCAACATCTTTCCCAAGCTCCAAAGGCAAGGAGAGGTTCACCTAGATCAAAATCGATCTCACAAGGAAGAGGGGTTGGTCCATAGAGAAAACTACCCAACCTCAAGAGCTAATTCTTTCACCATAGCTTCGTCTCAACCAAACGAAGCTCCTCCAAGGGAATCGAGCACCGGTGATCACCTTCGGCGAGGTATGGAATTTTTTTGACCTAGTCCTTAAGTGGTGTTGGTCTTTTGTGAAAGAAAGTGTCATGGCATGAGAATTCAACCGTTGGATAGTATTGGTATTATTGTATGATGGTGTGTGCAAAATTTTATCCTAATCCGAGCTCAATCGAGCTCGGATCAAGGCTTAGATCATGGACGGTTCCTATGATCCTCAGGGAAGAATAGTGATGATCACGGCCATCCATCCATGCATTTTGGATGGACATCCAAGATTAAATGCATGTTTTACATTTCATTTATCCTTTAAAACCACGGGGTGATTCCTGGCCATTCAATCTTTGATCGAATGGCGGGTATTAAATCACGCTACACACCGCATGGTGATGGGATATTTAAGTGGCGTCATGCGGTGGAAAGCACCACCATGCGATCGAGGTGTGATTTATTTGGGTTTTAATTAATTCTAATTAATCCTCTAACTTTTAAAAATTCATATCTCCCTAAATAAAATCAGAAAAATATGAGGTAAATTTCTACTGAAAGATAATTCAATCTGGAATATTCTAAAATTAATTTTAATGGATTTTGAATTATATCTATCTCTGATTTCTCCTTTTAATGGAAATTTTAATTTTCTAATTACTCCTTAATTAATTCTGTGATTAATCCCAAACTTCTTGGGTATGTTTTGGGGGATGACTTCTACCTCCCCTAATTTTCTTGGGATATTGAAGGCTTAATTAGGAGAATTGCAAATGCCTTTCCTAATTACCCCCTTTATGTAATTAAGGATAATTAAGAGTTTGATTAGTATTTTAATCTCTTATTGAAGTTGATTAAGGATTAATCTAGTGAATAGGAGGCTTAGGGGATAATTTTGGGGCATTTTCCCTAAGCTATTCCTTTAATATGCTTTTCTTTCCTTAATCCTCTCTTAATTAAGGGCTAATTCATTAATTATCCTCTTAATTAATTTCTTAAAATTTCTAAGACTTTCTAGAACTTAATTAATCTACTTTGGGTAGATGCTTAGGTATTCAAGAGCCAAAGTTCAATTAAAGAAATCAAAACACAACTCATATGTGTGAGGAGTATTTTAAAATTACTTAAGTTAAACCCCTTAGCTTAATTAATCATTAATCATGAGCCAAATTGCATTAGGCCCTTTTCTTCCTAGGTGCATTTCAAATTTAAATTCCTTGTGAGGTTTTATGTCATCTCATTAGCTCATAATTACTTGGTTAACTATGCTAAGGTGGTGTAGGTAAGGGTTAATTAACATGCTTAATTCATACCTTAACCTAATCAAAATCTAAAATGAATCTAATCATCTAAAAATTAAACAAAAATAACAAACACATGTGGGAATGGGTTAGGAACAGCAAACTCAACTCACATTTTCAAAATTAAATCAAACTCAAGATCAAACACAAATCATGAACTTTGGTTTATTTTAAGCTTTCTTATTTCATAAGTTTGTCTTTAGGATTTAATTAAATTGAATGTGTTTATATGCTTTCATTACTTTAGTTCTTTCCCCAACATGCTAAATATGTATGTCATGTGGTTTCATGCACCCATGCTTTTCAAAAATTAAATTTAAAATGAAAATATCAACTTTATGTCAAATTGCATGTGTTGGCTAAAGTAATAATATGAGTGGCTATTATCACTATTAAATTCAAATTATTTTCAAAAATATATCAATCAATTATCAAAATTGAAAGTTTGTTACTTATATTTTAATTATAAGCTTGCATGTGAGTAAGATATAAGGATGTGCTTAGTTTAGGTTTTCCTTCTCTTCTCTTGTAGTATAGTTTTGAATATGATTTGGTAAGATGTATGGTTCATTTGAAAAGAACCAAATACTTTCCTAACTCCAAATCCTATTCATTCCTATACTATCACTTAAGAAGGATACTTATGCTTACACATATAAACTACATAAACAAAATAAATCAACTAATTCAAATTTTTGCATTCTTTCTTTTCCATTCCTTTCTTTTGTACACATGTTTGTATTTAAGGAAAGTTATATATTAGTCTGGATAACCCGAGATTGTGAGGCTTTAAGTAGCCCTAAGTAGGTCATGTACCTTACACCTCTGGTTAACAATGGCGTTGTACTCACTTATGCTTTTCTTACTTTCATGTGTGCATATGAAGATTGGATAAGAAATCCCTTTTCTACTTAATGAAAATCATGCATCATAAACTTTAAAATTTCCTTAAATGAATTACTTAATATACATCATAAAGTGTGTTAAACATTCTCATTTGTGTGTATAGATATGCTTAGGACTCATCCATATGGATGTTATACATGTTGGGAAAGAAATAAAGTGATGTATGTTTTGTGAATTTAGTTCATTTTATTTAATCTTAAAATGCCTTCTTTTTGAATGGGTTTGTTTAGAGTTCATATAAACTTAGTATTAATTAAAACACTTAATTAAAACATTCATAAAAGAAAACTAAAAATATGAATCCACTTTAGAAATTACTTAGGTTAGGGAAGGAAAGTAAAGTTCCCTTCTCTTTCCCTCTCTTTATAACTTAGTAATTAATTGTAAGATTCACTTGAACCTAATCAAAACATGAAATAAAATCAACCCAAAATAATTAAACCACTTAAATGAAACTCTCCTCCAAGTTGAACATGTTTCACACTTAGAAAAGTCTAAACTAAACATACCACATAAACCTCCAAAGCACACATTAGGTAAGTCACCACTCTAGCTTTAGGTTAGGTGGTGCATGGTTTGATGCTTTCTTTTTTTTATGATATATGTTTTTTAGATGGATGTTAGGATGTATGTCGTAAAATGAATGGTAGGCGATCTTAGTCTCATTATTTTCTGAGATTGTGCTCAAGTAATAAATAAAAATATAAATGTTTTGCTATGCAGGTGCTTAGACCCCTAAGCATAATCCAATAGGCCAGGTGGAATTAGTCACCCATGTATGGGTGATAAGTCCAATACACATGCTTGGAATTTTGTGTGATTTGTTTAGATAACCTTTTATTTTCGGTGTTAGCTAGATTTACTTTTCCTTTTCATGTAAATTTTATAATTAGGATTTTGGAATGATTGTTCTGAGGATTAGGATGAGCATTGGTCATAAGATTTCATCTTATGCACCATGTAAATCCTTTGGAGCATCCACCTTCCAACCATCCAAAAGAAGGAACCAAAGAAGAAAGAAGAAAAGAAGAAGAAAGAAGAAAAGAAGAATGAAGTAATGAAGCTTGAAGACCCCCATAATAATGAATTCATTGCTTAATTGTATTTAATTCATTTGTAATCTGGGTTGTATAAGGGTAGAGCTCGGCTACCCAATTTGTTTTGGGTTTATGCGGTGGTACCCGACCACAATGGCCTCTTATTCTTTTGCGATTAGCTTTATAAATTGATTGATGATTTGCTTAGCTTGTGCATTAAGTGGCATCATTTTCCTAGTTTCTTTCTTGCTTTATGTATGACCTGGATGTGGATTAGGCTCTTAGAAAAAAATAAATCTTTTACCAAATCTAACAATTCAAAATTAAAAATAAAGAACTCATAATCTCACCTAAATCTTAGGTGTAAAATCAAGATAAAAGAATTAGCAACTCCTTAGCTGGATGAGTACTTCTTTTATAACATCATGCATAAATGCATCTTATTTTATTCTTGATTGGAGGGCTTCCACGTTTTCCAGAGAAATTTTGCTTGACCTTTGAGAGTCATGGTGGAAACACACCTCCTCCCTTCTTGCTGATTTTGGCCAATACCTTTATTTCTCATGAATTAGGCATATGAATCCTATTAGCCTGAGTCAAAAAAATTATCCACAAATGAAAAATAAAATGAAATCCAAATTGCATTAGATTTAGGTCATTTGAAGCATGTCCTTACATGATCTAGTCTCTTTAGGGAGTGAGTTTAAGGATTAAGCCTCTTTCTAAATAAATAATAACCTACCTATCTTCCATAAAGCATATGACTTGCTACATGAATTTAAAATCGTAGGAGGAGTTAGTTGGCAGCCACCCCCAGGAAATTGTAAGTCCAAGCTGTCGAGTGGTTTGTCCTCTCTTATCGAGGCAAACCAAATACCCATTTTGGCCTTAGATTTAGGTTGTGCTTTTGGTCCTCTCCAAAGCTCCCTAGACTTAGGTTTTGAGGTTGCTTCTACCCTTTTTGGGCCATAAGCTTAAATCCTCACCTCTTAGGCATTTCCATAATCTTGTGTTATGGAATCATAAGTCCTAAATTTTTAATGAAAAATTCAACTCAAACAAATTAAATCAATTTCAAAAATATAAAGCCCAACCATAGGATAGTTTGAGATGCTCGCTAGGTTTTCTAGCATCATGGGCATCTCCTACTTATCTTTCTTTTGGCTTTGATAATAACTCCCTCTCTTTGATCAATCCCATTTGATCTTCAAAAATAAACTAATAGATTGATAGTCATTTCCTATTGAAATTTTTGAAGATAATGATCATTTACCTTAATCAAGAGTATTCCTAAGGGATCCCGTTCCTTAGCATGAAATTAACTATGGGGGCTTGCCCCTATAGGGAACTTAATGAACTCGGCTTAAAATAAACCCTACTTTACTTTTCCATGTAAAGTAGGGGACATTGTCCTTAGAAGTCCTTATTGAGGTGATTAGGTCCATTAAAGGGTAGTGACTTCTATCTCCCAAGATAGTACACTATTTCTTGATGATGTATCTGATCACCCTAATAAGAACATCTATAGATTTACGTGGTGTCTCAACCAACAAGCGTATATTTCTATTTTCATTTATCCTCTTCAAAGAAGGATAGATGAAGGCGAGAATATTTTTCACCACAGATTTTTCTAGCGACTCCGTTGGGGATGGTTCCTCTCTCCATCGTTGGTAAATGATCGTTGTCTTTGAGTATCAATAGTGGGTTTGTACTTTGGTATGAATCTGAGACTATCTTTCTTTCCATTGGCACTTAGCTTATTTCATTCTTAAGTTGAGTTAGCCAACATCTTTAGGTTTTAGGACCTCACTCTGTGTTGGTCTTAAAACCCCTATTGGGTTCTCCAATGGGTAAAAAAATAAAAAGATCTAAATAAAAAAGAAAACATTTAGACTTCCTCCTTATCATTTTTTATGATAAGGAAAGGTTCATTCTAAAATTAAAGACAAAATAAATTTTCATAAGAACTTTTCTTTTCAAAAAGCACTTTTTCAAAAAATGCACATAATAAGATATTTTCCACAAAAAATTTATCATCCTCATTTAACAATTCTCATAATTGTTACATGTAGGAATTTTCAAAAATAAAACTAACAAAATTTTCCAAAAGCACAAATGAACATCTTCTTTCAATTCATTTTGATGAAGATTTCATTTTTAAAATAAAATGAACAATCATCTTTCCAAAAATCAAAATCAAAATTAAAAAAAAACATAAAACTTTCAAAAAGCACACATGAACCTTTCCATTCAATAAACCCACACCTATTGAATGGAAGTTTCATTTTTCAAATAAAATTAAACTTTCCAAAAGCATAAATCAATATCTTCTTTCAATTTATTTTGATGAAGATTTCATTTTTAAAATAAAATGAACAATCATCTTTTCAAAAATCAAAATCAAAATCAAAAATAAAATTTTCAAAAAAGCACACATGAACCTTTCCATTCAATACACTCATACCTATTGAATGAAAGTTTCATTTCCAAATAAAATTAAATTTTTTCAAAGAACACAAGAAAATCTTCATTTAATATACTCAAATTTATTAAATGAAGACTTCATTCCCAACTAAAAAAATGATATCATTTGAAAATCCCACTTAAACATATCTCACATATGATTAAGTTGGAATTCCATTTTTCAAAAAGCAATAATCACACACAAAACAAAATTTTCACATTTCAAAAATAAGATTGATTTTCATTCCTACATATCCAAATTTGTTGAATGGAAGTCTTCTTTCAAAAATCAACAATCATATTTTTCAAAATTCAAATAGATTGGAACTTCATTTAGCATACTAAAATTTGCTAAGTGATGTCTCCAAACCCAAAAATAAAAAATTTCAAAACACATTTGGAACTTCATTTTAGCATACTCAAATTTGCTAAGTGAAGTCTCCAAATTCAAAATCAATAATTTTCAAACACATTTGGAACTTCATTTCACATACTCAAATTTTCTAAGTGAAGTCTCCAAATTCAAAATCCAAAATTTTCAAACACATTTTGAACTTTATTTTAGCATGCTCAAATTTGCTAAGTGAAGTCTCCAAATTCAAAATCAAAAATTTTCAAACACATTTGAAACTTCATCTAGCAGACTTAAATTTGTTAAGTGAAGTTTTCAAATTCAAAATCAAAAATTTTCATACACATTTGGAACTTCATCCTTAGCATACCAAATTTGTTAAGTGAAGTCTCCAAAGCCAAAACCAAAAATCTTCAAGCACTTTTGGAATTTCATTCTTTAGCATACCAAATTTGCTAAAGAAAAGTTTCCATTTACAAAACCAAACTAAATCAAAATTTTGAACACATCTTTTGGAACTTCATTTAGCATACTCAAATTTGCTAAGTGAAATCTCCAAATCCAAAATCAAAAATTTTCAAACACATTCGGAACTTCAATTAGCATACTCAAATTTGCTAAGTGAAGTCTCCAAATTCAAAATCAAAATTTTCAAACATCTTTGGAACTTCATTTTGCATACTCAAATTTGCTAAGTGAAGTCTCCAAAGTCAAAACCAAAAATCTTCAAGCACTTTTGGAACTTCTTTCCTTAGCATACCAAATTTGCTAAAGAGAAGTTTCCCTTTTTCAAAACCAAATCAAAAATTTTGAACACACCATTTGGAATTTCATTTAGCATACTTAAATTTGCTAAGTGAAATTTCCATTTCACAAAACCAAGTGGGACTTCATCTTTAGCATACCATATTTGCTAAAGTAAAGTCTACTTTTAATCAAATTAAAAAAAATAAAATGAAACACTTAGGATCTTCTTAGCATACTTAAATTTGCTAAGAATCCTATTTTCAAAAATCAAACAAAACACACTTGGGTTCTTCACTTAGCATACCTAAATTTGCTAAATGGGAATTACAAATTTCAAAATCAAACTACATTTCACAAAAAGAAATAACTATTTTCAAAGCACTTCACTTAGCATACCCAAATTTGCTAAGTAAGTGAAATTCCAAAATCACCAAACAAAAATAAAATCAATTGACCATTACTTTAACATACCCAAATTTATTAAAGGAAAGGGTCCTCAAATCAAAAATCTAAATTCAAACAAACATGAACCTATGGAAACATCCTTCTTAAAATATTTGAATCCATCTTTCAACATACCCAAATTTGTTGAAGTTGGATTCATATTCAAAATTCCTTTTTCAATCAAACTTCTAAATCTTCTCAAATCGATTTGAACCCCACTTAACACTTCCAAGATGTTGGATGTGGGTTCAAATTTTTAATTCAAATTCAAAAATCAACAAAGATAGAAATCTAATCCAAGCTCATTCCTATTGCATATTCTCACCATTAGTTACAGTACAACTATAGTTCAATTTTTCAATCTTTACAGTTGATCTAAAATGGCAGGTTCACAAAATTCATTTTTAGCTTCCATCATGGCATGGATTTGGCTTTGGACCAAGCCAACTTCCCTTGGATCACCTTATCCATTTCGGTAGGGATTTGAGGGAGAGAGGATCACATGTGAGGGCACTCCCTTCACGACAGTCAGTAAGACCATGGTGATCAGGCAAAAGCTGGTCATCTAGATTGATTAACCTTTCGATTCTGACATCTCCTTGTTGAAGAGGAAAGTAGTGGAAATCCCACCAGCTTCAGTAGTGATAGTGCCCAGTTAGCCCGATTATGCGCCCTATGGTTTCTCGTCTGCCCAGTGAGGCTAGCACCCTCTCATCTCTACCCTCAGGGTAAGGCTCCCCACGATCTCGGGATTTCTCCCCATTTGAGTGGTCTAGCTCTCACTCCTCCCATCCCTGCAGACCGTGTAGGAACAAAATGCATGATCAAGCGGTATCACCTGGGATTGCCGAGGGATGGAGCGGCCATTCTAGTTTTATTTTACTTCACCGCATGTTACAACAAACTAGTTTCATCCTCTCTTTGGGTCAGACAAAGAAGATGTTAGGAGGATTCACAAATCACCTCCACCAGTGGTCCATCAACCAAGTTATTAGGGCGAGAGTCATTTTCCGACCTCTCAGCCTTGCGTTAGGTAGGCATATATCTTACGATGTTTGATCTTTGATCTAAGATCCATTATCCTACATAGTGTGGGGAAATATATCCATCAGGATAGGGCCAGAGAGGCCCATACATATGCTCACATTACCAGTAGGTAGAGGCAGAGGTTCAGTCACCAGTCGATAGCTTTTGCACTTGTTAATTTTCTATCTCGATGTGCTACCCGCTCATCTTATCTTACGGGACCATCATCATGAGGATAGCTATTGCATAGAGTCGGTGGTGTCTCACCACACTCTACCCCTCCGCCATCACCCGGTCCACAGGTCCGGTAACTCATTCCATCAAAGGCCATGAAGGCTATATCCAGGGAGAAGCACACCCCGTTGGTGATATGGCTACGGCTGAGGGATCCTACCCCATCCACACCGCCTATTGTGGTGAGGTTGAGCTCTCATGCTCGACCTTTTTTCCCCCAGTAGCGGTGCGAAAGGAGTGGCAACCCCGAAGTATAGTGATCATCCCTTCACCAACTCTGTCAGTACAACAGGATGTGGAGATGGTAGCAGCTATTTCAGAGATGGCAGATGATAGCCCAGCTACACCAAGGATAGTGGAAACTCCTAGGAATTCAACACCTTTCATACCTAATGGCATCTAGAAGTGTCTCTCATCTAGTGAGTACAGTCCACATAGGATTGACTCTCCAGTGGCAGGCGAGGTCTAGTGCCTCTCAGTGCACGATAGTGATCACAATGGTCAGCCGAGATTATTTGTACCTACTCAGATTGATCATACTTTATATGAGATAGTGGCACATTATTTCATGGAAAAGAAGGAGATTTTGGGGTACGATTGGTCAGATGAGGAGAAGGTCAGCTTCAATTTTGATGAAGATGACTTGTTGGGAGACTTAGCTGGAGTCTGCACGGTAGATACTAGAGGATCTCTTCTCAAGGAGCAGCAGGCCATGGAAGGTGATGAGGTTGATCAAGAAGACACCTCCCAATCAGCCCAACACCTCTGACATCAGTTGAGGTGGAAAGATGAGCAGATAGATAGGATGGCACGAGTTAGAGGACTTGTTAGTAGTAATTTTAATGCTTTAGAAATAATCCCTAAAAGTTCATCCTACTACACCTGACATTAGTCAGCCTGAGTTAGTGTCTTGGACCCAGCCAAGACCTTACCTCCTGTTGAGCAAGTAGCACTAGCATGTATAGGAAGGTAGTGGAAAGTACCTCCATCCAAGAAAAAGACATAAAATCCATGGTTGATCAGCAAGTGAAGGAAGCGTTGGCTTAAGCCCAGGGAGGATCATTAGTTCCAAAGGGTAGACCTACCTGGAGGAATTTGATTCAATCTAATATTCCAAGGGTTTTGTTCCACCTTCCTTCAAAAGCTTTGATGGCAATTTGTTTGCTTGCAATTGGCGATGCTTTGCTTTTCCTCTCGTAGTAGCCTAGTTGGATTGCTTTGATTGGAATCTGACGCCCAATAGTTAAAGAAGACCTTTGTTAAGAGCAACTCTTTATCAAGAGGTTTGGAGCAAAGGGTTCTTGTAGTCTCATTGTATACACACCAAGTGAGTCCCTTATTGATTATATTCTCCAATGGTGCAACCTGAGTATGAAATATGAGCCACAGTTATCTAAGCAGCATGCCATTGAGATTCATTTGAAGAATATCCATGGCCCGATCACCTTTATGCTTAAGGGCTTCACTATAAAGACATTTGAGAAGATAATCAACAAGGCGGCTAGTCTACAAGGAGAAGCCAAATAGTTGCCTTTTCAAGATTAGTTGCCTAAAGCAAAGCCACAAAAAGTCTATGAGAAGAAGCCAAGAGTAGTGATAGTGGTAGATAAGGGAAGTAGCACTAGAGATCGGTCACGAGACCACAACCTCGGACCTCCACCTCTTTACCACGAGGCAACCTCGGCCTCCACAATAGCATCCATGGTCGACCGCACCGCCTCTGCCTACCCAGCATGTATCCCCTCCACCAGGTAGCTATGGTCCACCTACTCTTTTAGATAAGCTTAATAAACATTATTCATTTAAGAGGGAGAAAATCAGGAAGATCTTTAAGAATCTTTTAAAGAAGCTTGATTTTCAGCTACCCGAGCTTAGTAGATCGGAGGAAGTAGGCAAAAGTCATGATCCAAACTTTTTACCCTAACACCATATGTTAGGCCATGTTTTGGAGGATTTCTTCACATTTAAGGACTAGCTTGAACATAGCTTCAAGACCGGTGTTGTAGTTATCCCAAAGGAATACCTTATGGAACAACCATCCAACTCCATTAGGGTAATCCTTGGGGATACATGTGATCCTTCTAAAATTAAAGAAGGTTGGGGTATTTCTTTATCCAAAACCTCTAAGAAGATCATCCAAAAGATCAAGAAGCTTTCCTTACAGGTGCTTGAGTCAGCTCAAACCTTCAACATCAAGGAAGGTTTGTAATTTGCTAGTGCCAACTCAATGAAAGGGGAGCTGTGAATTAGAGATAGCCCATTAGCAGCCATTAGGTCCAACATCTGATTTAGCTTCCACCGGTGACTTCTTCCACTTCAGCTAGCTCTATTTCTTCTACTAAGAGAACTCTTGTATCAGTGGATAAATGCATCAAATCCTTTACCCCACTCACTTTACTTTATTTCTACTTTGTACCTTCAAACAATTCAAAAAAATTGAAGCTAGTTTGAATTACATCTATGTCACTTGTGATGGGTTATCTTCTTCTATTCTTAATGATAGCTCTTCAAGTCAAAATAACTATAACAATTTTGATCTTCCTCTTTCTGATTTAGAGTTAGACTTTCCTACTCACGAATACTACGTTCACCTCAGATAGACTTGGAATCATCGAGGGTCCCATAGGAGAAGCTAGGTGATCTGATAGGTAGAACCTTCCACCCTACCACATAAGAAATCACCAAGTCAACCTCCATAGTGGCAAGGTTCTACCTCCTAGGGCGCACCCTTAAGATATGAGGGAAATAAGTCATTGGTATAGGATCAAGCCCCTCCACAGAATGCTCCACCCTTGGATATGCTTGTGGAGGACTAGCCCAAAGTGGACTATAATGTCCTTTCTCATCTAAGAAAGTTGCCATCTAAGCTAAGCATATATGATGTCATTGTCTTATCCAAAGAGATGATAGAATCACTAATCAAGGCTCTCTGTGATCCTGAAATATGCTTAGCTCAGTTGACTATTATAGGTGAGGAGACACATTATATAAAAGAAGCTCAAAGGATCACTTTCACAGATGAAGACCTTCTTTTGAGGACTTGGAGCACAACCGTCCTCCTACATCACAGTTGACATGGACAAGTCCAGACTTTCCAAAGTTCTCATGGATTCAGGTGCATCGATGAACATTATGAGTCTAAAGACTCTTGCTTATTTGAGGATCGACATCTCCACACTCTGAGGAGATCAGATGATGTTGAGAGGATTCAATGAAAAAGGTGAGCGGGCTTTCGGTTCTATAGTGTTACCTTTGGAGATAGGTGACTGAAAAACTGAAGCCAAGTTTTACATCATTGATTTGAATACTTTGTTCACTACTTTATTTGGTAGGCCTTGGATACATCAGAATAAGATCATTACATGCTCCCTCCATCAGTGCATCAAGTTTAGAAAAGATGGGATTGAGTACCATGTCAATAGAGATGAAAAGCCATTTTCAGTTAGAGAGGTTGAGATTTATGAGGATGCGACCTACTATCTTTCTCAAAATACCCTTTCTCGTAAACTTGGACAAAATTTAAACTCAAAATTAAAAGAAAAAGAAAAGATAAAAGGAAAAGAAAAGAAAAATGAAAGTCCTAGTGAACAAGAAAAGGAGAATTGAGGAAGAAATAGATCCACACATTACATTCCACCCACAATTCATTACATCATATAGACATGTGAGTAGGATGACTCAACCTCCACTAGTGAGGCAAAACAAAGGTAGTTAGGTGGAAGACCCCTAGTTGGCCATCAACCAACAAGGTGTTGTTCATAGAGTACTACTATTCACATAGACTTGGAATCTAGCTGGGGATGAGTCTAATGTGATTAGTATAACATTCAACCCTCTCGGTCCATTGAGGTGACTTTCCATCGGAGATGAAGACAGCCTCCAAACAAAGCAAAGTAATCTGGTTTATGTAAAATATTAGGTGAGAACCTTAGCTCTAGCCTCACTTACATCTCAGAAAGTTAAAGGTTTAGTAGTTAAGGAAGTCCCTAAGTCTTCTAGTGACATGAACCAGAAGAGGTTCTTTTTGGGATCATCATCCTCAAGTCTTGAAGTTGACGTAAAATTTGAGGAGGATTCATTTAAAGAATTAATGGAATTACTATTTGACTTTTACTCGCCTTGTGTTTATAATCTTATACAGAAAGGATTAGTTCCTTATACATGGTCCAAGCACAGGTCAGAATAGTTAGAAAAGCTATGGAATAATACGGCGGGAAATCAAGCAAATTGATATAGTGGGTCCATTGATGACGATTCTTTATTGGTTTACCAATCATTTAGAATCTGATAGGTTCTTTTCACACAACACCAACTCTTATGAGAATGTGTGTTTAAAAACCTCAGATGATCCAAGTGATCTCCAAATCAAAGAGACACCACCAGAATTTGAAGAGGAGATTCATTCAATAATTTACAAGCTTAAAGAAATCAACCACGGACAAAATCCACGTACATTGTTCATTCTTGAATAAAGAAGAAACCAATAACTTAGTTAGGCTATGGATTGAGTTTGAAGACTACTTCGCATGACGTTATGAAAAAATGCCCAGATTATCTTCTGATGTAGCAATCCACAAGCTAGCAATAGATCCTAATGCTACTCCTATTAAGCAAGCTCCTAGATGCATGCAATTAGAAATTGAACAATAAGTCATTTCTAAAGTGAAGAAACTGATCGATGATGGTTTTATTAGGTAAGAAAAATATTCTACCTAGTTAGCTAGTGTCATTCTAGTTAAGAAGAAGAATGATCAATTCATATATTGATTTTGGACTTAAACATGTCCTAAGGATGAGTTTCTCAAATATTAATGGTGACATTGCCTCATCTCATGCGTTTCTCTTTCATGGATGGGTCATCTATAACCAAATCAAGATGTCTCTTAAAGATGAAAAGAAACACTACTTTTGAACCTCGAGAATCTTCTATTATAGGGTCATGCTTTTCAGCCTCAAAAATGTTGGTGCTACATACCAACTGGCCATGACTCAGATCTTCAACAAACTCATCCATCATCAGGTTGAGTGCTATGTTGATGATCTAGTAGCCAATGGCAGAGAAAAGGAAGACCACCTCTTTGACTTAAGAGTAGTTTTCAAATGGTTAAGACAATATAACCTCAAAATGAATCCCAGTGTGCATTGAGTATCTTAGGAAATTTCTTGTTTGTTTTCACACCAGGAATAGAAATAGATCCAAAAGATCAAAAAATCTTAGAAATGCCACCTCTAAGAGTTTAACTCAACTTAGCTCCTTTAAAGATGGTTGATATCTAAGATGCTTTATCTCCAACTTATCGAGATGCAAGTCATTCTTGTCAAAAGGATGCAAAGTGGGATGACAAAACTCTTGAAGATATCAAATAGTATTTGGTGAAGCGAGTTCTAGCGACCCTATCTCAGCCACTTATTCTCTACATTGCATTGATGACTCTCTTGGCACTTTCTTTGGCCCAAGCCAATGACAAAGGAAGGAGAATGCTCTCTACTACCTCGATGGATTTCTCCTTAGTGAACTATTTGAGAAACATTTTATTTTGATCTTTGCTTCCTAAAAGCTACGGCACTACATGCTTTCTCATAAGGTGAACTTGATCTCCATAACGAATCCACTGCAGTATCTCATGACACGATCTATGCTATCCAGACATTTGGCATGCTGGTTGATGATTCTCTCACAGTTTGACATCACATTCATACCCCCTCCGTGCGATAAAAGGATAGGCACTAGCAAATTTCTTAGCAGCACACCCAATTCCTAATGACTCTCTGCTTGGTGACAATCTCCCTGATGAACAAATCATAAACTTAGGGGAGGCCGATAATCATCGATGGGAGATGTATTTTGATGGTGCATCTTCTTTTCACAAAGGGAAGCACCATGATCTACTCTTCTAGGAAAGGCAGGGGTAGGAATAGTTCTTCTAACTCTAGATCGTGATGTGATGAGATTCTCATACTGTCTTTCCAACCCCTGCACCAACAATAAAGCTGAGTATAAGGCTTTGATTGCCAGTCTGGAGTTAGCCATCACTATCAGTGTTAAGAGCATCAACATCTTTGGGGATTCTCAGTTGGTCATTAACCAGATTATCGCATCCTACCAGGTTCTCAAACCCAAGCTTCATCATTACTACAAGTATACCATGAAGATATTGGCCAAAATTTCCAAAGTCACCATCTACAAGGTTTCCCAAGCAGAGAACATAGTAGCAGATGCTTTGGCCAAACTTGCCAAAGAATTGGCATGTCTGAAAGATGAGTCTATTTCAATAAGGGTCCAAAATAGATAAGTCCTGTCCCTTATTGATATTAAACTCATCGAGAGACTTTCTCTAAAAGGATAGGTTATTGTTGCCTAAAAAGACAAGGAGCTAGATTGGAGGAAACCATTCATAGACTACTTGAACACCTATAAACTACCTCAAGAAAAGTCACAAGCCCATCAGGTGAAATAGAGAGATCTCTCTTACGCTCTCATTGATGGCACCCTATATCACTGGTCCTTTGACCAAATGTGGTTGCATTGTTTAAACAAACATGAAGCCCGTGGCATTGTAACTAAGGTACATTCAAGTCTATGCAGAGCACATCAATCCAGTCCAAAGAAGAATATGAAGATCAAGCAACTTGGATACTACTAGCCTTCTATGATTACAAACTGCATGGATGTAGCTAGGAGATACCATCGTTAATAGTGCATATTGTGGTGCTCCAACCATTCACCCTACATTGGCTTCTTGGCCAATTGAATGTTGGGGTACCGACATTATGGGTCCGATCGATCCTTCTTCTTCTAAGGGGCATTGATTCATCTTAGCTATCACTGACTACTTTTCCAAGTGGGCGGAAGCCATCCCACTCAGAGAGGTTACAGCTCAACATGTGCTTCAGATTTTTAGGAACCATATCGTATATAGGCTTGGGGTGCCTCGATAAATTATATCCTATAATGGTACTACATTCAAAAGCACGAAGATCAACAACTTTATTAGAAGACATGGTATAGATTGGAGATACTCCACCATCTACTACCCTAGAGCAAATGGTTTAGTAGAAGCATTCAACAAAACTCTCACCCAGATACTGAAGAAAACTCTTTATGACAACAAACAATAGTGGAATGAGCAGTTGGTTGAAGCCTTGTGGGCCTACCGCACAACATTTCAAACTCCAACTCAGTCTACTCCATTTTTCCTAGTGTATAAGTTTGAAGATGTTCTACATTTTGAAGCTCAACTCCCATCACTAAGGATAGCATTGGGTAACAAGATCACTACAGAGCAGAATGCAAAGTTGCGATTAGAAGAGCTCAAAGGTTTGGAGGAGAGCCACCTACGGGCATACCAAAACCTCGAGTTATATAAGGCCAAAATGATTCAAGCTTACAACAAGTAGGTCCGCCCTAGGTCTTTCTAAATAGGAGAACTTATGTTAGTCCTAAGGAGACCAATTGTTGCCCGTCGAAAGATGGGAGGCAAGTTTGAACCCACTCGAGAAGGCCCCTATGCCATAGAGAAGGCCTATCATGGAGGATCTTATCAACTTATTGATTGTAAAGGGGAACACCTGATGCTTTCAATTAATGGGCTCTACCTAAAGAGATATTACCCATGAAACTAATCATGTTTGAAAACAATTACTAATAAAAAGAACAAAAACCTAATTCCATCCATCAAATCTTCTCTTCTTTCGAAGAGTTATTTGCTTATCTTGTGAATTGACCGTGACATGTTTAGGGTAGGTGTAAGAGCCCCCAGTGGCATCCTATCCTTCTTTCATAACACAAACACAATCTCCTAATGCTATCAAAATAGGTGTAAGAGGGCAGAGGCATCTATTTTGATTAACTCTAAGATAATATGAGAAGCGGCATCCTTTCTTAGTGGGAATCTCGGTTGCCATCCATGACACCATTTCATCCAAACCCCTAGTGTGTTTAAGGTAGGAGTAAGAGTCCCTAGAGGCATTCTATTCCTTTTAACACATGCATAAAAAAAACATAAATCTTTTGTCTTGAGCTATTTTAATGTGGGAGCAAGCCCCTTGTGGCACTCACTCATTAGCTACTCTAGGTCGGCTCTACATGCTACCTCACAAGTATGTTACCCCAGTGGTCATTTGTTTGGAAGATGTGAGTCCCTGAGCTTTCTTCCTAACTTGATCATTACAAACCAATGAGCACCTTGTTATGGTAATCTCCGCCCAACCAATAAAATTGACTTTATTTAAGAAGATGTGAGTCCCATGTTTTCTTCTTAAACTAATCTAAGTCCCCCAGAGGCTCCTATCCTCTTGGCTACCTTTTGAGTTGATATAAGTCCCCAATCGCATTCACTCAATAGTCGCCCTAGGTCGGATAGCACCTATTGAGCCAATGGAGAAAATTTTCTATAAATATGGTTGCCTTCCAATCTGTTGGGATGAAAAGGCAAGAATATAAAAATTCATCTTTTTGGGATGCAATGCAGATCCTCATATGTGCTTATTTAGGTGATGGTATCATCAAGGAATAGTGTACTATCTCAGGAGATAGAAGTCACTTCCCTTTAATGGAGCTAATCACCTCAATAAAGACTCCTAAGGATTATGGTTCTACATATGTACCAGAGATTCTTCCCTTACTTTACATGGAAAAGTAAAGCAGGGTTTAATTTAAATTGGGTTCATTAAGTTCCCTACAGGGGCAAGCCCTCATAGTTAATTACATCTTAAGGGATGGGATCCCTTAGGAATACTCTTGATTAAGGTAAATGATCGTTGTCTTCAAAGATTTCAATAGGAAAGGACTATCAATCGATTAGTTTATTTTTGAAGATCAAATGGGATTGATCAAAGAGAGGGAGTTATTATCAAAGCTAAAAGAAAGATAAGTAGGAGATGCCCATGATGCTAGGAAACCTAGCGAGCATCTCAAACTATCCTATGGTTAGGCTTTACATTTTGAAATTGATTTAATTTATTTGAATTACATTTTTATTAGAAATTTAGGACTTATGATTCCACAACACAAGATTATGGAAATGCCTAAGAGGTGATGAATTATGTTAATGGCCCACAAATGGGAGAAGCAATCTCAGAACCTAAATCTATGGAGCTTTGGCGAGGGTCGAAAGCACAACCTAAATCTAAGGTGAAAAATAGGTATTTGGTTTGTCTCTATAAGAGAGGACAAACCACCCGACTGCTTGGACTTACAACCATCTGGGGGTGGCTGCCAACTAAATCCTCCTACAATTTAAAATACATACATGCAAGTCTTAAGTTTATTCAAGATAGTTAAACTGTTATTTATTTAGAAAGAGATTAAGTCCTTAAACTCACTCCCTAAAGAGACTAGATCATGTAAGGGCATGCTTCAAATGACCTAAATCTAATGCAATTCAAATTTCATTTTTATTTTCATTTTTTGACAATTATTTTAGGATTCATATGCCTAATGCATGAGAAATAAAGTTATTGGCCAAAATCAGCGAGAAGGGAGGATGTGTGTTTCCACCATGGCTCTCAAAAGGTCAAGCCAAGTTTCTCTGACAAAGGTGAAAGCCCTCCAGTCAAGAGTGAAATAAGATGCATTTGTGCATGATATTGTAAAAGAAATACTCATCCAGCTAAGGAGTTGTTAATTCTTTTATCTTGATTTTAAACTTAAGCTTTATGTGAGGTTATGAGTTCTTTATTTTTAATTTTGAGTTGTTAGATTTAGTAAAAGATTTATTTTTTCCTAAGAGCCTAATCCACATCTAGGCCATACATAAAGCAAGGACGAAACTAGGAAAGATGTCACTTAATGCAAAAGGTAAATAAATCATCAATCAATTTATAAAGCTAATCGCAAAAAGAATAAGAGGCCATTGCGGTCGGGTACCACTACACAAACCTAAAAAAAATCAAATTGGGTAGCTGAGCTCTACCCTTATACAACCCATATTACAAATAAATTAAATACAATTAAGTAAAGGAATTCATTTTTATGGGGGTCTTCAAACTGATTTCTTCATTCTTATTTTCTTCTTTCTTCTTTGGTTCCTTCTTTTGGATGGCTGGGAGGTGGATGTTCCAAAGGCTTCACATGGTGCATAAGATGAGATCTTATGACCAATGTTCATCCTAATCCCCATTACAATCATTCCAAAATCTTAATTGCAATATTACATGAAAAGAAAAAGAATGAAAATCTAATTAACACCTGCAAAATAGAGATTAGCTAAAACAAACTATACAAATCCCAAGCATCTATATTGGAATTATCCCCCCACACATTGGTGACTAAGTCCACCTAGCCTATTGGATCATGCTTAGGGGTATAAGCACCTGTAAGCAAAAGCGTTTATATTTTTATTTATTACAAAACCCTTAAGCATTCCCTAAAAATAATGGTTAGACTAAGATCGTCGCCATTCATTCTCTGAGTGTACATCCCCAACATCCGTCTAAAACATATATCAAAACAAAAGAAAACATCAAACCATGCACGCCTAACCTAAAGCTAGAAGTGGTGACTTTAATGTGTGTGCTTTAGAGGTTTGTGTGGTATGCTTAGCTATGGCTTTAAGTTAGAATTTTCTAAGTGTGAAGCATGTTCAACTAAGAGGAAGGTTTCATTTAAGTTGTTTAATTGATTTGGGTTGATTTTATTTCATGTTTTGATTTGGTTCAATGAATCTTCGAATTAATTACTAAGTTATAAAGAGAGGGAAAAGAAGAGAACTTCTCTTTCTTCCTAATCTAAGTAATTTCTAAAGTAGATTCATGTTTTTAGTTTTGTTTAGTGAATGTTTTGATTAAGTATTTTAAATTAATCCTAAACCCATTCAAAAAGAAAGGAATTTTAAGATTAAATAAAATGAACCAAATTCACAAAACATACATCACTTCATTTCTTTTCCAACATGTATAACATGCATATGAATGAGTCCTAAGCATATCTATACACACAAATTAGAATGTTTAACACACTTTATGATGCATGCTAAGTAATTCATTTAAGGAAATTTGAAAGTTATGATGCATGATTTTCATTAAGTAGAAAAGGGATTTCTTATCCAATTTTCACATGCACACATGAAAGTAAGAAAGGCATAAGTGAGTACAGCACCATTATTAACTAGAGGTGTAAGGTACACGACCTACTTAGGGCAACTTAAAGCCTCACAACCTCAAGTTGTCCATACTAATATACCACTTTCCTTAAATACAAGCATGTGTATAAAAGAAATGAATGAAAAAGAAAGAATGCAAAATTTTGCAATTGTTGATTCATTTTTTTATGCAATTTATATGTGCAATCATAGGTTTTCTTCTTAAGTAATAGTATAGGAATGAATAGGATATGGAATTAGGCAAGTGTTAGGTTCTTTTCAAATGAACCAAACTTCTTACCAAATCCTATTCAAAACTATACTAAAAGAGAAGAGAAGGAAAACCTATACTAAGCACATCTTTATATCTTACTCACATGCAAGCTTATAATTAAAACATAAGTAGCACACTTTTAGTTTTGATAATTGATTCATATATTTTTGAAAATAATTTGAATTTAATAGTGATAATAGCCACTCATATTTCAACTTTAGCCAGCACATGAAAATTTGACATAAAGTAAACATTTTCATTTTAAATTTGAAGTTGAAAAGTATGGATGCATGAAATCATATAACATACAAATTTAACATGTTGGGAAAATAATCAAAACAATGAAAGCATGTAAACACATTCACTTCAATTAAATCCTAAAGACAATCTTATGAAATAAGAAAGCTTAAAGTAAATCAAAGTTCATTTAGTGTGATTTTTGTTTGATCTTGAATTTGATTTAATTTTGAAAATGTGAGTTGAGTTTGCTGTTCCTAACCCATTCCCACATGTGTTTGACTTTTTTATTTAATTTTTAGATTATTATATTCATTTTATATTTTTGATTATGTTAAGGTATGAATTAAGCAAGTTAATTAACCCTTACCTACACCATCTTAACATAGTTAACCAAATAATTATGAGCCAATGAGATGACATAAAACCTCACAAGGAATTTAAATTTGCAATTCACCTAGGAAGAAAAGGGCCTAATGTAATTTGGCTGATGATTAATGGTTAATTATGGTAAGGAGTTTAACTTAAGTAATTTCAAAACACCCCTTCACACGTATGAGTTGGGTTTTGATTTCCTTAATTTAACATAGGCTCTTAAACACCTAAGCATCTACCCAAAGTAGATTAATTAAGTTTTAGAAGATTTTAGAGTTTTTAGAAATTAATTAAAATGGTAATTAATGAATTAACCCTTAATTAAGAGAGGTTTAAGGAAAGAAAAGGGGGTTTAGGGAAAAGCTTAAGGTAAATACCCTAAAGTTATTCCCTAAGCCTCCTATTCACTAGATCTAACCTTAACAACTTCTGTAAGGGATTAAAATAGTAATCCCACCCTTAATTATTAATTACATTAAGTGAGTAATTAGGAAATGCATTTGCAATTCCCCTAATTAAGCCTTCAATAAATCCCAAGAAAATTAGGGGAGGTAGAGGTCATCCTCCTAGAACATACTCAAGAAGTTTGGGATTAATCAAAGGATTAATTAAAGATTAATTAGCAATATTTCCACTAAAACCCAAAATTAGAGAAAAATATAATTCAAAATCCATTAAAATAAATTTTAGAATATTCTAGATTGAATTATCTCTCAATAGAAATTTACCTCATATTTTTTTTTATTTTTATTTAGGGAGATATGAATGTTTTAGAGCTTAGAGGATTAAATAAAATTAATTAAATCCCTAATTAAATCCCTTAACCCATAGCTCAACACGTGGTGGCGGTGGTCAGCATGCTTTACACGCGTCACACTGTGAGCCATCAATTAAATGTCACTTCAAGGCGGTGACGTGAAGGTGGGACGCGATTTGATCCCCGTCATTCGATCAAAGATCAAACAGCCAGGGATCACCCTGTGGTTTCTAAAAAGATAAATCGATTTATGAATGTATGGTTAATCTCAGCCATCGATCCAAAATGTGTGGATGGATGGCTAGGATCTCTCTTCCCGGATCAATGGAGACCATGATCTGGAAGATCCAAGCGATTGAGCTCATTAGAATAAAACTTTGCACACACCATCACAAAGCATAGAAGATCACATCCAATGGTGGAATTCTCATTCCATGACACTTTCTTTCACAAAGGACCAACACCTCCTAAGCCTAGTGGTCAAAAAATTCCATACCTCATCGGAGGTGATCACCGATGCTCGAGTTCAATGAGGTAGCTTTGTCTAGTGGAGAAAAAGACCTGTTGAAAGTTTCAAGCCTTGGGGTTGAGTAGATCTCTCTATGGACCAACACCGCCTCCTCTCCTTTGCGATCTTGATCAAATTCAGCTCCTCCTTGCTTTGGGAACTTGAATGAGAGCTTGGATGCACTCAAGTTGATCCCTTGAGGGAGTGTGCAAAGAGAATTGAAGTGGATTGTAGTATGGAAGAAGTTTGGAAATGAGTAGAGCTCCCCTATTTTCAAAGGAAGAAAACCGAGAATGATGATTTCCAAATCCCTCTAGGAATCTTAGGATTTCTCTCTGATGGCTCCTAACACTCTTTAGCACTTAATCGATAATGAGGGAGATGAATTCAAATGGAATTAGGGGAAGTACATCTCCCCTATGGTAATCAGATGACCAAAGCTATGGGTGCCATTTGATCCAAGTGACCATATGTAAAGGGTTGTTTGGATTGTTTAAAGTTGGCACATGGTCAGTTGGAGCTTAGGAGTGGATTGGTAACCTCTCATGTGCTTCAAATCAAGTGAAGGGAGGTTTTCAAATTGGCCAATTTGAGCTAGAGGGTCAGTTTTGGACTTGGGTCCATTTGGGCTTACCCAAACCCATTGGGTTGGGTGTACCACTCTCCATAGGGTTCACTTGACCTATTAGGAAGGTATCAAGTTGATATGAAGAGGGGTTGACCAAATTCCCCATGGATTTGACAAAAAATTGATCTATGGCCTAGGGGTAGAATGGTCATTTTACTGATTTTTGAATTTGAATATGTTGGGTATGTTGAGAAAATAGGTTTGTCCAATTTTCATTAGATTTGGAGTTCATTTGATATGGTTTGGCTCATGTTGACCCATTTAGGTCAAAAAGGGTCCAGTTGACCAATTGGTCAAATTGGGTCAAATCAAGGGTTGGGTCAAGTTCATATGACCATTTGAAATGTTTTGGTGGCTTTATTTTGATTCGATTCGATTTAGTTTTGAATTTGGCTCATATGACTTCATTTAGGTCAAATGGGTCAAGTTGACCAATTTGACCCATTTGACCTATTTCTTTCTTCATGAGAGGTTTAGGTTTGGTTAGTCATATGGGTGGATCTTTGCTTTCAATCAAGTTAAGTTTGAATTTTGCTCAACATGACCATGACTTTAGGTCAAGTTGGGTTCAAGGTCAAGTTGGGTCTAGTTGGACAATTGAGGCTTTTTGGTCAAGTTCAAGTGATTTGGAATGGACTTGACTCATTGGTTTCAAATTAATTTGGCTTAGATCAAAGACATTTGACAAGTCAACTTGGGTTGGGTCAAGTGGCCAATTGGGCTGGTTAGGCTCAATTGACTTGGTCAAGTTCAAACATAGTCCATGAATGAACTTAGATCAATGGTTTCAATCAATTTGGCCTATGGTGGATTTGGCTATGAGGTTTCATTTTGGCTAAATTGGCAGTTTGACTTGGCTTTGTGTCAAGTGAGCCTAAGAGGGTCAAATGGCTTGGTCAAAGCTTGATTTGAGTTTGATTGAACTTGTATATGGACTTATGATTGAAATATAAATCCATTTGCAAGAGGTTTGAAATCAAATGGGTTTTGATTCTTTTGACAATTTCATATTCAAAGGAAGAACATGAAAGGATTTTGGCTTTAATTTTTGACTTGGATTTTGATTTGGAGATAGAAGTTTGTATTTATATTTGGATTCATGATTGTAGGGTTGACTGAATTATGAAGGAAAATCAAGAGTTTGGCTTGATTTGAAGTTGATTTGGCTAAGTTCAATATATTGATTTGAATGGCTTATATTTTGTTGTGGATTTGAGTTTGATTTTTTGGAATTGGTTTTGATTGTTTGAATTTATATATATTTATATATGAATATAAATGATCATATAAAAAATTTGAAGTGATTTTTTATCATGATTTTAAGTAAGTCCATTAAGAGTATTTAAAGGACTTAGGAAATTTTATTGTTTGAAGCTTGAATTTTGGATTTGGTTTAATTGATTTGAATTTATATTTCATTTACATATGTGAATATAAATGAAAATATAAATGAGTTATGAGAAAATATCATGAATTTGAATTGATTTGAACATGATTTAGGCTAAGTCCTTAAGAAGGAAATTAAGGACTTAAGAAGGATTTAAAATTTAAAATTTAATTTTGATTTTATATGATTGATTTGTATTTATATTTCATTTATATATGAGAATATAAAGGTGTTATGAGAAAATCCCATTAATCTGAATTGATTTAGTTATGATTTAGGCTAAGTCTTTTAAGGAAAATTTAAAGGACTTAGGAAATTTTATGAATTGATTTTGAATTTGAGTTTGATTTGGTTTGAAATATATATATGTGAATATAAATGTAGAAAATAAATGAATTAAGAAAATCTCATGAGTTTGAATTTCATGATTTGCTAAGTCTTAAGATTAAGGACTTAAGAAAGATTTGGACTTAGGAATTTTATTCATGGGTTTCAATCATGGATTTCAATCATGGAGTTGATTGGAGTTTGTAGAAAATCAAATAAGGTTGATTTGGAGTTTGGCTTGAAGGAAGGAAAGTGAGGAATGGTTCAAGCTAAGGGCAGACAAATTTTCCAAACACCTCTAAGGCATGACCTATTCCTATGGCTAACTCTTCTAAGTCTCTAGGGCTAGGTTGAGTGTCCACCTAATCACTAGATGGGTCTTAAGACTAAGGAAATCTTAAAGTCTAAGAGAACTCCTATGTCTTAGATGAAGGGGTTGAGAGCTCATTCTAAAAATGAGGTCAACAAAGAGCACCCAATAGGTGTGGTGTGAGTAACAAGGAACACCACACATATTGGTGTTGATCGAAATGATCAACAACACCAAAAATCACAAGCACTAACAGAAATAATCTATCTGTAACCCAAGGTGTAGAAAGAATCCAGAGCTTGGTGCAATGTGACTCTACTTATGTCAATGACATAAGAGATAGAAGGAGGTTCAAGTCATCCATAAGGGGTTGAGAGGTTTGATTTGATTTAGGTCTCCAGGAGAAAATGAGGTTGTTAGTAGGTGTGGTGTTGACAACAACACATATTGTGTTGATCAAAATGATCAATAACACTAAGAGATCACGAGGATGAATAATCACACTCAGGCATGGAAAGAATGCTTAGTGCAATGTGGTTATGCCCGACTAAAGAGAGGGAATAATCCACTAAGGATGAGTGTGAACCTTCCACTAAGTTCAAAGCATCCATAAGGGATGAGGTTTGATTTGATGAGTCTCAGAGGAAAAAGATTTGTTTAAGTTTCCTTAAGGGTTAAATTTGTTTCAATCTTGGTTTGAATTTTGAGATGAACCCTTGTTGGTTTGATGGATCGTCTGGAGGAGCCATGGAGGCTTAACAACTCAAATTTATCAATCCAAAGTGGTTACTAAACACATAGTAGGACTAGAACCAAAGGGATGCCTGATATAGCGTACTAGGAAAGAGTGTAGTAGATCTCCAAACTAGATATATCTTTGGGATAATTCAAGAACAACGAAGAACACTGGGATTATTGAATGAATGCCACCGAGGGACTTAGATCAACTCGATAGTCAAGATTTAATTTCATTTTTTTAGATTTGTTTTTTGATGGATTATGTTGGTTTCGATGGATCAAACTGAGAAGGATCTCATATTAGCCTAGACCTATCTCAGATTTATGGAACCAAAGGGAGTAGCTTCCCGACCGATGGGAGAATTATCCAACCAAAGGAGTGCCTTTCAATTTGCAATGATCAATTGAAGGGAAGAAAGCTCATGGACTCACATCTTCCACTAGAAAAGACCATTGGGGCGATCGATTACTTTGGGCAATAAATTGAATCTGACCTAGGGTTGCCCGTCGGTTTGCGACAATCATGCTAGAAAGAATGCGTCATAGTCTTAAATATTCCAAAGCAACATGATTATCGTGGCAACCTGCATATGGAAAAATAGATTGAACCCAACATAAGGACAACTGCAAAGTGAGTGCTGACCCGAGGACTTATCTCAACTCAGGTAGTCAGGCAATTCCAATAAGGAGTTCTACTGACATTGCCCTGAAGATAGGATGCCTGCTTGGGAAAAGGGGCCCTTTGGGGGCTTGAATTCCTAATCCACAACCGAATTAATTTTATTTATTTTGTTTAATTTGTTTTATCATGGACCCTATTAGTTTGCGATGGATCATACTAAGTATGAGCTTATATCAGCCTAGACCTATCTCAAATTTATTGAACCAAGGGAGAATCTGCGCATTCGTTGAACAGATTTTCCAACCACAGGGGTGGCTACAAGGAAAGGGGGACTGTCCAATCCAGAAGTAACCTAGGTATTGTCTAAATGGGGTTGCAAAGGACTTGTTCCAATTAGAGTGTCCACATGGGATGGGGCCACTGAGGGCTTAATCCAACACGCTAGTCATATATTCGATAAGTGTTCAGTGTGCAACTCAAAGAGAAAGCGTGGGGACTCATATCTACCAAGAGTGGTGTATCCATCGGGTGAGTCACTATCAGCATAGCAAGCATCAACCAACCTAAGGTGCCCGTCAATTTGCAATAATCAGCCTAGGAAGAAAGCTCGAGGACTCACATCCTCCTATAACAGAACTGATTATTGGGATAGTCTCTTCAGGTCGATAGGTGTTATCCGACCTAGGGCAACTACTGAGTGAATGTCACTGGGGGACTTATATCAACTCAAAAGTAGTCAAGAGGAAAGGAGCCTCTGGGCGACTTATCCTAAACCTCAAATATACTCGACCTAGTTAGTGCATGATGACTAGTTCAAGAAGAAAGCATGGGGGCTCACATCTTCTTAAATGAAGTCAATCATGAGGTAGCTTATTGGCTGGGCAGTGAAGCCTACCATACTAATAAGGCACTCATTAGTTTCCTATGGTCAAGTTAGGAAGAAAGCTTAGGGACTCACATCCTCTAACAAATGATCACTAGTGACACTAGCAGGTAGCATGTGGGCGACCTAGAGCCTAATGAGTGAGTGCCACGCGGGGCTTGCTCCAACATCAAAGTAGCTCGAGATAAAAAGATTTGTGTTTGGTGTTGTGCATGTGTTAAAAGGAATAGGACACCTCTAGGGGACTCTTACACCTACCTTAAACACACTAGGGGTTTGATGAAATAGTACCACAGATGGAAACAAAGGATTCCCACTAAGAAAAGATGTCTCTTGGGTTCTCTCACACCTATCTTAGTTGTGATAATCAAAATAGGATGCCTCTCGGGTTCTCTTACAGCTATTCTAATAGATCAAAATATTGTGTTTGTGTTGTGAAAGAGGGATAGGTTGTCACTGGGGACGCTTACACTTACCCTAGACACGCATGATGAATTCACAAGACAAGGAAACAACGCTTCAAAAGAAGAGAAGATTTGATGAATGGAATCGGATTTTTATTCTTTTTTTTAACAATTATTTTCAAACATGATTTATTTCATTGGTAATATTTCTTTAGATATAGCCCATTAATTGGAAGCATTGGGTGTTCCCCTTTACAATCAATAAGCACATAAGATCCTCCTTGATAAGCCTTCTCTATGACATAGGGGCCTTCCCAAGTGGGTTCAAACTTGCCTCCCATCTTTTGATGAGCCACAATTGGTCTCCTTAGGACTAACACAAGTTCTCCTACTTGGAAAGACCTAGGGTGAACCAGCTTGTTGGAGCTTGAATCATTTTGGCTTTGTACAACTCGATGTTTTGGCACGCCAAGCGACTCTCCTCCAAACCTTCGAGCTCTTCTAACCATAACTTTGCATTTTGCTCTGTAGTGATCTTGTTTCCCAATGCTATCCTTAGTGATGGGAGTTGAACTTCTAAAGGTAGAACGACTTCAGACCCATACACTAAGGAAAACAAGGTAGACTGAGTTGGAGTTCGGTATGTGGTGCGGTAGGCCCACAAGGCTTCAACCAACTGCTCATTTCACTGTCATTTATTATCATCAAGAGTCTTCCTTAGTATCTGGATGAGAGTTTTGTTGAATGCTTCTGCTAAGCCATTTGCTTTAGGGTAGTAGATTGTGGAGTATCTCCAATTTATATTGTGTCTTCTGGAGAAGCTGTTGATCTTCATGCTTTTGAATGTACTACCATTATTAGATATAATTTTTCAAGGTATCAATCTATACAATATGGTTCTGAAAACTGAAGCACATCTTTGGTATGACCTCTCTGAGTGGAATGGCTTCCACCCACTTGGAAAAGTAGTCGGTGGTAGCTAAGATGAATCGATTCCCCTTAGAAGAAGGAGGATCGATAAAACCTATAATGTCGGTACCCCAACACTCAAATGGCCATGAGGCCAATGTAGGGTGTAGAATATTGGGTGGTTGGTGGAGGACCACACCATGTAACTGACACTGAAGGCATCTCCTAGCTACATCCATGCAGTCTGTAATCATCGAGGGCTAGTAGTATCCAAGTCGCTTAATCTTTGTCTTCATCTTCAGATCAGATTGATGTGCTTTGTATAGACCTGAGTGTACCTCGGTTACAATTCCATGGGCTTTGTGTTTGTCCAAACAATGTAGCCATATCTGTCAAAGGACCAACGATATAAGGTGTCATCTAAAAGAGTGTAGGAGAAAGCTCTCTGTTTCACCTGATGGGTAGTTTGCTAGTGTTCATGTAATTTATGAATGACTTCCTCTAATCCAGCTCCTTGTCCATTTTGGCAATGGTAACCTCCCCTTCAAGAGAAAGTCTCTCGATGAGTTCAGGATCAATAAGGGATAGGACTTGTCTATTTTGGACCCTTAATGAAATGGACTCATCTTTCGGACATGCCAATTCTTTGGCAAGTTTTAAGGCATCACTCTTTTCTCTACTTGAAACCTTGTATATGGTGACTTCAAGAATTTGGGCCAACACCTTCATGGTATACTCATAGTAATGACAAAGCTTGGGTTTGAGAACCTGGTAAGACTCGAAAATTTGGTTGATGACCAACTGAGAATCCCCAAAGATATTGATGCTCTTGATGCTAATAGTGATGGCTAACTCTAAACCGGCAATCAAAGCCTCATATCAGCTTCATTGATTGTGCAGGGGTTGGAAAGAAAGTATGAGAATCTCATCACATTGTGATTTGGAGTTAGTTGAACTATTCCTACCCCTGCCTTTTCTGGGAGAATAGATCGTGGTGCTTCACCTTTAAGAAAAGATGTAGCAACATCAAAATACATCTCCCATCGGTGATCCCTAGCCTCCCCTAAGTTCATGATTTTTTCATCGAGGAGATCGTCACTAAGCAAAGAATCAATGGGAAGTGGGTGTGCTGCTAAGAAATCTGCTAGTGCCTGTCTTTTTACCACATAGAGGGGTATGAATGTGATATCAAACTATGAGAGGATCATGGACCAACGAGCCAAATGTTTCGAATGCATTGGCCGTGTCATGAGATACTATAGTGGATTCATTCTAGAGATTAAGTTCACCTTATGGGAAAGCATGTAGTGTCCTCAATGCAATGAGCAATGTTTCTGATAGGTGGATGGTTTACTTCAGAGAATCAACGATGGCTAAGGTAGTAGAGAATTCTCCTTCCCTTCATGTTGGCTTGGGCCAATAAGAGTGGTGAAGAGTCATCCAATGCGGCGTGTGAAGGATGAGTGGCTTGAGGATAGGCTGCTAGAATTGGCGGCTTTACCAAATATTGCTTGATGTCTTCAAAGGCATGCTGACACTTATCATCCCAGTTGCACTTGGCATCCTTTTTGACAAGTGATGAAAATGGCTTGCATCTCCCTAATAGCTTTGAGATAAAGCATCTTAGATATGCCAGCCATCCTTGAAAAGATCTGAGTTGAGTTAAACTCTTAGAAGGTGGCATTTCTAAGATAGCTTTAATCTTTTTAGGATCTATTTCTATTCCCCAGTGTCTAATAATAAGCCCATGGAATTTCTCTGAAGCTACTCTGAATGTACACTTCAGGGGACTCATTTTGAGGTTATATTATCTTAACTATTCAAAAATTACTCTTAAGTCAAAGAGGTGGTCTTTCTTTTCTCTATTCTTGACTACTAGATCATCAATGTAGTACTCAACCTAATGATGGATGAGCTCGTTGAAGATCTGAGTCATGGTCCGTTGGTATGTAGCACCAACATTTTTAAGGTTGAAAGGCATGACCCTATAACAGAAGATTTCGATCGGGGTTCGAAAAGCGTTTCTTTCATCTTCAGGAGACATATTGATTTGGTTATAGCTAGATGACCCATTCATGAAAGAGAAAATTGCATGAGATGAGGCAATGTCCACCATTAATTCTAGTATAGGAAGAGAAAACTCATCCTTAGAAAATTCCTTATTTAAGTCCAAAAATTGACGCAAATATGAATTTCATCATTTTTCTTCTTAACTAAGAAGACACTAGCTAACCATGTAGAATATTTTTCTTCCCTGATGAAACCAACAATGATCAGTTTCTTGACTTTAGAAATGATCTGTTGTTCAATTTCTATTCGCATGCATCTAGGAGCTAGCTTAATAGGGGTAACATTAGGGTTTATTGCTACTTGTACGATTCGGGGAGATAATCGGGCATCTATTCATTCTCCATGCGAAGTAGTCTTTAAACTCAGTCAATAGCCTAACTAAGTCATTGGTTTCTTCTTCATTCACTGATATATGTCAAGCGTGAATTTTCTTCTATCCTGAGATTGATTTCTTTAATCTTAAGAATTATTGAATGAATCTCCTCTTCAAACTCTAGTGGTGCCTCTTTGACTTGGAGATCATCTGGATCATCTAAGGTTTCTAAATACACATTCTCATAAGAGTTGGTGTTGTGTGAGAAGAAACTACCACACTCCAAATGATTGGTAACAACTAGGCAGTAATCTTCATCATTGATAGGACCCACTATACCAAATCCTAGTACTGCTCTTAATTGTGCTTCCCTGCATGTATCATTCCATAACTTTTTGAAGTACTCTGACCTGTGTTTAGACCATGTGTGAGGAACTAAATTTTTCTGTATAAGATTTTGAACATAAGGCAAGTAAAAGTCAAAAGATAATTCCATTAATTCTTTAATAGTATCCTCCTCAAGCTCTACATCAACTTCAAGGATTGAGGATGATGATCCCAAAAAAGAACTTCTTCTGCTTCATGTCACTGAAAGATTTAAGGACTCCCATAACTACTAAACCTTCAACTTTCTTACATGTAAGTGGGGCAAGAGCTAAGGTTCCCAACTGCTGCCTAATAGTTTCACATAAACCATATTTGAGTACTTTGCTTTGCTTGGAGGCCTGGTCTTCATCTTTGTCAGGATCAAAAGTCACCTCCAATGTAGCCCGCTGAGAGGGGTTGGCTGGTATACTAATCACATTAGACTCATCCTCTGAGCTGGATTCCAAGTCTATATGAATAGTAGGGGTACTCCTATGAACTAGAACATGACCTCTGTTGGCTAATTGCCAACTAGGGGGTCTCCCACCTCTGGAATTACCTCTATTTCTGCATCTGCCTCTTCCTGGTGGAGGTTGAGCCATCCTACCCACATGTCCAAGTGACGGAATGAACTGTTGGTGGAATGTGATATGCGGATCTATTTCTTCTTCAATTTCCATTTCTTGTTCACTTGGACTTTTATTTTTCTTTTCATTTTCTTTTATCTTTTCTTTTGCTTCATTTTTTTCTTTTGTAATTGCATTTGAATTTTGTCAAAGTTCACGAGAAAGGGCGTCTTGAGGAAGATAGTATGTCACATCCTCATAAATTTCAACCTCTCTAATTGAAAATGACTTTTCATCTCCGTTGACATGATATTCAATTCCATCTTTTCTAAACTTGATGCACTGATGAATGGAGGATGGAACGATCTTATTTTGATGTATCCAAGGCTTACCAAGCAAAATAATGAACGAAGTATTTAAATCAATGATGTAGAACTTAGCTTCAGTCTTCTAGTCACCTATCTCCAAAGGTAATACTATAGAACCTAAAGCCCACTCACCTTTTTTTTTAGGAAACCCCATATAGGGGGAATTTTATTGCCACAAAAAGAAGGTTACAAGGTCCTTAAAAGGGGATAAACTCTAAAACTATTGCTCGAAGAGCTATAATCAGCCTAAAGAGTAAATCCCCTATCTAATTACATCTAAAAAGTGAGTAAAAGCAAAAGAACAGTAAAAGATACATAGAGATCAGGAATGGATGATCTGGGCCAAAGCATAACCGTATGTAGAAACAAGAATGAGCACCTAATGCGTGCAAAAGGAAAGGCATCGCAAATATGTAAAGGGAAGAATTAGTACAGATGCAATAAGAGGGTATAGAATAAAGGCTGGGAAAGTTTGAGGGAGAGGGCTCAAGATGTTCACACCACATTGGGGCAGAAGAAAATGTGTGCATCCAAGCAACCATTACATGGATACAACACAAGAGCTATTACCAAACCAATAAAGGGTGAAGCCATCATAGCCCACAGACCTGTGCCAAGATACTAGTCAAAGGATGAAGGATTTGTGGTCCTTAGTACCTACAAACCTAAATAAATCCAAATACCATGTATATGCAAAATGCAAGCCATTATCCCAAGTAGGATAACCATCATCCATTGTAAGCACCATAGCATTAGAATCCCTACACACAACCTCCATAATAGTGCTAGAGGCATAAAAATGGTAGACCCAATAGAGTATAAGCATCAGGAACCGAAATCGAGAAAGGGGGAGAAAAAATGCCCACAATCAAGAGAAACTGCAAAGAGCCAGCTAAGCAGAACAATTAGCATGAAGAGGTCACCATCACAAATTCACTGAATTTATAGGGAAGCAAGACATTCCCAAAGAAAGAAACCCAAATAGAATTAGTAATGCCCATCATTTTAATGCATCACACTAGATCCTTATGGAATAATAGTAGTAGTTAATATAGACTAATTGCCACACAGAAAAATTAGAGCCGATCTAGATGTTAGGAAAATAATAGTAATCCCAACATATGCTAGAGGGACCAACAACAGCAAGCTTGAAGGACATGCAGTAATCCAAACCTGAATCAACTGAAACACAAGCACTTGATCTAGCCATGATCATAACCAAAATTATACTGGTAAAGCCAATGACAAGACTAAACCATCAGATGAATAAAAAAACCACCACACCAATCAGGCCACATCTACACAGTGGGCCAAACAGCAGCCAAAACAGAAACAAGCCAACCAAGTCAAGATTGGAGCAAAAAGCACTCACCTTGATCATTGAATCCTCTCAACAACATCTAATCACTTTAGAGTGTAGCAATGTCGATCCTCAAATAGGCAAGGTCTTTAGACTCATAATGTTCACCGATGCACCTGAATCCACGAGAACCCTGGCGAGTCTGAACCTGTCCTTGTCGACTGTGTTGTAGAGGGGACTTTTGTGCTCTAGGTCTTCATCTATGATGGTGATCCTTTGGACTTCTTTTGCATAATGCACTTCATCACCTATAGCGGTCAGCTGAGCTAAGCATATTTCAGGATCAAGGAGCACCTTGATTAGTGATTCCCTCATCTCTTTAGATAAGACAAGGGCACCATATATGCTTAGCTTAGATGGAAACTTTCTTAGATGAGAAAGGATGTTGTAGTCCACCTTTGGCTGGTCCTCCACAAGCATATCCAAGGGTGGAGCATCCTATGGAAGGGCTTCTTGATCTTTAGTACCAATGACTTATTTCCCTCTATTTAGAGCTGCTACCCTAGGAGGTAGAACTTTGCCACTATGGAGATTGACTTCGGTGATCTCTTGTGGAAGGGTAATGGAAGGTTCTAACTGCACATCATGCTCACCTATAGCTTCTCTTATGGGACCCTCAGAATTGGATGATTCCAAGTCTATCTCAAGAGGTGAATCTGTAGTTTTCAGAGTTAGAAAGTCCAACTCTGAATAAGAAAGATGAAGATCAAAATTATTATAGTTGTTTAGACTTGAAGAGTTATCGTTAGGAATAGAAGAAGACAACCTATGATAAGTGACACAGATGTAAATCAAACTAGCTTTATTCTTCAATTTCTTGCAATTATTTGGAGGTACAAAGTAGAAATCAAGTAAAGTGAGTGGAGTAAGAGATTTGATGCCCTTATCCACTGATACAAGAGTTCTACTAGTAGAAGAAACATAAGAGCTAGCTAAAATGGAAAAAGTCACTAGCGTGGAAGCTGCAACTATAGGGTGGAGGTTGGACACAATTGGTGGCTGTGTTAATAGGCTATCCCGGGCAGACACATGTTGCTGCTGCTGCTGTTGCTATTGAGCTCCCCCTTTCCTAGAGTTAGCATTGATAACTTACAAACCTTCCTTAGTGTTGGAGGTTTGAGTTGACTCAGGCACCTGCAAGGATAGATTCTTGATCTTCTAAATGATTTTCTTAGAGGTTTTGGATAGAGAAATATCCCAACCTTCTTTGGTTTTAGTAGGATCACATGTATCCCTAAGGATTTCCCTGATGGAATTGGAAGGTTATTCCATAAGGTATTCCTTCACATAATTACAGCTCCAATTTTGAAACTATGTTCAAGCCAGTCCTTGAATGTGAAGTAATCCTCCAAAACATGGCCTAACATACAGTGATAAGGGGAAAAGTTTGGATCATGACTTTTACCTACTTTCTTCGGTCTCCTAAGCTCGGGTAGCTGAAAATCAGGTTTCTTTAAGATATTCTTAAAGATTTTTCTAATTACCTCCCTCTAAAAGAATAAGGATTATTCAACTTATCTAAAAGAGTAGGTGGACTATAAATGGGGTATGCAAACCATTGTTTTAGTGGTATGGTGAGAGGCGGTGGTTGTCGGTGGAGGCTACTGAGGTGGTAGACCTCGTGGCAAAGGAGGTGGAGGCTGCTGAGGTCATGGTCTCTCAGATTGATCTCTAGCCAGCTGCTTCCCCTTGTTAACTGCTATTACTGCTCTTGGCTTCTTCTTATAGACCTTTTGTGACTTCTACTAAGGCAACTGATCTTGGAAAGGCAACTGTTTGGCCTCTCCTTGTAGACTAGCCACCTTGTTGATTAACTTATCAAATGTCTTGATAGTGAAGCCCTTAAGCATGAAAGCGATCGGGACATGGATATTCTTCAAGAGAATCTCAATGGCATGTTGTTTAGAGAGCTGCAGTTCGCACTTCATACTCAGGTTACGCCATCAGAGAATATAATCAATAAGGGACTCACCAGGGTGTTGTTGTGCTACAATGAGATCACCTATAGTAACCCTTTGTTGAGCTCCAACAAACCTCTTGATGAAGAGTTGCTCTAACTCAGCAAATATCTTTACTAAATTGTTGGGTCGTTTAGCATACCAATCGAAAGTAATACCCGCTAGGCTACTAACGAAAAGGCAAAAAAGTAAAGCGTCATTGCCACCTGCGTTGCAACAACTGGCCCTGAAATGTGCTATGTGCTACCTTGGTTTTCCACTGCCATCAAAGCTTTTGAAGAAAGGAGGCACGAAACCCTTAGGATATTGGATAACATCAAATTCCTCTAGGTAGGGTCTACCCTTTGGAACTGATGATCCTCCCCGGGCTTGAGCCAAAGCTTCCTTTACCTACTGCTCAACCATGGATTTTATGTCCTTTTCTTGTATGGAGGTACTTTCCACTACCTTGCTCAACAAGAGCTAGAGTCTTGACTAGGTCCAAGACATGCACTAACTCAGGCTGACTAATGTCGACTGTAGTAGGATGAACTAAAGGGATTATTTTTGAAGCACTAAAACTGCTGCTAACAAGTCTTCTAACTGACCTTCTACCTCAACAGATGTCGAAGGTGTTGGGCTGATGCTACGGTGTCTTCTTGATCAACCTAATCACCTTCCATGGCTTGTTGTTCCCTAAGAAGAGATCCTCTAGTGTCAACCATGTAGACTCCAGCTGAGTCTCCTAATAAGTCATCTTCATTGGGATCGAAGCTGACTTTCTCTTCATCTGACCAATCGTACCCCAAGATCTCCTTCTTCTCCATAAAATAATGTGCCACTATCTCATCTAAAGAATAATTCATCTGAGTAGGTACAAATAATCTTGGCTGACTAGTGTGATCACAATCATGCACTAAAGGCACACTTTGTCTGGAGTCAATCCTATGTGTACTCACTAGATGAATGACACTCTTATACTGCTATGAGAGGGTAATAATCCTAGGATGTTCCTCTATCACTGGTGCAGCTAGACTATCATCTGTAATATTTGAAATGACTATCACCATCTCAACATCCTACTGTACTAATGGAGTTGGTGAAGGGACGACCACGATGTTTCATGGTCGCCATTCCTTCCACACCACCACTAGGGCAGAAGGTTGAGCGAAGAGCTCGACATTGCCACAATAAGTGGTGTAGAAGGGGTAGGGTCCCTTGGTAGCCGGATCACCAACGGAGTGTGCTTCTCCCAGGATATGGCCTTCATGGCCTTTACTGGAACAAAAGATGTTGTAACCTGGACTGGTGATGGCAGACGAGGGGTAGAGTGGTGGGGTGGAGACACCACCGACTCTCTATGCATAGGAGTTGTTCTCCTTTGATGACTAGTATCAGTAAGAAGGATGCTATCAGTATGGTTGATGCGGGTAGCACACTGAGCTGGAAAATCAATAAGCACGAAAGCTGCTGGCGGCTGCTCTCCCTCGGTAATATGTGTTGTATAGGCCTCTAGGGACCTCTCCTGGTGGATATACTTTCCCACACTGTGGGTGATGATGGATCGGAGATCAAACTGAGTTCCAAACTCTGAGCGTCCGTAAGCTCCGCCTACCTGGCATAAGATAGATCAGATGCTAGCATACGACCTCCTACTCGTGGTAACTGCTAGCTGATAATGCACCACTAGAGGAGGTGATGAGCAAACCTCCTAACATCCTCCCTATCTGCTCCAGAGAGAGGATGGAACTGGTTTGTTGTAACCAATGGTGAAGTAATAATGGGAAACTCATCCACAGCTGAATGGGCTGCTTCCTCTATCTCGCTTGGGATCTTGGTGTGGTACCACTTGATCATGCGGATCTTATTCCTATGCTATGTCTGGGTAGTATGGGAGGAATGAGAGCTAGATTCATACTCAAATATAGGGGAGGCAAGCCCTAAGACTAGGGGAGCCTTACCCTTAGAGGGTACAGATAAGATTGTCTAGCCTCGGGTAGCATGAAATTCTGAGTACTAGAGCGGTGGTACTACTAGTATTGGCATTATCTAAACTTGTGTATGCCTCTACTTTCTCTGAGTGAGACATCGAGTTCGAGGGTAAATCAATGATGACCACCAAGTCCGTGGTCTACTAACTTAGTGAGGGGAGTGCCCTCACAAGTAATCCTGGCTCCCTCGAATCCCCTACCAAAGTGAATTAGATGTGTATGGTCTAGTCGAGAAAACTTGGCTTGGTCCAAAGCTAGATCCATACCATGGCGGAAGGTGAAAATGAACTTCTGTGAACCAACCATCTCAGAATAACTATAAAATCGAAATTGAACGCCGTATCGGTAAGAATCGCAATGAGAAATGAGTTTGTATCGACTTATCTTTATATATTTTGAATTTTGAATTAAAATTGAACCCACATCCAACAACTTGGAAGTGTTAAGTGGGGTTCAATGGATTTGAGAACATTGATTGAAAGAGAAATTTTGAATATGAATCCAACTTCAACAAATTTGGGTATGTTGAAATGTGGATTCAAAAAAAACATTTTGAGAAGGATGCTTCCATAGGTTCATGTTCATTTGAATTTATATTTTCTTTTGATTTCAAGACCCTTTCCTTTAACAAATTTGGGTATGTTAAAGTAAGGGTCAAATTGATTTTGTTTTTGTTTGGTGATTTTGGAATTTCACTTACTTAGCAAATTTAAGTATGCTAAGTGAAGTGTTTGAGAAAGTTTTTTTTTTTTTGTAAATTTTTGTTTTGATTTTAAAAATTTTGGAATTCTTACTTAAGAAATTTAGGTATGCTAAGTGAAGAATCCAAGTGTGTTTTGTTTGATTTATGAAAATAGGATTCTTAGCAAATTTAGGTATGCTAAGGAAATCCTAAGTGTTTCATTTTTGTTTTGATGTTTTGATTTTTGAAAGAGTAGGATCCTTAGCGAATTTAGGTACGCTAAGAAAATCCTAAGTGTTTCATTTTTGTTTTGATGTTTAGATTTTGAAAAGGTAGAATCCCTAGAAAATTTAGGTATGCTAAGGAAATCCTAAGTGTTTCATTTTGTTTTGGTGTTTAATTAAAAGTGGAGACCTTACTTTAAAATTTGGTATGCTAAGGGTGAAGTCCCACTTAGTTTTGTGAAATGAAAATTTCACTTAGCAAACTAGAGTATGCTAAATGAAATTACAAAGGAAGTGTTCAAAATTTCTGATTTGTTTTGGTTTTGAAAATGGGTACTTCTCCTTAGAAAATTTGGTATGCTATGGAAAGAAGTTTCAAAGGTGCATGAAGATTTTTTTTTTTTTTTTTTGACTTTGGAGACTTCACTTAAAAAAATTTGGTATGCTAAGGATGAAGTTCCAAATATGTATTTGAAAATTTTGGATTTTTGAATTTGGAGACTTCACTAAGAAAATTTGGGTATCCCAAATGAAGTTCAAAAATGTGATCAAAAATTTTTGGTTTTGGAATTTGGAAAACTTCACTTAGCAAGTTTTAGTATGCTAAATGAAGTTCCAAAATATCTTTTGAAAATTTTGGATTTTGAGTTTGGAGACTTCACTTAGCAAATTTGTGTATTCTAAATGAAGTTCAAAAGTGTGTTCAAAAATTTTTGGTTTTGGAATTTGGAAAACTTCACTTAGCAAGTTTGAGTATGCTAAATGAAGTTCCAAAATGTGTTTTGGAAATTTTGACTTTTAATTTGGAGACCTCACTTAACAAATTTGAGTATGTTAAATAGAATTCCAAATTTGTTTGAAATTTTTTGGATTTTGAATTTGGAGACTTCACTTAACAAATTTGGGTATGTTAAGTGAGGTTCCAAAGTTATTTGAAAATTTTGATTTTGGATTTGGAGACTTCACTTAACAAATTTAAGTATGCTAAATGAGGTTCCAAATGTGTTTAGAATTTTAAAATTATGATTATTAAGTTTCAATTTTGAAAAGAGGACTTCCATCCAACAAATTTCGGTATATTGGAATGGAAACAAATTTTATTTTTGAAATGTTTGTTTTGTGTAGTGATTATTGCTTTTTGAAAGAGGGGAATTCCAACTTAATCATATGGGGGATATGTTTAAGTGGGATTTCCAAATGATGTTATTTTAGTTGGGAATGAAATCTTAATTTAATAAAGTTGAGAATATTAAATGAAGATGTTCATCTATGCTTTGAATAGTTTAATTTTGTTTGAAAATGAAACTTCAATTCAATAAGTGTGAGTGTATTGAATAGAAAGGTTCATGTGTGCTTCTTGAAAACTTCATTTTTTTATTTTGATTTTTTGGAAAGATGATTGTTCATTTTATTTTGAAAATGAAATGTTCATCAAAATGGATTGAAGGAAGATATTCATTTGTGCTTTTGGAAAATTTAGATTTGTTTGAAAATGAAACTTTCTCTTCAATATGTATGAGTGTATTGAAAGGAAAGGTTTATTGTGCTTTTGAAAACTTTATGATTGTGATCTTTAGAAAGATAATTGTCCATTTTGAAAATGAAATCTCCATCAAAGTGAATTGAAGGAAGATGTTCGTTTGCTTTTGGAAAATTTTGTTAATTTTATTTTTGAAAATTTCTATATGTAACAATTATGGAATTGTTAATGAGGGTGATAAAATCTTTGTGAAAAATATTTTATTAAGTGCATTTTTGAAAAGGTTCTTTTTGAAGAGCAAGATTTTTATGAAAGATTTATTTTGTCTTTATTATTTTAGAATGAACCTTTCCTTATCATAAAAATGATAAGGAGGAAGTCTTTAAAATATTTTTTTAATCTAGATCTTTTTTTATTTTTACCCATTGGAGAATCTAATGGGGGTTTTAAGACCAACAAGGAGTGCAGTCTTAAAACCTAAAGATGTTGGATAACTTAACTTAAGAATAAAATAAGCTAAGTGCCAACGGAAAGAAAGATAGTCTCGTATTCATACCAAAGTATAAACCCACTATTGATACTCAAAGACAACGATCATTTAACAAAGATAGAGAGAGGAACCATCCCGAGCAGAGTCTCTAGAAAAATTTGTGGAGCAAAATTTCTATAGGAGTCACCTTTCATATCTGTTGGAAAGAAATGGAGAGGAAAGAATATAAAAATTCATCTTTTTAGGATGCCACGAAGATTCGCAGATGTGCTTATTCAGGTGATCAAGTACATCATCAAGGAAATTGTTTACTATCTCAAGAGATAGAAGTCACTACCCTTTAATGGACCTAATCACCTCAATAAGGACTCTTAAGGGTGATGGGTCAGCATATGTTCCATAGATTCTTCCCCTACTTTACATGAAAAAGTAAAGCAGGGTTTATTTTAAATCAGGTTCGTTAAGTTCCCAATCGGGCCAAGCCCCCATAGTTAATTACATCCTAAGGAATATGGATTCCTTAGGAAAACTCTTAATTAAGGTAAATGATCGTTGTCTTCAAAGATTCCAATAGGAAAGGACTATCAATTGATTGGTTCATTTTTGGAGATCAAATAAGATTGATCAAAGGGAGGGAGTTATTATCGAAGCCAAAAATGGAAGATAAGTAGGAGATGCCCATGATGCTAGGAAATCTAGTGAGCATCTCAAACTATCCTATAGTTGGGCTTTATATTTTTGAAATTGATTTAGTTTGTTTGAGTTGCAATTTTTATTAGAAATTTAGGACTTATGATTCCTTAACACAAGAATAAGGAAATGCCTAAGAGGTAAGGAATTAAGCTTAGAGCCCATAAAGGGCAGAAGCAACCTCAGAACCTAAATCTAGGGAGCTTTGGCAAGGGCTGAAAGCACAACCTAAATCTAAGGTGAAAATGGATAATTAGTTTGCCTCCACAAGAGAGAACAAATCACCCGACTATTTGGACTTATAACTGTCTGGGGGTGGCCGCTAACTAACTCCTCCTATAATTTTAAATACATGTAGGCAAGTCATTATGCTTATACAAGTAGCTAGCCTGTTATTTATTTAGAAAGTGACTAAGTCCTTAAACTCACTCCCTAAAGAGACTAGATCATGTAAGGGATTGCTTCAAATGACCTAAATCTAATGCAATTCAAATTTCATTTTATTTTCATTTTTGGATAATAATTTTGACTCAGGCTAATAGGATTCATATGCCTAATGCATGAGAAATAAAGTTATTGGCCAAAATCAGCATGAAGGGCGGAGGTGTGTTTCCACCATGGCTCTCAAAGGTCAAGCCAAGTTTCTCTGGCAAAGGTGGAAGCCCTCCAATCAAGAGTGAAATAAGATGTTGTTGTGCATGATATTGAAAAAGAAATACCCATCCAACTAAGGGGTTGCTAATTATTTTATCTTATTTTTAAACCTAAGCTTTAGGTGAGGTTATGAGTTCTTTATTTTTAATTATAACTTATTAATGTTGACCTCATTTTTAGAATCTAGCTCTCAACCCCTCCATCTTAGACATAGGATTTCTCTTAGGCTTTAAGAGTTCCTTAGTATTAAGACATATCTGGTGATTAGGTGGACACTCCCCTAGCCCTAGAAGACTTAGAAGAGTTAATAGGAATAGCTTGGGGTGTTAGGAAAACTTCCTACCCTTAGTTTAAACCATTTCTCACTTTCCTTCTTTCAAGTCCAATTCCAAATCAATTTTATTTGATTTTCTCCAAATCCAAATCAACTCCATATGACTGATTGAAACCCATGACCAAAATCAATCAAAAATTCCTAAGTTCAAATTTCCTAAGTCCTTAATCCTTTCTTAAGGACTTAACCAAAATCAATCAAATCAAATACTCAAATTAAATTTCCAATTTAAAATTTTCTTAAGTCATTAATTATCTATTAATGGACTTAGTCTAAACCTTGATCAAACCATTTCAAACTCATGCGATTTTCTCAAAACTTATTTGAATTCTCATTTATATTCTCATATATAAATGAAGTATAAATATAAATCAATCAAATCCAATTCAAAAACTAAATTTCAATTTAAAATTTTTCCTAAGTCCTTTAAATCCCTCTTAATGGACTTAACCTAAATCATGATTAAACCACTTCAAGTCCTTGAAATTTTCTAATGATCAATTTATATTACCATTTATATTCACATATATAAATGAAATATAAATTCAAACAATCAAAACCAATTTCAAAAATCAAATTCAAATCCATTCAAAATCCAATCTAAGCCTTTCAAGTCAAAATCTTGAACTTAGCCAAATCATTTTCAAATCAAGACAAACTCTTGATTTTCTCTCATGATTCAATCAACCCTACAATCATGAGCTCATATATAAATCCAAACTCCAATCAAACAATCAAAACCTAATTCAAAATCAAAGCCAAAACCTCTTCATATTCTTCCTTTGAATATGAAATTGTCAAATGGATCTAACATTTGACTTCAAACCACTTGTAAATGGATTTATATTTCAATCATGAGTCCATATACAAGATCAATCAACTTCAAATCAAGCTTCGACCAAGCCATTTAACCCACTTAGGCTCACTTGACCCAAAGTGACCTATACCCTTATGTGCCAAATTTTCATCCTAACTAAATTGAATTGAACCAAACTCATGTATCCCTCCCATCATGATCAACAATCAAACCAAGTCAAACCTAAGGATTGACCAAGTCAACACTTAACCTAAAATGAAACCTTATATAGCCAAATTTTACCATAGGCCAAATTGATTGAAACCATTGATCTAAGTTCACTCATGACCTATGTGAACTTTCTTGACCAAGCCAACATTTGATCCTAACTAGCCCAATTGGCTCACTTGACTAAGTTGACCCATTTTGACCTAAAGGGTCAAAATGTGTCAAACCTTGATCTAAGCCAAATTGATTGAAACCAATGAGTCAAGTCCATTCAAAATCACTTGTGGAATTTGACCAAAGCCTCAATGGGCCAACTAGACCCAAACCTAGCCCATAGACCCAACATGACCTAAAGGGGTCATGTTGAGCCAAATTGAACTTAACCAAATTGATTGGAAACAAAGATATCAATCCACTCCATATGACTAACCTAACCTAAACCTACCCTTGACCTACCTCAAATAGAAATGGGTCAAATAGGTCAACTTGACCCATTTGACCTAAATGAAGTCATATGAGCCAAATCCAAAACTATACCAAATTGAATCAAACCAAAGCCACCAAAACATTTCAAATGGTCATATGAACTTGACCCAACTCTTGGTTTGACCCAATTTGACTGTTGGTCAACTTGACCCAAGTTGACCCATTTTGACCTAAATGGGTCAACATGAGCCAAACCCTATCAAATGAATTCCAAATCTCTTGAAACTTAGCCAAACCTAGTTTCTCCACATACCCAACATGTCCAAAGTAAAAAAAATAGCAAAATGACCATCCTACCCCTAGGCCATATAACAAATTTTGGCTTAACCCATGGGTAATTTTCTCATACCCTCTTCACATTCACTTGATGCTTTCCTAAAAGTTCAAGCGGACCTAGGGGAGATTGGTGCACCCTACCCAATGGGTTTGGGTTAGCCCATTTGGTCCCCAGACCAAACTCGACCCTATGGTCAAAAATTGAAAATTCAAACTCCCTCTCAAACTCAAATTCATCATTCCCTAATTCGATTGAGTGCTAGTGAGACTCAGAATCAAAGAGTGATATAAAGCATCCTAGAGCTCATTCCATTATTCCATTTCTTGATTTTCAAACAATGAAAATAGGGGAAGCCAATTAAATTGCCAACTTCTTCCACACTTCAATCCATTGCAATTCCTTTTGCAAGCACACTTAGGTGACCAAGTCGAGCTCACCTAAGTTGATTCCCAAGTTTTAAGGCAAGGGAGGACTAAATTGGATCAAAATTGCAAGCTACCCAAGGAGGAGTTGGTTCATACATCAATCCACTCAACCTCAAGTGCTCATTTTCAGGGCTTCATCTCAACCATGAAGCTTCTCCAAGGGAATCGAGTTGATCACCTCCGAGGTATGGGATTTTGACCATTAAACTCAATGTGGTGGAGCTTTCAAAAGAAATTTTCACCCCATTGATTTTGACCATTGGATTTTTACTCTTGTTTAGATGGTGTGGGTTGAGTTTGATTGGAATCCATGCTAGATCGATTGGATCTCCCCTTGATCATGGATGATCTCTATTGATCAAGGGGAAGAACTTGAGGAGATCTCAGCCATCCATCCGCACATTTTAGATGGACAGAGATAATTCACTTTAGATTCTATTACTCATTTTAAAATGGAGATCCTTGGCCATCCAATCTTTGATCGATGGATAAAGCGGCCGCACACCCTGATGTGATGACTTAAGTAATCCCTCACGATGATGTGTAAAGCGTATGATCACGCCACCATGCGCCGGAGCTGTGATTAGTTATTAGTAAAATGCTTTAATTAATTCTTAATTAAATCTTCCAAAATTCATATCTCTTGTTAAAAATTCAAAAAAATATGAAATAAAATCTATGGATAGATAATTAACCTAAATATTTTAAAATTAATTTTATGAGGTTTGAATTATGCATTTCTAATTTAGGTTTTATTGATTTATTTTCCTAATTATTTTTAATTAAGCCATTAATCTAAATTTAATTAGGATGACTTCTACCTCCCTAATTTTCTTGGGATTTATTGAAGGCTTGATTAGAAGAATTGCATATGGTTTCTTAATTACCATCCTTATGCATTAAGCATAATTAGGTATGATTAGTATTTTAACCCATGATTTTGATTAAGGTCAGATCCAGTGAGTAGGAGGTTTATGAAATATTTTTGGGACATTTCTCCTAAGCTATTCTCTAAACTCCCTCTTTTCTCCTTAATCTCCCCTTAATTAAGGGTTAATTCATTAATTATCCCCTTAATCAATTTCTAAAAATTCTAAAAAATTTCAAAACTTAATTAATCTACTTTGGGTAGATGCTTAGGTGTTTAATAGCCTAAGTTCAATTAAGGAAATTAAAACCCAATTCATAAGTATGAAAGGGTGTTTTGAAATTACTTAAGCTAAACCTCTAGCTTAATTAACTTTAATTGTGAGCCAAATTGCATTTGGCCTTTTCTTATTAGGTGCATTGCAAATTTAAATTCTTGTGGGTTTTATGTCATCTCATTGGCTCATAATTTGGTTAATTTCTAAGGGGTGGTGGGTAATTAATTTAATGCATACCTTAACCTAATTAACACCTAAAAATGGATCTAATTATCTAAAAATTAAACAAAGATATCAAACACATGTGGGAATGGGTTAGGAATAGCAAACTCATCTCACCTTTTCAAAATTAAATCAAATTTCAAACTAAACAAAAGTCACTTTGAAATTCACTTTGATTTATTTTAAACTTTCTTATATAAGAATGTTAGGATTTAAGTGAAGTGAGTTGGTTTACATTACTTTGAATCTTTCCCCAACATGTTAAGTATGTCATGTGATGTCATGCATTCATAATTTTGAAATTCAAATTTTAAAATGAAATTATTTACTTTATGTCAAATTTGCATGTGTTGGCTAAAGTAGAAATATGAGCTATTATCACTACTAAATCCAAATTATCATCAAAATACAAAAATACCAAATCAAACTATGCTACTTATATGTTAATTATAAGCTTGCATGTGATAGATTATAAAGGTATGCTTAGCATAGGTTTCCTTTCTTTCTTATGTTAGCATAGTTTTGAATAGAGTTGGTAAGATGTAGGGTTCATTTGAAAATAAACCCAACACTTACTTAATTCCATCCTATTCATCCCTATGCTATCACCTAAGAAGGGTTATATTTGCATACATAAATTGCATAAGATAAATGAATCTATTAAATAATCTTTGCATTCTCCTTTTCCATTTCATTTATTTTATACATATTTTTTTAAGGAAAGTGGTATATTAGTCTGGACAACCCGAGGTTTGACACTTTAAGTACTAAGTAGTCTTGTACCTTACACCTCTGGTTAACAATGGCACTGTACTCACTTATGCCTTTCTTACTTTCATGTGTGTATGTAAAAAATTTGGATAAAGAAATCCCTTTCTACTTAAGAAAAATCATGCATATTCAGCTTCTAAATTTTCTTAAATGGATTACTTAGCATGCATCATAAAGTGTGTTACTCTCATTTGTATGTATAGATATGTTTAGGTCCATCCATATGCATGTTATATATTGGGAAAGAAATGAAGTAATGTGTGTTATGTGAATTTTGATTCATTTTATTTAATCTTAAATGCCTCTTCTTTGAATAGGTTTGTTTAGAGTTTATCTAAACTTAGGATTAATTAAAATATGTAATCAAAACATTCACCTAAATTAAACTAAATGTGAATCAACTTTAGAAATTACTTAGGTTAGGAAGGAAAGAGAAGTTCTCTTCTTTCTCTCTTCATAAGTTAGTAATTAATTATAGGATTCACTTAAATCAAATTAAAATATGAAATAAAATCAACCTAAAACAACGAAACAGCTTAAATGAAACCCTCCTCTAAGTTGAACATGTTCTTCACACTTAGAAATTTGAACCTAAAGCCATAGCTAAGCATACCACACAAGCCTTCAAAGCACACACATTAGCCTAAGTCACCACTTCTAGCTTAGGTGGTGTATGATTTGATGTTATTTTGTTTTGTGATATATGTTTTAGACTGATGTTAGGATGTGTGCTCATAGAATGAATGGTAGCTTCTTAGTCTAACTATTCTTTTGGGGATTGTGCTTAAGGGGCTATAATAAATAAATAAAAATATAAATACTTTTGCTTGTGCTTTATACCCCTAAGCATAATCCATAGGTGGTGGACTTAGTCACCCATGTGTGGGGTGATAAGTTCAATATGCATGCTTGGGATTTGTGTGGTTTGTTTTCACTGACCTTTATTTTACAAGTGTTAGTTAGATTTTCACTTTTCTTTTTCATGTAAATTTGTATAATTAGGATTTTATAATGATTATTATGGAGATTAGGATGATCATTGGTCATAAGATCCTATCTCATGCACCATGTGAAGCCTTGGAGCATCTACCATCCAACCATCCAAAGGAAGGAACCAAAAGAAAAAAGAAAGAAGAAAAGAAGAAGAAAGAAGAATAAAGCTTGAAGACCCCATAACAATGAATTCCTTGCTTAATTGTAATTTAATTCATTTGTAATCCAGGTTGTATAAGGGTAGAGCTCGGCTACCCACATTTGATATTTTGGTTTTGTGCGGTGGTGCCCGACCACAACGGTCTTTTATTCTTTTTGTGATTAGCTTTATAAATTGATTGATGATTTATTTAGCTTTTGCATTAAGTGGCATGATTTTCCTAGTTTCTTTCTTGCTTTATGTATGGCCTGGATGTGGATTAGGCTCTTTAGGGAAAAATAAATATTTTACCCAACTTAACAACTCAAAATTAAACAACTTATAACCTCACTAAAGCTTAGGTTTAAAATCAAGATAAAAGAATTAGCAACCCCTTAATTGATGAGCATTTCTTTTATAATATCATGCACAAATGCATCTTATTTCACTCTTGATTGAGGGATTCCACCTTTGCCAAAGAAACTTGGCTTGACCTGAGCCATGGTGGAAACTCAACTCCTCCTTCTGATTTTGGCCAATAATCTTCTTTCTCATGCATATGAATCAGTCAAAATAATTGTCCAAAATGAAAATAAAATGAAATTTGAATTGCATTAGATTTAGGTCATTTGAACCCCTTTACATGATCTAGTCTCTTTAGGGAGTGAGTTTAAGGACTTAGTCTCTTAAATAAATGCCTACTATCTTACATAAGCATAAAGACTTGCCTACATGTATTTAAAATCATAGAGAGTTAGTTGGTGGCCACCCCAGTGATTGTAAGTCCAAGCTATCGGGTGGTTTGTCCTCACTTGTGGATACAAACCAATTACCTATTTTTTGTCTTAGATTTAGGTTGTGCTTCCGGCCTTCGCCAAAGCTCCCTAGATTCAGGTTCTGAGGTTGCTTTTCCCCTTTGTGGGCCATAAGTATAATTCCTCACCTCTTAAGCATTTCCTTAATCTTTTGTTAAGGAATCTTAAGCCCTAAATTTCTAATGAAAGCAACTCAAATAAACTAAATCAATTTCAAAATATAAAGCCCAACATAGATAGTTTGAGATGCTCCTAGTTTCCTAGCATCATGGCATCTCCTACTTATCTTCATTTTGGCTTGATAATAACTCCCTCTTTGATCAATCCCATTTGATCTTCAAACATAAACCAATCGATTGATAGTCCTTCCTATTGAAATCTCAAAGAAATGATCATTTACCTTAATCGAGAGTTTTCCAAAGTCATTTAGGATGTAATTAACTATTTGCCCCTATAGGAACTTAATGAACTTGATTTAAAATAAACTCTTTACCTTTCCATGTAAAGTAGGGAAGAATCTCTCATATATGCACCCATCGCCCTTAGGAGTCCATTGAGGAGATTAGTCCATTAAAGGGTAGTGACTTCTATCTTTTGAGATAGTACACTATTTCCTTGATGATGTACTTGATCACCTGAATAAGTACATCTGGATCGCATGGCATCTAACAAGAATTTTATAGTGTCTGCCTCCTTTCTTTCTCCCCCATGATTTGAAGGAGACTTATAGAAATTTTTCACCATAGATTTTTTCAATTCCACCACTGGGATGGTTCCTCTCCATCTTTGGAAAATGATCATTGTCTTTGAGTATCATTAGTGGGTTTGTACTTTGGTATGAATCCAATACTATCCTTCTTCCTCTTGGCACTTAGCTCATTTCATTCTTCAGTTGAGTTAGCCAACATCTTTAGGTTTTAGGACCGCATTCCTTGTTGGTCTTAAAACCCCCTTTGGGTTCTCCAATGGGAAAAATGAAAAGATCTAAATAAAGAGAAAACATTTTAAAGACTTCCTCCTTATAATTTTCATGATAAGGAAAGGTTCATCTTAAAATATTAAATCTTCCATAAAGAACTTTGCTTTTCAAAAACACCTTTTCAAAAATGCACTTAATAAAATATTTTCCACAAAATTTTGTCACCCTCATTTGACAATTTTCATAATTGTTACATGTGCAAATTTTCAAAACTAAAACTAATAACATTTTCCAAAAGCACAAATGAACATCTTCTTTCAATTCATTTTGATAAAGATTTCAAAATAAAATGAACAATCATCTTTTCCAAAATCACAATTATAATCATAAAATTTTCAAAAGCATGCATGAACCTTTCTATTTCAATACACTCACACTTATTGAATAGAATGTTCATTTGTAAACAAAATTAAAATTTTCAAAAAAAGCACACATGTACATCTTCATTTAATATACTAAAGTTTATTAAAAGAAGATTTCATTCCCACCTAAAAATAAAATATCCTTTAGAAATCCACTTAAAATATCTCATATTTATTTTAAGTTAATTCCTCATTCAAAAGCAACAATCACACAAAAAATTTCATATTCAAAATAAGATTGATCTCCATTTACATTAAATTAGTTGAATGGAAGTTTTTTCAAAACATTAAAACTCAATAATCATATTTCAAAATTTCAAACATACAATTTAAAACTTCATTTAGCATACTCAAATTTTCTAAGTTAAGTTTTCAAACCCAAAATAAATAAATAAATAAAATCAATAATCATATTTCAAAATTTTTAAATAATATTTTGGAACTTCATTTAGCATACCAAAATTTGTTAAGTGAAGTTTCCAAATCCAAAATCCAAAAAAATTTCAAACAACATTTTGGAATTTCACTTAACATACCCAAATATGTTAAGTGAACCTTCTATGCCAAAAATAAAAATCAATAATTATATTTCAAAAAATTTTGAAACACATTTTTGGAACTTCATTTAACATACCCAAATTTGTTAAGTGAAGTCCAAATTCAAAAAATCTAAAAAATTTTCAAACACATTTGGAACTTCATTTAACATACCCAAATTTTTAAGTAAAGTTACAAAATCCAAAATCAAAATCAATAATCATATTGCAAAAATTTTCAAAACATATTTTGGAACTTCATTTAGCATAATCAAATTTGCTAAGTAAAGTTCCCAAATCCAAAAATCCAAAATCAACAATCATATTTCAAAATTTTCAAACATTTTGGAACCTCACTTAACATACCCAAATTTGTTAAGTAAAGTCAAATCCACAATTCAAAATTTTCAAACACATTTTGGAACTTCATTTAACATACCCAAATTTGTTAAGTGAAGTCTCCAAATTTAAAAATTCAAAATTTTTCAAACATACATTTGGAACTCATTTAGCATAATCAAATTTGTTAAGTGAAGTTTCCAAATCTAAAATCAAAATCAACAATCATATTTTAAAATTTTCAAAGACATTTGGAACTTCATTTACATACCCAAATTTGTTAAGTGAAGTCTCCAAATTCAAAATCAAAATTTTCAAACACATTTTGAACTTCATTTAGCATACTCAAATTTTCTAAGTAAAGTTTCCAAATCCAAAATCAAACATTTTTTCAAAACATAATTTCGAACTTCACCTAGCATACTCAAATTTTCTAAATGAAGTTTCCAAAGTCAAAATCCAAATTTTCAAACACCTTTTGGAACTTCTTCCCTTAGCATACCAAATTTGCTAAGGAGAAGTTTCCATTTTCAAAACCAAAATAGATCAAAAAAATTTTGAACACATCATTTGGAATTTCATTTAGCATACTCAAATTTCCTAAGTGAAATTTCCATTTCACAAAACCAAGTGGGACTTCATCTTTGGCATACCAAATTTGCTAAAGTTGAATCTCCACTTTCAATCACCTAAAAAAAACAAGCACTTAAGATTCTCTTATCATACCAAATTTGCTATGGATCCTACCCTTTTCAAAAAATTAAAATATTCCAAACAAATGAAACACTTAGGATCTTCTTAACATACTAAATTTGCTAAGAATCCTATTTTCAAAATTAAAAACAACACACTTGATTCTTACTTAGCATACCTAAATTTGCTAAGTAAGAATTCCAAATTTTCAAAAAAAAAAACAAAATTCAAAAGAAACAATCACTTTTACTTCACTTAGCATACCTAAATTTGCTAAGTGAAATTCCAAAATAATCAAACAAAAACAAAATCATTTGACCCTTACTTTAACATACCTAAATTTGTTAAAGGAAAGGGTCCTCAAATCAAAAATTCAAATTCAAAACATCAATGAACCTATGGAAGCATCCTATCAAAATTTTGAATCCATATTTCAACATACCTAAATTTGTTAAGTTGATTCATATTCAAATTCTTTCAATCAATCTTCAAATCCATTTGAACCCCACTTAACACTTCCAAGTTGTTGGATGTGGGTTCAAATTTTAAAAATTTAAAAAATTCAAAAAAATCTATGGAGATAGAAAAATGCAAGTTCATTTCTCATTGCAATAAGCAAGATGTTTCGCCAGTGTTGGAAATGGCTGTTCTAAATTTGTTTACTTTCCCATGGTATGGATCTAGCTTTAGATCTAACTTCCCTCATGGACCATACCCATTGATTCAATTTGGTGGGATTTGAGGAGGGATCACTTGTGAGGCATTCCCTCACCATCAAGAGACCAGCAGACCAGAAGTCCATCGATAGACTTACCTCGATTTTGATGTCTTCTCATTAAAGAGGAAAGGTATGGAAGTACCCAGACTTCATCTATTACAATTCCAGAATACCAGCAATTCCTACTCAAGTTGTAGTTCATCCCAAAGTTGCTCATGTTTCCCCAGTGCGGGCTAGCACCCTACCATCTGTACCCTCCAAGGGTAAGGCTCCCCTGGTCTCAGGGCTTGCCTCCCAAACATTTGAGTATGGGTCTAGCTCTTACTCCTCCCATCCTACTCATATCAGTGTAGGAACAAGAACTATATGATCAAATGGTTCCACACTCGGATAGCTAGGGAGCTAGAGGCAGCAGCTCGATTAGCCATGGATGAGTCTCCCATCATCACTTCACCACTAGTTATAGAACCTTAATCCTCTCTAGATCGATAGAGGATGCGGAGGATCGTTCATCACCTCCTCTAGTGGGCGCCAACTTAGGAGTAGAGGTCATATGCCAACCTCTGTTCTACATGTAAGCGAGCATGTGATTCGAGTCCGACACTTTGACCTTCAATCATTATATCCCCAATAGTGTGGGGAGGCAGATTCTTCAGGAGAGGGCCCATGAGGCCCATACATCACATGTTACTGTAGAGCGAAGGTTCAGTCAATCGCGCTTCTACTTTGATTGATTTTCTTTTGCACTACGACCATACCGAATAGATTCATCTCATCGGAACTAGCCACCACAAGAGGGTAGTTCCTATGCACAGAGAGTCGGTGGTGTCTCCACCCCACCACTCTACCCCTTGTCCGCCATCGCCAGTATAGGTTACAGCATCTCCTATTCCATCTAAGGCCATGAAGGATGCATCTGGGGAAAGATGTATCCCATTGGTGATCCGACTATGGCCAAAGGATCCTACCCTCATACCACACCATTAGTGGCCAGCTCTCCTCAACCTTCGCCCTAGTGGTGGTGCAGAAGGAGTGGTGATCCCAAAGCATCGTGGTCGCTCCTTCACCAACTCCATACCGATGTGGAGATGGTGATAGTTATCATGATATTAGATGACTTCAGTAATGTGGAGGAACATCCTAGATTGTTACCCCTTACATCTAGTAGCAGGTGATCATTCATCTAGTGAGCAGTAGTCACATTGACTCTCCAGTAGAGGTCCGGTGCCTCTGCACGACAATGATAACAAGTTTTTAAACTGTATACCGATTAGATTGTTCCTTACATGAGATAGTTGCACACTATTTTATGGAGATGAAAGAGATCTTAGGGTACGCCTAGTTTGATGAAAAGAGAGTCAGCTTCGATCCTATTGAATATGACTTTATGGGGGGATTCAACTAGAGTATGTATGATCGACACTAGAGGATCTATTCTTAAGGAATAGCAAGCCATAGAAGGTGATGAGATTGATCAAGAAGATATCACTAAATCATTCCAACACCTCTGACTTCAGTTGAGGCAAAAAGATGAGTAGATTGATAGGATGGCGTCAAGACTCTTAGAGTGTCGTGCTTAAAACAAGCCCCTCATCATCCTTATAGTCAATGTCACTAAGCTAGTGCATGTCTTAGACCAAGTTAAGACTCTACCTCCCATTGAGCAAGGTAGCACAAGCTTGTATAGGAAGGTAGTGGAAAGTACCTCCATACAAGAAAAAGATCTAAAATCCATGGTTGAGCAGCAGGTGAAAAAAAGCTTTGGCTCAAGCCCGGGGTGGATTATCGGTTCCAAAGGGTAGACCCTACCCAAAGGAATTTGACGTTATCCAGCATCCCAAGGGTTTCATTCCTTGTTCCTTCAAAAGCTTTGATGGCAGTGGGAATCTGAGGCAACATATAGCTCACTTCATGGCCAATTATTACAACGGGGGTGGAAGCGATGCTTTACTCTTTAGACTCTTTGTTGGTAGCCTAGCGGGTATTGCTTTTGATTGGTATGCAGAACTACCCAACGGTTTAGTAAAGAAATTTTCTTAAGTTAAAGTAACTCTTCATCAAGAGGTTTGCTATAGCTCAACAAAGGGTTACTGAAGGTGATCTTGTTATAGCACAACAGCACCCCGGCGAGTCACTTATTGATTATATTCTCATGGCTGAGTATGAAGTAATGGAACCGTTCTGAACAACATGCCATTGAGATTCTCTTAAAGAATATCCATCCATTTCATGCTTAAGGGCTTCACTATCAAGACATTTTGAGAAGCTAATCAATAAGGTGCTAGTCTACAAGGAGAGCCAAATAGTTGCCTTTTTCAATATCATGAAGCAAAAGAAGGTTTATGAAAAGAAGCCGGAGTAGTAGCGGAGATGATAGGGAAGCGCTAGAGATCACCTAAGAGACCATGACCAGAGCCTCCACCTCTTTTCCACCACAGGCAGCTCTACCGCCTCCACCACAGCCTCCATGGCTAGACAACACCCCAACTACCACCACATGCAGCATATATCTCACCAAGTAGCTATGGTCCACCTACTCTTTTAGATAAGTTAAACAAATCTTATTCTTTTAAGAGGGAGGTAATCAGGAAGATCTTTAAAAATCTCATAAAGAAACCTAATTTTCAACTACCCAAGCCTAGGAGATCGGAGGAAGTAGGCAAAAGTCATGATCTAAACTTTTGCCCTTACCACTGTATGCTAGGCCACATTTTGGATGATTGCTTCACATTCAGGGAGTGGTTTGAACACAGTTTCAAGATCGACGTTGTAGTTATCCCAAAGGAATCCCTTGTGGAACAACCTTATAGTTCCATTAGGGTAATCCTTGGGGATACATGTGATCCTACCAAAACTAAAGAAGGTTGGGACATTTCTTTGTCTAAAACCTCTAAGAAAATAATTCAAAAGATCAAGAAGCTTTCCTTATAGGTGCCTAACTCAGCTCAAACCTCCAACACCAATGAAGGTTTGTAAGTTATCAGTGCCAACTCTAGGACAGTGGGAACTCAGTAGCAGCAGCATGTGTTGGCTCGGGATAGCCCTTTAGCATAGCCAATGACCATGTGCAGCCTCCAGCCTTCAGTTGCAGCTTCTACACTAGCGACTTCTTCCATTCCAGTTAGCTCTTCTATTTCTTTTACTAGTAGAACTCTTATATCAGTGGATAAGGGAATAAAATCTCTTACTCCACTTACTCTACTTGACTTCTACTTTGTACCTCCAAATAATTCCAAGAAATTAAAGAATAAAGCTAGTTTGAATTACATCATCTATTCGATGAGTTTTCTATTTCTAATAACTCTTCAAGTCTAACTAACTATAATAATTTTGATCTTCCTCTTTCTAATTTAGAATTGGACTTTCCAACTTTGAATACTACGGGTTCAACTCTTGAGATAGACTTGGAATCATCTGATTCTAAGGGTCTCATAGGAGAAGCTGTAAGTGAGCTGAAGTGCAGGTAGAACCTTCCACCACCTTGCCTCAAGAGATTACCAAAGTCAACCTCCATAGTGGCAAGGTTCTACCTCCTAAGGTAGCACCTCAAGATAGAGGGAAACAAGTCATTGGTACTGAAGATCGAGAAGCCCTTCACGGATGCTCCACCCTTGATATGCTTGGATGATCAACCAAAGGTGGACTACAACATCCTTTCTCATCTAAGAAAGTTATCATCTAAGCTAAGCATATATGATGCCCTTGTCTTATCCAAAGAGATGAGGGAATCACTAATCAAGGCCCTCCTTAATCCTGAAATATACTTAGCTCAGCTGATCTCTATAGGTGAGGAAGCACATTATGCAAAAGAAGCCCAAGGATCACCTTCATAGATAAAGACCTTCTACTGGGGGACTTGGAGCACAACCATCCTACACACATGACATGGACAAGTTCGACTGTGGTTCTCATGGATTGGTGCATTGAACATTATGAGTATAAAGACCCTTACCTATTTGAAGATCGACATCTCCACACTCTGAGGAGATAGGATGATATTGAGAGGATTCAATGATTAAGGTGAGCGGGCTTTAGGTTCCATAGTGTCATTGGAGATAGGACTGAAGATCAAGCCAAGTTCTACATCATTTGAATACCTACTTTGCTTGGTAGGCCATGGATACATCAGAACAAGATCATTCCATCCTCCCTTCATCAATGCATCAAGTTTAGAAAAGATAGAATTGAGTACCGTGTCAACGAGGATGAAAAACCATTTTTAGTTAGAGAGGTTGAGATTTATGAGGATGTGACCTACTATCTTTCTCAAAACACCCTTTCTTGTGAACTTGGACAAAATTCAAATGCAAATACAAAAGAAAAAGGAAGCAAAAGAAAAGATAAAATAAAATGAAAAGAAAAATAAAAGTCCAAGTGAACAAGAAAGGGGAATTGAAGAAGAAATAGATCAGCATATTACATTCCACCCACAGTTCATTCCATCATATGGACATGTGGGTAGGATGGCTCAACCTCCACCAGGTAGAGGCAGAGATAGAAATAGAGGCAGTTCCAGAGGTGGGAGACCCCCTATTTGGCCTTTAGCCAATAGAGGTTGTGTTCCAGTTCATAGGAGTACCCCTACTGTCACATAGACTTGGAATCCAGCTTGTAGGATGAGTCTAATGTGATTAGTATACCAACCAACCCTCTCAGGTTCCATTGGAGGTGACTTTATCCGAGCAGATGAAGACCGGCCTCCAAGCAAAGCAAAGTATTCAATGTTTATGTGAAACTAAGCGGTTGGGAACCTTAGCTCTTACCTCACTTAAATCTTAGAAAGTTAAAAGTTTAGAAGTTAAGGAAGTCCCTAAGTCTTCCAGGACATGAAGTAGAATAAGTTTTTTTGGGATCATCCTCCTCAAGCTCTGAAGTTGATGTAAAACTTAAGGAAGATACTTTTAAAGAATTAATGGAATTACCTTTGCTCATCTTGTGTTCAAAATCTTATACAAAAGTTTAGTTCCTCACACATGGTCCAAGCAACGTCAAAATTTCACAAAAGCTTATGGAAACAACAATGAAAAGTGGAGGGAAGCAAAATCAAGAGCAAGATCAGGGATTCAGTGATTTAAAGACAATACTAGTGATAAAGATTAAGATTATTTACCTGCTAATGTTACCAACCATTGAATTGAAATTCTTCCCCACACATCCCCAACTCTTATGAGAATGTGTGTTTAGAAACTCGATGATCAGAAAATCAAAGAGCACTGAAGAGGAGATTCATTCAATAATTGACAAGCTTAAAGAAATCAAACCTCGTGATAAAAGAAAATCCTCTCCCACATACATCGCTCATTAATGAATGAAGAAGAAACCAATGACTAATTAGGCTATTGACCTGAGTTTAAAGACTTGTTGTGCATGGAGTTATGAAGAAATGCTGGATTATCTCGATGTAGCAATCCACAAGCTAGCAATAGATCCTAACATTACCCTATTAAGCAAGCTCCTAGATGCATGTGATTAGAAATTGAACAACAGGTCATTTCAAGTCAAGAAACCGATCATTTATTAAATATCATGGTTGAGCTAGTGTCATTATTAAGAAGAATGACAAATTCAGATGCATCAATTTTGGACTTAAACAAATCCTAAGGATGAGTTTCCTTCCTATACCAAAGTTAATGGTGGACATTGCCTCATCTCATGCTCTCTTATTTCTTCAGGATCAGATGATCGCTATAACCAAATCAAGATGTCTCAAGATGAAAGAAACTTTAAGAACCCCGAAATCTTCTATTATAGGTCATGCCGCTAAAATAAGGTAACATACCGTGACAATACTTCAACTCATCCATCATCCATCATGTGCTAGTGTGCATGATGATCTAGTAGTCAAAGAGCTTAGAAAAGGAAGACCATCTCTCTTTGATTTGAGAGTAGTTTTCAAATGATTAAGACAATATAACCTCAAAATGAATCCAAGTGTGCATTGAGTCGCTCAAGAAAATTTCTTGGGTTTGTTGTTCAACGGGAATAGAAATAGATCCTGAAAAGATTAAAGCTATCTTAGAAATGTCACCTCAGAAGAGTTTAACTCAACTTAGATCCTTTTAAGGATGGCTGACGTATCTAAGATGCTTTATCTCAAACCTATCAGGGAGATGAAAGCCATTCTCTGCACTTGTTAAAAAGGATGCCAAGTTCAAGTGGGATGCCAAGTGTCATCATGCTTTCGAAGACATCAAAGAATACTTGGTGAAGCTACCAGTTCTATCAACCCTTATGTGCCATCGATCCTTTATACTACGCATTGATGACTCTCGATGCTCATATTGGGCCAATAGATGAGGGAAGAAAGCACTCTCTACTACCTCGCCATCATCGATCCCCGGAAGCAAACTATCCACCTATTGAGAAATATTGCCTAGCTTTGATCTTTGCATCTCAGAAGCTACAACATTACATGCTTTCTCATAAGGTGAACTTGATCTCTAGAACCAATCCACTGCAGTATCTCATGACATGGCCAATGCTTTCTGAATATTTGGCTCGTTGGTCCATGATACTCTCACAATTTGATATCATATTTGAATCCCTCTGTGCGGTAAAAAGATAAGCACTAGCTGATTTCTTAGCACCACACCCACTTTCTGCTGATTCTCCGCTTAGTGATGATCTCCTCGATGAACAAATCATAAACTTAGGGGAGGCCAACAACCGCTAATGGGAGATGTATTTTGATGGTGCTGCTTCTTTTCTTAAAGGTGAAGCACCACAATATATTTTCCCAGGAAAGGCAGGGGTAGGAATAGTTCTTCTAACTCCAAACCGCGATGTGATGAGATTCTCATACTATCATTCCAACCCCTACACCAACAATGAAGCTGAGTATGAGGCTTTGATTGTCAATCTTGAGTTTTCCATCACTATTAGTGTCAAGAGCATCAACATATTTAGTGATTCTCAGTTGGTCATCAACCAAATTTTCGGGTCCTACTAGGTTCTCAAGCCCAAGCTTCATCATTATTACGAGTATACCATAAAGCTGTTGGCCCAGATTCCCAAAGTTATTGTCTATAATGTTCCCCGAGTAGATAACGCAGTAGCAGATACTTTGGCCAAACTTGCCAAGGAATTGGCATGTCTAGAAGATGAGTCCATTTCAATAAGGGTTCAAAATAGACAAGTCATATCCCTTATTGATGCTGAACTCATCACGAGACTTTCTCTTGAAGGGGAGGTTGTCATTACCAAAATTGACAATGAGCTAGATTGGAGGCAACCATTCATAGATTACTTAAACACCAGCAAACTACCTCAAGAGAAATCATAAGCCCATCAAGTGAAATAGAGAGTTCTCCCCTATGCTCTTATTGATGGCACCCTGTACTATCGATCTTTCGACCAAATATGGTTACATTATTTAGACAAACATGAATCTCATGGAATTATAACCGAGGTACATTCAAGTCTATGTGGAGCACATCAATTCGGTCTGAAGTGAATATGAAGATCAAAAGACTTGGATACTACTGACCTTCTATGATCACAGATTGCATGGATGTAGCTAGGAGATGCCATTAGTATCAGGTGCACGGTGTGATCCTCCACTAACCACCCAACATTCTACACCCTGCATTGGCCTCATGGCCATTTGAGTGTTGGGGTACAGATATTGTATGTCCAATCGATCCTCCTTCTTCCAAGGGACATCGATTCATCTTAGCCGCCATCGATTACTTTTCCAACTAGGTGAAGCTCACCATGTGCTTCAATTTTTCAGGAACAATATCGTATATACATTTGGGGTGCCTCAATGAATATTATCTGATAATGGCACTGCATTCAAAAGTACCAAAATCAACAGCTTCACCAGAAGACACGGTATAGATTGGAGATACTCCACCATCTACTACCCAAGAGCAAATGGCTTAGTAGAAGCATTCAATAAAACTCTCATCTAGATACTGAAGAAGACTCTTGATGATAATAAACAATAGTAGAATGAGCAGTTGGTTGAAGCCTTGTGGGCCTACCGCACCATATACCGAACTCCAACTCAGCCTACCCCATTTTCCTTAGTGTATGGGTCTGAATCCGTTCTTCTTTTAGAAGTTTAACTCCCTTCACCAAGGATAGCATTAGATAACAAGATCACTACATAGAAGAATGCAAAGTTGCAGTTAGAAGGGCTCAAAGGTTTGGAGGACAGTCACCTATAGGTGTGCCAAAATCTTGAGTTGTACAAGGATAAAATGGTTCAAGCTCACAACAAACTAGTCCACCCTAGGTCTTTCCGAGTAGAAGAACTTGTGTTAGTCCTAAGGAGACTAATTATTGCCCATCGAAAGATGGGAGGCATGTTTGAACCCACTTGGGAAGGCCCCTATGTCATAGAGAAGGCCTACCAAGGAGAATCTTATCAACTTATTGATTGTAAAGGAGAACACCCGATGCTTCCAATTAATGGGCTCTATCTAAAGAAATATTACCCATGAAATAAATCATGTTTGAAAATAATCATTAATAAAAAAACAAAATCTAATTTCATTCATAAAATCTTCTCTTCTTTCGAAGTGTTGTTTGCTTGTCTTGTGAATCTGTCATGACGTATTTAGGGTAGGTGTAAGAGTCCCCCAGTGGCATCCTATCCCTCTTTCACAACACAAACACAATCTCCCACCATTGCTAGAATAGGTATAAGAGAACCCGAGAGGCATCCTATTTTGATTAGCATAACTAAGTTAGGTGTGAGAGAACCCAAGCAGCATCATTTCTTAGTGGGAATCATGTTTTCCATCTATGGCAATCATTTCATTAATTCCTCAGTGTGTTTTAAGGTAAGTGTAAGAGTCTCCCAGACATCCTATTCCTTTTAACACATGCATAAAACACAAACACAAATATTTTATCTCAAGCTATTTTGATGTGGGAGCAAGCCCCCTGTGACATTCACTCATTAGCTACTCCAAGTTGAGTCTTCATGCTACCTTACTAGTATGTTACCCCAGTAGTCATTAGTTTGGAAGATGTGAGTCCCTATACTTTCTTCCTAACTTGACCATTACAAACTAACGAGCACCTTGTTAGTGTGGTAATCTTCACTGCCAAGAAGCTACCTCATGTTGACTTTATTTAAGAAGATGTGAGTCTCCGTGCTTTCTTCTCAAACTAGCCACCATGCTCTAACTAGGTTGAGTATATCTGAGGTTAGGATAATTCCCCTAGAGGCTCCTTTCCTCTTGATTATCCTTGAGCTGATTTAAGTCCCCCTGTGGCATTCACTCAAGAGCCCAGGCATAGCTGCCAAGCCAAAGACTATCCCAAAGATCGCCAAGAGGATGTGAGTCCCTAACCTTTCTTAAGAAGGCCGATTGTTTCAAACTGATAGGCACCTTAAGTTAGTTGATGTTCTCTATACTGACAGCGACTCACCCAGTGAGTACACCACTCTTGGAAGATATGAGTCCCCATGCTTTCTCCTTGAGTTGGACACTGAATACCTATTGAATTTATGACTAGCCATGTCATCTTCTCCAAGGTGTTGGATTAAGCCCTTACTAGCCCCATCCCCTATGGTCACTCTATTTGGATCAAGTCCTTTGCAACCCCATTTAGACACTACCTGGGTTACTTTTGGGTTGGATAGTTCCCCTTTCCTAGTAGCCACCCCTGTGGTTGAAAATTTTGTTCAGCGGATGCGTAGATTCTCCCTTATTTCAGTAAATCTGAGATGGGTCTAGGTTGACATAAGCTCCTTCTCAGATTGATCCCTAGCAAACTAACAGGGTCCACGATAAACAAACTAAAATAAAACAAATAAAGTTTTTGCTTGTGGATTAGGAATTCAAGCCCCCAAAGAGCCCCTTCTCCTAAGCAGGCATCATATCTTTACGGTAGTGTCAGCAGAACTCCCTATAGGAATTACATGACTACTTGAGTTGAGATAAATCTCCGGTTCAGTACTCACTCCGTAGTCACCCTTAGGTTGGGTTCAATCTATTTTTTCCATAAGCAGGTTACCCCGGTAGTCATTTCTCTTTGAAAGATGTAAGACTATGAAACATTTTTTTTCTAGCATGATTATTGTAAATCATGGCAGCCCTAGGTCAGATTTGATTTGTTGCCCAAAGCAACTGATCACCCTAGTGATCTTTTCTAGTGAAAGATGTGAGTCTCCGAGCTTTCTTCCCTTTAATTGATCATTGCAAACCGAAAGTCACTCCTTTGGTTGGATAGTTCTCCCATCGGTCGGGAAGCTACTCCCTTTGTTTCAGTAAATCTGAGATAAGTCTAGGCTTCTATAAGCGCCTTCTCAATATGATCCCTCACGAACCAATAAAATCCACAAAAAAATTAAAAATGAAATTAATCTTGACTATCTTTGAGCTGATCTAAGTCCCCCAGTGGCATTCACTCAATAGTCAGCCCTATGTCGGGTTTGATTTGTTGCCCAAAGCAACCAATCACCCTAGTGGTTCCTTGTTCTAGAAGATGTGAGTCCCCGCACTTTCTTCCTAACTTGACCATTGTATACTGAGAGACATTCCCCTTTGGTTGGATAGTCCCACCTTATGGTTGGTAGACTATTCCCTTTGAATTGGTAAATCTGAGTTAGGTTTAGGCTTCCATGGCCCCTACTCAGTGCAGTTCATCGCAAACCTATGGGATCCATCATAATCAAGACTAACAAACTTAAAAAAAATAAAAACTAATTTTGACTATCTTTGATCAGATCTAAGTCCCCCAATGGCATTCACTCAATATTCAGCCCTAGGTTGGGTTCGATATATTACCTTTTTAATAGATTATCCCAGCAACTACTCCTTACTTAGAGGATGTAAGTTTACTATACTTTCTTCCTAGTATAGTTGTTTCATACCGAGAGGCATCCCTTTGGTTGGCTAGTCCTACTATGTGCTTAATAGACTATCCCTTTGGATTGGTAAATTGAGTTAGGTCTTGGGCTCCATAGCTCCTATTCAGTACAACCCATTGCAAACCAATAGGATTCATCCTAAAAATTCAAACCTAACCAAAATTGTAACAAATTTAACCCTCCCCCCACCCAATGGAGATCTCTCCGTAGTGAGATTCAAATCAAATCAAACCTTTCATCTCCTTGTAGATGACTTGAACCTGCTTCCCTAGTAGAAGGTACACACTTTATCCCTTAGTTGATTTCTTCCATCTATCTTATGTGTTAGAAATAAGTAGAGCCACGTTGTACTAAGCTCTAGATTCTTTATTTTCCATGGGTCAAGAATAGATTGTTTCTGTTAGTACTTGTGATCTTTCGGTGTTGTTGATCATTTCAGCCAACACCAATATGTGCGATGTTCCTTGTCAGTCACACCACACCTATTGGGTGCCCTTTGTTGACCTCATTTTTAGAATCTAGCTCTCAATCCCTCCATCTTAGACATAGGACTTCTCTTATGCTTTAATATTTCCTTAGTCTTAAGACACATCTAGTGATTAGGTGGACACTCCCCTAGCCCTAGAAGACTTAGAAGAGTTAGGCATAGGAATAGGTCATGCCTTAGGGGTGTTAGGAAAACTTGCTACCCTTAGCTTAAACCATTCCTCACTTTCCTTCTTTCAAGTCCAACTCCAAATCAATTTTATTTAATTTTATCCAAATCTAAATCAACTCCATATGATTAAAACCCATGACCAAAATCAATCAAAAATTCCTAAGTTCAAATTTTCTAAGTCCTTAATCCTTTATTAAGGACTTAACCAAAATCAATCAAATCAAATCCTCAAATTAAATTTCCAATTTAAAATTTTCTAAGTCATTAATTCTCTGTTAATGTACTTAATCTAAACAAATCATCAATCAATTGGATTTTGACTTGTTTAGGTTTCATTTGGGTTAAGTGTTGACTTGGTCAAAGGCTAAGTTTGACTTGGTTTGACCTAATTTGAGTGATTGATCATCTTTTGATGATTGTTACTCACAATACGAGGCTTAGATGGGCTTAGTTTAATCCAATTTGGGAATGATTAGAATTTTGCTCAAAAAGGTGTTTTAAGTTACTTTGGGTAGGTGAGCCTATGTGGGTCAATTGACTTGATCAAGGCTTGATTCAAGTTTGGTTGAACTCTTCTAAGTCTCTAGGGTTAAGTTGAATGTTCACCTAATCACTAGAAGTGTCTTAAGACTAAGGAATTCTTAGTGTCTAAGAGGAGTCCTATGTCTAAGATGGAGAGGTTGAGAGCTCATTCTAAAAATCAATCAAATCAAATATAAATGAAATATAAATTTGCTCACATATATGAATTTTAAGGTTAAGAGCACATGAAATTTTCTCACAACCCATTTATATTCTCATTTATATTCACATATATAAATGAAATATAAATTCAAATCAATCAAATCAAATTCCAAAATTCAAATCCATATCAAAAATCTTTCCTAAGTCACTTTGATTCCTTCTTAAGGACTTAGCCTAAATCAAATCTAAATCAATTCAAATTTATGAAATTCTATCACAACCCATTTATATTCTCATTTATATTCACATATATAAATAAAATATAAATTCAAATCAATCAAACTAAATCCAAAATTCAAACCCAAATCAAAAATCTTTCCTAAGTCACTTTTGATTCCCTCTTATGGACTTAGCTTAATTCAAGTTCAAATCACTTCAAATTCATAAAAATTTTCCCATAACCCATTTATATTTGTATTTATATTCACATATATAAATGATATATAAATTCAAACAACCAAAACCAACTCCACAAATAAAACTCAAATTCAATCAAAATCCAACCTAAGACTTTCAAGTCAAAATCTTGAATTTTGCCAAATCAATTTCAAATCAAGCCAAACTCTTGATTTTTCTTCATGATTCAATCAATCCTTCAATCATGAATCCAAATATAAACGTAAACTTCAATCATCAAACCAAAACTAAACCCAAGTCAAACTCATGTTCACCCTTTTGAACTTGAAATTGTCAAATGAATCAAAACCCATTTGACTTCAAACTACTTGCAAATGGATTTATATTTCAATCATAAGTCTATATGTGAGTTCAATCAAATAAAATCAAGCTTTGACCAAGCCATTTGACTCACTTAGGCTCAGTTGACCCAAAGTGACCTAAAGTACTCTTATGAGCCAAATTTTAATCCTAACCAAATTGGATTGAACTAAGCCCACCTAAGCCTCTCATCATGATCAACAATCATCATGAGATGATCAATCACTCAAATGGGTCAAACCAAGTCAAACCTAAGGTTTGACCAAGTCAACACTTAGCCAAAATAAAACCTAAACTACCTAAAATCTACCATAGGCCAAATTGATTGAAACCATTGATCAAAAATCATTCATGATCAATGTTTGAACTTGACCAAGTCAACATTTAAGCCTAACCTAGCCCAATTGGCCACTTGATCCAAGTTGACCCAACTTGACCAAGAAAGTCAAAATGTGTCAAAAATTAATCTAAGCCAAATTGATTGAAACAAATGGGTCAAGCTCATTCCAAAATGACTGTTGAACTTGACCAAAATCTCAATTGGCCAACTACAAGCCCAATTGACCATGAACCCAACTTGACCTAAAAGGTCAAATTGAGCCAAACTCAAATATAAACTAAATTGATTGGAAACAAAGATACCAATCCATTCCATATGACCAACCAAACATAAACCAACCCATGACCTAACTCAAATAGGTCAAATGGGTCAATTTGGTCAACTTGACCCATTTGACCTAAATGAACTCAATTGAACCAAAACCAAATAAAAATCAACTTGAATCAAACCAAAGCTACCAAAACATTTAAAATGGTCATATGAACTTGACCCAACCTTTGATTTGACCAAATTTGACCAATTGGTCAACTTGACCCAAGTTGACCCATTTTGACCTAAACAGGTCAACATGAGCCAAATCTTATCAAACCAACTCCAAATTCAATGAAACTTAGCCTAAAGCATTTTTCAAACATATCAAACATACCCAAATTGAAATCAAGGCCAAATGATCATTTTATCCCTAGGCCATAGGGTAAATTTTGGCCAAATTCACATGGAACTTGGTTAAATCCTCTTCATGACCACTGACACACTCTGTGGACCAAGTGGATACTAGTGAGTGTGGTGCTAACCCAATGGGTTTGGATCAGCCCAACCTAAGGTCAAAACCAACCACTTGCTTGAACATGGCCACATGGGAATCATTCCTCATTTCAAGAACATGACACTCTTCCACCACCTCCCAACGAATGACACATCAACCCTAACAAACCCAAGTGCCAATTGGATCAAAATGGCAAGATAAGGCTCGACCATCTGATTGCTCTAGGGGGAGATGTACCCCCACTAATTTCACTTGAATTTCATTCAGCCCTATTCGATTGAAACATAAGAACTCGTGAGCTTTGCAGGTCTTCCCAAGCTTCTTAGAGTGAGTTAGAATTCTCCTTCTCTCAGTTTTCTTAGGCTAAAAATAGGGGAGCTCCACTTGAAATCACACTTACCCATACTCATTCCCAATCCAATTAACCAACAGCCCCATCGTGCAATCGAGTTCACCCAAACCTTTTCCCAAGCTCCAAAGGCAAGGGAGGTACACTTCGATCAAAGCTGCAAAGAGTTGGAGGTGGAGTTGGCCTCTATAAGGATCTACCCAATTTCAACACCTCCAAACTTTAACAAAGCTTCATCTCCACTAGACAAAGCTTCTCCAAAGGAATCGAGTGTCATTGATAGCCTCTGGCGAGGTAAGCCATTAAACAAAGCTCAATATAGCCATGGTCTGGTCCTTTATGAAGTGAAGTTTTATCTCATGAGATTCTAGCCATTAGATGTGATCTCCCTTGCATGGTGGTGGTGTGGGTTGAATTTGAGATCAATCTGAGCTCAATCGAGCTTGGATCATTCCATGGAAGATGGACGGTGGCCATCTCCTGCAGGCAATCTCAGGGAAGAATCATGGGTCGTCCATCGGCATGTTTTGGATGGACAGCCATGATTAAAACATGTAGGATTCATTGTTTACTCCTTTTAGAACCACGGATCTAACCTTAGCCATCCATCCTGATCCACCGACACGAGAAAGCGAAGCACCACCGCTAAATGCTACAATGTGACAACTTAAATAGCGAATCCAGTTGAGCCACATAGAAAGTGCATGCCGCGTCAGCCTCCACGGGGCCGATGAGATTAGCTTTATAATTAAGTTATTAATTACTTAATTAAGTAAGGAAACTTCAAAAAATTTTATCTAAGTGAAGAAAAATTAGAAAAATGTAAAATAAATTGCATATGAAAGGTATTTAAACCTAGAATATTATAAAATTGATTTCAATGAATTTTGAACAGTGTTATTTTTTGGATTTGGGTTTTATTAGGAATTTTATTTTGCTAATTACTCTTTAATTACCCCACCGATTAATTCCAAACTTCTTGTGCATGATTAGTGGGATGACTCCTCTAATTTTCTCGGATTTATTGATGGTTTAATTAGAGGAATTGCTAGATTAATTTCTAATTATCCTCTTAATGTAATTAAGTTTAATTAAGTGTGTAATTAGTGATTTAACCCTTTATTGACTTAATTAAGGTTGCTTAAGTGAACATAAGGTTTAGGGAATAATTTTGGGATGTTTTCCTTAAGCTATTCCTTAAACCCCCTCTTTCTTCTTTAATCCAAACTTAATTAAGGATTAATTCATTAATTACCTACCTAATTAATTTGATAAAATTCTAAAACCTCCCAAAACTTAACTAATTCACTTTGAGTAGATGCTTAGGTATTCAATAACCTAAGTGTATTAAGGAAATCAAAATCCAACTCACATGTGCGAGAGGGGTTATGAAAGTACTTAACTTAAACCCCTTAGCTTAATTAATCATTATTCATGAGCCAAATGCATTAGGATCCTTTCTTTTTAGGTGAATTATTGATTTAAATTTCTTGTGTGGTTTTATGTCATATCATTGGCTCATAATTATTTGATTAAATATACTAAGGTGGTGTAGATAAGGGGTAATTAACATACTTAATTCATACCTTAACCTAATAAAAATTCAAAAAATCATCTAGTCATCTAAAGATTAAACTAAAATGTCATACAAATGGGAGAAATGGGTTAGGAACATCAAACATTCTTTCACATTTCCTAAATCAAACATAAAGCAAATTCAAAACAAAAATTACACTAAACAAACTTTGATTCACTTCAAACTTTCTTATTTCATAAGATTATTTTTAGGAATTAATTAGGGTGAATGAATTTGCATTGCTTTTATCACTTTATTTCTTTCTTAGCATGCTAAATGTGTATGTCATATGAAATTCATACATTCATATCTTTTAAAAAATCAAAATCAAAATGAAATGTTTTCTTTATGTCAAATTGTATGTTTTGGCTAAAGTAAAAATATGAATGGCTATTATCACTATTAAATCCAAAACTTTTTTCAAAATATATAAATCAAACACCTAAAAATGAAAGTATGCTACTTATAATTATTTATAAGCTTGCATGTGGATATAAATATGAAGATGTTCATAGTGTGGCTTTCCTTCTCTTTTCTTTCAGCATAGTTTTGAATAGGATTTGACAAAGTGTATAGTTCGTTTGAAAAGAATACAACACTTGCCTAACCCCATTCCTATCCATTCTTATGCTATTACCTAAGAAGGACATCCACACTTGTACATATAAATTGCATAAACAAATACAAACTTTTTGCATCTTTCTTTTTTCCTTTCATTTCTTTTATACATGAGTTTGAAATTTAAGGAAAGTGGTATATTAGTCTGGAGAACCCCGGGGTCACGAGACTTTAAGTAGACCTAAGTAGGTCTTGAACCTTACACCTCTGGTGCTAACAATGGCATCATACTCACTTATGCCTTTCATACATATACATGTGAATATGAATAATGGATAAATGAAACCCCTCTTTTCTACTTAATGAAAATCATGCATCATAAAGAATTCCAATTTTCTTAAGTAACATTTCTTAGAATTCATCATAAAGTGTGCTAAATATTTCCATTTGTATGTATAGATATACTTAGGATTCATTCATATGCATGTTGTACATATTGGGAAAGAAATGAAGTGATGTGTGTTTTATGATATTAGTTCACTTTACTTAATCATAAAATGCCTTTCTTTTGAATTATTGTTTAGGAAAAATCTAAATTTAGGATTAATTAAAACACATAATAAAACATTTACTAAATAAAATCAAATATGAATTCACTTTAGAAATTACTTAAGGTATGGAAGGAAAGAGAAGTTATCTTCTCTTTTCTCTCCCTTTATAACTTAGTAATTAATTGTATGATTCACTTAAACAAAAATAAATCACCAAATAAAAACCACCCATCTAAGGTGAACATCTTCACACTTAGAAAATCTAAGCCTTAAAACCATAGCTAAGCATACCACGCAAATATTTTAAAGCACACACATTAGGTTAAGTCACCACTTCTAACTTTAGGTTAAGGCGGTGCATGGCTTGATGTTTGCTTTTATTTTGTGATGTATTATTTCTAGTCTGGATGTTAGGGTGTATGTGCATAGAATGAATAGTAGGTCGAGCTTAGTCTAACCATTATTTTCTGTAGAGGATTGTGCTTAAGGGGTGCTGTAATAAAAATATAAATGCTTTTATTGTGCAGGTGCTTGTACCTCTAAGCATAATCCAATAAGCCAGGTGGACTTGGTTACCCATGTTTGGGGTGCTAAGTCCAATATACATGCTTGGGATTTGTATGATTTGTTTAGCTAATCTCTATTTCGCAAGTGTTAATTAGATTTACTTTTCCTCTTAATGTAATTTTTGCAATTAGGATTTTTGGAATGAATGTTATGGGAGATTAAGATGAGCATTGGTTATAAGATTTCATCTTATGTACCATGTGAAGCCTTTGGAGAAACTACATTCCAACCATCCAAAAGAAGTAACCAAAAGAAGAAAGAAGAAAGAAGAAAGAAGAAGAAAAGAAATGAAAACCCTAATAACATGAATTTTCTTACTTGATTGTAAATTAATTCATTTGTAATCCGAGTTGTATAAGGATAGAGCTCGGCTACCCAATTTTTTTTGGGTTTGTGCAGTGGAGCCCGACCACAAATGGCCTCTTATTCTTTTGCGCTAGCTTTATAAAATATTTGATGTTTGTTTAGCTTGTGCTTTAAGATGGCATGTTTTCCTAGTTTCTTCCTTACTTTGATGTATGACCTGGACAACAATTAGGCTCTTAGGGAAAAATAAATCTTCTACCAAATTAATCAACCATGGTGGAAACACACCTCCCCTTCTCGCTAATTTTGGCCCATAATCTTATTTCTCTTGCATTAGGCATATGAATCCTATAAGCCTCACTCAAATGATTGTCCAAAAATGAAAGTAAAATATAATATATTTTACATTAGATCTAGGTCATTTTTTTATACCCTTACATGATCTAGTCTCTTATGGAGTAAGTTTAAGAACTTAGCCTCTTTCTAAAATTAACAATAGCCTAGCTATCTTACATAAAGCATATGACTTGCCTACATGAATTTAAAATCGTAGGAGGAGTTAGTTGGCGGCCACCCCCAGGAGATTGTAAGTCCAAACAGTCGGGTGGTTTATCCTCTCTTGTAGAGGTAAACAAAATACTCATTTTTGCCTTAGATTTAGGTCATTCTTTTGGCCCTTGCCAAAGCTCCATAGATTTAGGTTCTGAGGTTGCTTCTCCCTTCTATGGGCCATAAGCATAAATCCTCACCTCTCAGGCATTTCCATAACCTTGTATTGTGGAATTATAAGTCATAAACTTCTAATAAAAATTCAACTCAAATAAATAATTCAATTTCAAAAATGTAAAAGCCCAACCCTTAGGATGATTTAGGATGTTACTAGGCTTCCTAGTATCCTAAACATCCCTACTCATCTTCATTAGGCTTCGATAAGAACTCCCTCCTCTTGATCGATCCCACTTGATTTGCTAAAATATTGATAGTCATACTTATTGAAATCTTTGGTGACAATGATCATTTACCTTAATCGAGAGTATTTCTAAGGAATCCTCTTCCTTAGGATGTGATTAACTATGGGGCTTTCCCCTATAGGGAACTTAACGAACCCAGTTTAAAATAAACCATACGTTACATTTTCATGTAAAGTAGGGGAAGAATCTCTCGTACATATGCAAACCCATTGTCCTTAGGAGTTCTTATTGAGGTGATTAGGTCCATTGTAGAGTGGTGACTTCTATCTTTCAAGATAGTACACCTCTCTTCAATGTCGTACCCAATCACCCTCAATAAGAACATCTGCAGATCTACGTGGTGTCCAAAATGCATAAAGTGTATATTGTTATCATCATTTTATTACACAAAGATTGAAGATGGAAGTATACCTCTTAGAAATCTTAAAATATTTTTCACCGCAAGTTTTTCTGGGGACTTCGCTAGGGATGGTTCCTCTCTCCATCTTTGGTAAATTATCATTGTCTCCAAGTATCGATAGTGGGTTTGTACTCTTGTATGAATTTAAGACTATCTTTCTTTCCGTTGACACTTAGCTTATTTCATCTTTAAGTTAAGCTAGCCAACATCTTTAGGTTTTAAGACCTCATCCCGTGTTGGTCTTAAAACCCCCATTAGGTTGCCCAATGGGTGAAAATAGAGCTTAATAAAAAAAATTAATTAAATACTTCCTCCTTACCATTTTTATGGTAAGGAAAGGTTCATTCTAAAATAATAAAGATAAAATAAATCCTTCATAAAAATCTTGCTTTTCAAAAAGCACTCTTTCAAAATGCATATAATATAATGTTTTGCATAAAAATTTTCATAAGTCACCTTCATCTAACAATCTTAATGATTGTTATATGTAGGATCATCTTTACAAAAATAAAATTCCAACAATCAAATTTTCTAAAAAGCATAAATGAACTTCTCAACTCAATTTATTTTGGTGAAGACCTTAGTTTCAAAAATAAAATTCCAACAATCACATTTTCTAAAAGCACAAATGAACTTCTTCACTCATTTTATTTTGATGAAGGCTTCATTTTCAAATATAAAATTCCAACAATCATGTTTTCAAAAGCATAAAATTTGAAGATGGGCCTTTCCATTCAATACATCCAAATGTGTTGAATGGATATTACATCTTCAAGCAAAATCGCAACTTTGAAATTTCAGTCAACACATTCCACATGTGTTAGGTTGAAATTTTCACATTTTCAAAAAGCACTTATGAAACATCTCCATTCAATATACACATATTTATTAAATGGAGGTTCCATTTCCAATCAAAATTAAAAATAAACTTTCAAAAAACACATATGAATATTTCCATTCAATATGCCCAAATCTATTGAATGGAAATTTCATTTCCAAGTAAAATAATACTACTTTGAAATGCCACTTAACATATTCCATATATGATTAGGTTGGGATTTACTCTTCCAAAAGCAATAATCACACACAAAAATACATCTTTCTAAAATGAAACATAATTGATTTCCATCTTACATACCCAAATTTGTTAAATGGAAATCTCTCTTTTCAAAATCAACAAAAACAAAATTCTTCAAAACATATTTGGAACTTCATTCTAGCATACCACATTTGCTAAAATGAAGTCTCCATTTTCTAAAACAAAAAATAAACACTTTTGGAACTTCACTCTAGCATACCCCATTTGCTAAAATAAAGTATCCATTTTCCAAAAAAAAAAAATTGAAACATATTTTTGGAATTTCATTTAGCATACTCGAATTTGCTAAGTGAAATGTCCATTCCAGAAAATTTTTAAAAATGCATTTGGAACTTTATTCTAGCATACCTTATTTGCTAAAATTAAGTCTCCCTTTTCAAAAATAAAAAAATTGAAACACATTTTTGGAATTTCATTTAGCATACTCAAATTTGCTAAGTGAAATCTTCATTCTACAAAAATTTTCAAAACACATTTGGAACTTCATTCTAGCATACCACATTTGCTAAAATGAAGTCTCCCTTTTCTAAAACAAAAAAGAAACACTTTTGGAACCTCATTCTTTAGCATACCATATTTGCTAAAGTGAAGTTTCCATTTTCAAAACAAAATCAAAACATAAAAAATTTTAACACATTTTGGAATTTCCTTTAGCATACTCAAATTTGCTAAGTGAAATTTCTATTTTCGACATGGATGACATTTTCGGAGTCGATGGCAATCGTCGAGTTCTCCGACGTCAACGATAAAATAAAATAAAAGTAAAAGGAAATTAAAATGAGTCAATAGATGGTGCAACACGATGACTTCCTAGTAGGTCACCCATCATAGTACTACTCTCGCCCAAGCACGCTTGACTTAAGAGTTCTCATGCTATCTGGTGTGCTGGTGCAGTCGTGCCCGCTGCAGGTGTGCTGTAAATTATTCTTATGCGAAACTCGTCCATGCCGCGATAAGGCGTTGAAATAGCCAAAATCAGAGATACAGGTCCCGCTAGGCGCATCTACGCATCATGCGCCCCATGGAGATATTTTCAGATTGGGGTCATAATGAATCAGATGATCGTGCATGAAGTTATAATGATTTCTATGCGGCCTCCACCCGAAATGTGCGGATCGGTCGCGTGGGGCCCGCGGCTCATGTTTTACAGTCCGAGGCATCCCATGGAAAAAGTTTTCAGATTTGATAGAGATCATCGAGTTCTCCAGTGTCAGGGGTAAAATAAATCAAACTTAAAAGAAAAATAAAATGGGCAGCATCAACAGATGGTGCAACAGGATGACTTCCTAGGAGGTCACCCATCATAGTACTACTCTCGCCCAAGCATGCTTATCAAGAGTTCTCTTGGGATTTAGTGTGCTAGTGTGGTCACGCCCGCTGGAGATGTGCCTTAAATTATTCTCATGCGAGAACCCGTTCGTGCCGTGGTAGGGCTTGAAATAGCCAAAATCGAAGATACGGGTCCCACCAGATGTGCCTGCGGCACATCTGCGCGTCGTGCGCCCTACGGAGATCTTTTCAGATTGGGATCATAATGGCGTATCGGATGATCGTGCATGAAATTATGGCGATTTCCATGCGCTCTCCACCCGAGACGTACGGATCAGCCACGTGGGGCCCGCGACTCGTGTTTTGCAGTCCAAAGTATCCCATGGATGACATTTTCAGAGTCGATGGTGATTGCTGAGTTCTCTGGCATTAGCGGAAAGATAAAATAAACTTAAAAGAAAAAAATGGTTGGCATCAACAAATGGTGCAACATGATGACTAATTAGGAGGTCACCCATCATAGTACAACTCTCTCCCAAGCATGCTTAACTAAAGTGTTCTCATGCAATCTAGTGTGCTGGTACGATCACACTCGCTAGAGATGTGCCATAAATTATTCTCATGAGGAACTCGTCCGTGTAGCGGTAGGGCTTCGAAATAGTCAAAATTGGAGATACGGGTCCGGCCAGGCTCATCTGCGCATCATGTGCCCCACAGAGATCTTACAGGGTTAGGGTCATAATGTTGAATCGAACAATCGTGTGTGAAGTTATGACAATTTTCGTGCGGCTCCAACCGAGATGCGCAGATCAGCCATGTGGGGCCTACAACTCGTGTTTTGTAGTCCAAGACATCCCGTGGATGACATTTTTGGAGTATATGGTGATCGTTGAGTTCTCCTGCGTCAACGATAAAATAAAATAAACTTAAAAAGAAAATAAAATAGGCGTCATCAACAGATGGCGCAACACGGTGACTTCCCATGGGGTCACCCATCATAGTACTACTCTCTCCCAAGCACGCTTAATTGAAGAGTTATCAGGAAATCTGGTGTGCTGGTGTGATCACGCTCGCTGGAGATATGCCGCAAATTGTTCTCATGCGGAACTCGTCCGTGCAACGGTAGGGCTTCAAAATAGTCAAAATCGAAGATACGGGTCCTGCTAAGCGCATCATGCGCCCCATGGAGATCTTTTGAGTTAGGGTCATAATGTCGAGCTGGACGATCGTGTACGAACTTATGGTGATTTTTGAGCGGCCTCCAACCGAGACACGCAGATTGGCCACATGGGGTCTGCGGCTCGTGTTTTATAGTCCAAGGCATCCCGTGGATGACATTTTCAGAGTCTATGGTGATCGCCGAGTTATCCGGCGTCAGCCATAAAATAAAATAAACTTAAAAGGAAATTAAAATGAGCGGCATCAACAGATGGTGCAACACGATGACTTCCCACGAGGTCACCCATCATAGTACTACTCTCGCCCAAGCACGCTTAACTGACGAGTTCTCATGGGATCTAGTGTGTTTGTTCGGTCGCGCCCGTTGGAGATGTGCTGTAAATTATTCTCATGCGGAACCCGTTTGTGTTGTGGTAGGCTTTGAAATAGCTAAAATTGGAGATACGGGTCCAGTTAGATGCGGCTGTGGTACATCTGCTTATTGTACGCCTCACGGAGTTCTTTCCGGATTGGGGTCATAATGGCGAGTCGGATGATCGTACTCGAAGTTATGGAGATTTCTATGTGGCCTCCACCCGAGACACGCGGATCAGTCATGTGGGCATCGCGACTCATGTTTTCCAGTACGAGGCATCCCATGGATGACATTTTCGGAGTCGATGGTGATCGCCGAGTTCTCTGACGTCAGCAGTAAAATAAAATATACTTAAAAGGAAAATCAAATGGGCAGCATCAACAGATGGTGCAACACGATGACTTCCTAAGAGGTCACCCATCATAGTACCACTACTCTCGCCCAAGCATGCTTAACTGAAGTGTTCTCATGCGATCTGGTGTGCTGGTGTGTTTGCGCCTGCTAGAGATGTGTTGCAAATTGCTCTCATGCGAAACTCGCCCGTGCAGCAGTAGGGCTTCAAAATCATCGAAATTGGAGATACGGATCCCACCAGGCCCATTTGCGCGTCATGCGCCACGTGGAAATCTTTCTGGGTTAGGGTCATAATGTCGATTCGGACGATCATGCGTGAAGTTATAGTGATTTCTGTGCGGCCTCCACCCGTGATGCACGGATCAGCCGTGTGGGGCCTATTCGTGTTTTGTAGTCCAAGGTATCCTGTGGACTATGTTTTTGAAGTCTATGGAGATCGCCAAGTTCTCTGGCGTCAGTGGTAAGATAAAATAAACTTAAAAGGAAAATAAAATGAACAATATCAATAGATGGTGCAACACGACCATTTCCTAGGAGTTCACCCATGATAGTACTACTCTCACCCAAGCACGCTTAACTGAAGAATTCTCATGGGATCTGGTGTGCTGGTGCGGTCATGCCCAGTGGAGATGTGCCACAAATTGTTCTCTTGCGGATCCCGTCCATGCTGTGATAGGGCTTTAAAATTGCCGAAATCGGAGACACGTGTCCCACTAGATGCGCTTGCGGCATATTTGCACATTGTGTACCCCGCAGAAATCTTTCAGATTGGGTCATAATGACAAATTGGACGATCATGCGCGAAGTTATGGCAATTTTCGTGCGGCCTCCACCCAAGATACGTGGATCAACCACATGGGGTCCGCGGCTCATGTTTTGCAGTCTGAGGCATCCCATGGACAACGTTTTTTTAGTTGATGGCAATGGTCGATTTCTTCGGCATCAGAGGTAAAATAAAATAAACTTAAAAGGAAAATAAAATAGGCGGCATCAATAGATGGTGCAACACCACGACTTCCCAGGAGGTCACCCATTGTAGTATTACTCTCGCCCATGCATGCTTAACTGAACAATTTCCATTGGATCCGATGTGCTGGTGCGGTCACGCCCATTGGAGATGTCACGCAAATTGTTCTCATGCGGAACCCATCACTGCTGCAGTAGGGCATCGAAATAGCCAAAATCGGAGATACGGGTCCCACTAGATGCACCTGCGGCACATATACGTGTCATACACCCCACAGAGATCTTCCTAGATTGGGGTCACGATGGCATATCGGACGATCATGCACAAATTTATGGTGATTTCCGTGCGCCGTCCATCCAAGAAGCGTGAATCAACCGTGTGGGGCCCGCGGCTCATGTTTTGCAGTCTGAAGCATCCCATTGGACGACATTTTCAGAGTCGATGGTGATCATCGAGTTCTTCGGCATCAGCGGTAAAATAAAATAAACTTCAAAGGAAACTAAAATGGGCAGCATCAACAGATAATGTAAGACGATGACTTCCAGGTCACCCATCACTACTCGCGAGCACATTGAAGAGTTCTCATGCAATCTTGTGTGCTGGTATGGTCGTAGCCGCTAAAGATGTCCCACAAATGATTCTCATATGTAACTCATCTTTGATGCAGCAGGGATTTGAAATAGTAGAAATTGGAGATACGGGTCCCGTCAGGCTCATCTACGCATCATGCACCCCGCGGAGATTTTTTGGGTTAGGGTCATAATGTCAAATCAGATGATAATGCGTGAAGTTATGGCGATTTTCATGCGGCCTCCACCCGAGATGCGCGGATCGGCCGCGTGGGGCATGTGGTTCATGTTTTGCAGTCCAAGGCATCTCGTGGATGACATTTTTGGATTTTATAGAGATCACCAAGTTTTCCGGCATCAGTGGTAAAATAAAATAAACTTAAAAGGAAAATAAAATTGGTGGCATCAACAGATGGTGCAACATGATGACTTCCCAGAAAGTCACCCATCATAGTACTACTCTCGCCCAAGCACGCTTAACTAAAGAGTTCTCGTGGGATCTAGTGTGCTTGTTCGGCCGCACCCGCTGGAGATGTGACGAAATTTATTCTCATGTGAAACTCGTCTGTGTCGTGTTAGGACTTTGAAATAGCCAAAATCAGAGATAAGTCCTACTAGATGCGACTGTGGCACATCTGCATATCATGCACCCCGCGGAGATCTCTCCGGATTGGGTCATAATGGCAAATCGGACGATCGTGTGCAAAGTTATAGTGATTTATATGCGGCGTCCACCCGAGGCTTGCGGATCTGTCACGTGGGGTCTGCAGCTCATGTTTTGCAGTCCGAGACATCCCATGAATGACATTTTTGTGTCGATGGCAATCGCCGAGTTCTCCGACGTCAGACATAAAATAAAATAAACTTAAAAGGAAAATAAATTGGGAGGCATCAACAAATGGTGCAACACGACGACTACCCAGGAGGTCACCCATCATAGTACTACTCTCGCCCAAGCACGCTTAATTGAAGAGTTCTCATGTGATTAGGTGTGCTGGTTCGATCGCGTCTGCAGGAGATGTGTCGTAAATTGTTCTCATGTGGAACCCATCCGTGCCGCGGCAGGGCATCAAAATAGTCGAAATCGAAGATATGGGTCCCACTAGATGCACCTGCGGCACATCTGTGCATCGTGCGCCCCATGAAGATCTTTCCAGATTGGGGTCATAATGGTGTATCATACAATCGTGCACGAAGTTATGGTGATTTCCGTGCGTCGTCCACCTGAGACGCGCGGATCAGCCTCTTGGGGCCCTCAGCTCGTGTTTTGTAGTCTGAGTCATCCCATGGATGACATTTTCAGAGTCGATGGTGATCGTCGAGTTCTCCGTTGTCAGCGGTAAAATAAAATAAAAATAAAAGGAAAATAAAATTGGCATCAACAGGTTGAAGAGCTGGGTTGGTCAGCCGGGAGCACGTGATGGATTTCGAGTATGGGTATGGCTTGTAGGGAGAACGTCATCGAGTTGTAGCATAGTGTGGAAGAGGCTTGGAGCTTGATCTCCGTGTAGGAGAAGTAAGGGAGGTGGAACTAAGAAGGTTCCCACTAGTGGGCTACTTGCAGTAGATTGCATTTAGGATTTTTATCTCTTTTTTTTATCAAGTGACGGGATGGGCAGATGGCTTTATGGCATGTAAGAGATGGGCTTAAACTGTAAAAAGCTGCAAGATTTAGAATGTTAAAATAGAAACTAATTGCAATAGTTGTCTTCATTATAGATGAAGGACATCTAGCTGCATAAGTGAAAAGAAATCTTATGATCTTAATAAGAAAATGTGTAACTAAAGTATTCAAAAAGAATCTAATTAACTTTACATAGCTGCAGGATTGTGTGCTTAACGATAAGTGATATAATATATTAAATGATTTATTAATTCAATTAGAGAGGTTAAATAAATTTTAATTTTAATTTTACGTAGTCGTGTCATAATATAGACATATCAGATATCAATTTTAGGTTATTCTGATGTTCTGGATGCAACGGTGCAGTCTGTTCATCGATCGAGATTATTTCAAGAAATTTTGATGACATCCAGTCTATTTAAACTTTGATTTACGTGATATCACATCCAATGCCTGTCAAATTTGCTTCATAAACCCAATCCGACTCGTGGATCATATGTGGAGATCACCAAAATTCTCATTTTAAATAAAATAAAATATTGATAATATTTTATCCAAAATAAAATAACACTAAAAAATTTCATTGCACATAAATGAATAATTTAATTCTAGATTTTCTAATAAAATGTAGTTGGAGATTTAAACTTAATTTTAAACTTGAATTAAAGTAATTGCCTTAAAGAACCAACTTTTCAAACATGTTTTATGGTTGATGTTTTTGAGTCACTATAGCACCCAAGAGGGAGATGAATTGGGTGTTAATTAAAAATTTTTTAACCACAATTTCAACTCATGTTTTGCTTCTTCCCACTTGGACCTTTCGATGGATTCTTGAACTTAAGGTCCAAGTATCACACACTCGATGTTCACCTTAAAAATTTATACTATGACCTTTCAATGGAACCTTAAATTTAAAATCTAAGTGTCACACCTCGATGTTCACCTACAAATCTTGCTTTGTTTAATCTTGATTTATCAAAATAAATGATAACACCATAATAGAGCTTTATTAGCTTATGTTTTAAGCTATACTTCATGCACTCTTTTTTCGTCTCTCTCTCTTTGGTGTCTTTTAAAATTTTCTACACTTTGTGAGATAACATTTAATGTTCTCTTCTCTATGGATGACCTTGTGGAGACCACGGATGATGTGTCATCATATATAATGTGGAATTTGATCTTCATCAAGAGCTCTCCAAATCTAAGCAATATGATGAAAGTCCTTAAAGGCTTTTCCCATTTTATTGAAGTCATGGATTGTTAGCTTATCTCTCCCAAGATGCTAAATATTGAGAGATAGCCACTTTGATACATGCAAGCTCATAAGTTTATTGAAGAGCTTGGATCAATCAAAATTTAGTTCATTATGATACTATCACTCTTATAGTAACATGCAAAGGGCAACTATGTTTTGACATCCCAAGCACGGGATCTTCTTTAGAGAAGGCGATCACTAGAAGATATTGTACTTACAAAACCTTAGTCATACACCATTCAACAAAATAAGCATTTTAGCTCTTCGAACTGTTGAGAGCCTGTATCAAAGTTTCTCGAAGATTTCTCAACACCAAGAGAGTCTCGTATACACTCAATTGTGTAAGGATTTTCTCACATGTAATAATATGTTGTAGACAATTATGTTGCTTGAATTTGGCTTCTCTTTTAGATCTTTAGAAATGATGTCCTCTTGAATCTCAATTTTTTTTTACCTGCCTTTGCTTGATGTCACATTCTTCATAATATTTTGTTACTTTTAGTTGAACTTAGACCACTTTATCTAGTTCAAATTCTTCTAATGGAATAGTCTTCTCTGAAATCATTCTTCATCTCAAAGAATTGGCTAGATGATTTAGAACCACTCTCTAATTTTATGGGCATCATATAGGATTTTATTGAAGAATTTGACTTCTCTCCATCAAGAGAACATAAATCTTCATTTGAACAATTATTATTCTGCTAGGCCATCATACCAAATTTAGATATTATTTCCCTTGACTCTTGCTTCTTTCTTGGAAAAAAATTCTTTGGGTTTAAAGAGAATGCTCAACTCTAATTATCATTTTGAATACTTTGAATAAGGAACATCTGACATCACATGAATGATACAACATGTTTCCACTTAGCATGACGCATCATCTTCCTCTTCATCTGGCTTGGTAATCTGGAGTTAAGACATAAAGTCTATAAACCTGATAAGCTACCTAGTTAGCAGATGACAATCTTAAAGAAGTATGTGCTTGAACTAGTGCAACATCATTTATAAATAATGGGTGGGGTTCTCTTCATCTCTTTATTCTTTTCTCTCATCTTTCAATGAACTCAAAAAGTGTTATACTATTTTCCTCTCCAATAGTTCTTAATAACTAATATTAGGCGATAATCTTCAGGACTTACGCCATCGGTATTGTTGAGCAGAAGGCTCATTTGTACGTTCCATCATATAGACAACCTTTGCTTACAATATCTTCATTTTTTCTTCTTGAAAGTAATATTTCAGAGCTGCATCTTTGGTGGATCTCTAGCTCATAGCACAACATAGACACCTCCTTAACTGAGAGACTGTAATCTAAATTCACTCCTTTTCTGAGAGGGTGAAATTGATCGATGACAGGATCTCCCAAAGGATTCTCTAGGGTATCAATTCTCTAGGTACCCATTCTTGACTAGTTTTATTTGTGGCGGATCTATGGGAGTATGGTCTAGATATCACATCGTTGTCTTTCTTTAAGGAAGTTTCACTTTGGGTTTTGGCCCAAATTTACTTACCTTTTTGTCGGGACTTTTTGATGGTAGATTCTTGGACTTATGGTCCAAGTGTCATGCCTCGATGCTCATTATGCGGGACTTGAATGGATTGGTGCCTTGCTATTATGGTGAGAGGTGATCTCCTTGGCGGTGCCTGATAGTTCCTTTTCATAAGTCCCCTTCCCTTTATAAGTTTCAGAACCTGATGCACTCGTACAGATACAGTTTTGAGTTTTCTAACTAGTGAGCCAGAGTTTGACATTATTGAGCCCAAAAAGATTGCTTGATTTCACAAGTAGAGCTGTTCTTCTTTACTCATCTTAAGTTTTCAAATCTATTCTGGGTTGGAACACTCTCTTCTAGTTCCATAGTTGGTTGTACAATTTTTGTTTGAGCAATGGTTGTTGAGCACATAATTCAGCATTTCTCTTTCTCCGTTGTCTTTGGGTTAGCTTGCTTCCAAATGAAGAAGCTTTTGTGTCGCTACTTCTTCTCGAGGCTTTGACCTCCATATTTGTTTTTCTTTTTATCGGGACTTTTTGGTAGTGGATTCCTGAACATGCGGTTCAGGTGTCACACCCTGATGTTCACCATGCAAGAATTGCTTAGGACGGTCTTAAGCATTATCCACTAAGAGTAGCTTTTATAGTGAACCTTTCTCATTTTTTCTAATAATCAGGCCTTAATACCTTTTCTTCATAAGACCCTTCTCCTTGACAACTTTCAGCACCTTGTGCACTCTAGAGGAATGTCATGCTCCGAGCAGAGAGAGAAAGATCGCTAAAGCCGAATAGATCTTGGAACGTCTTTCCAGTCTTCCACAGCAGACGAAAAGAAGGTTTCGTCCCTCGGCTGAAGAGATGGATATCACTGGAAGATGTTCTGTTTGGAATTCTCTTTGGCCTCTTATTTATAAATATTTGGGTTGTGTGACCAAAATTCCCCTTGGAGCCGTTATGTTATGTTTTGGAGGCGTGAAAGTTTAATATTTGATATTGTAATTAGGCGAGTATTAAATAATATAAATTCATAATTTTAAATAAAAATATTCATTTAATTATTAAATTTAATATTATATACATAAGATAATACGATCACATGAGAGATTTGCATTGAGTGTAAGGAGCATAAATAAGAGACATTAAATCTTATAGAATAAATAGACTGAATTAATTTCTAAAATATCTAATTAACCACCTTTGATAAAAGATTTAAGTTGCATTTAGGGTAATTTTCTACCTCATTTTGAAAACTATATTTTAATTATATTTTGAAGAATTTGTGGTGAGAAAGTTGTAGTTTTCATCCTAATTTGATAAATTATAGTGATTGCATTTTATGTAATAGTTTTATGTCAGCTCTACCACTGCATTTTCATATCACTATAACTATCTCAAACATACTCTTAGTTGATCTTGCTATATAAATGATCTAAGGAGAAAAGAGATTATGAGAAGATTATGAAAGACTTTTTGCACAATGATGTAATTGTATGATAATAATAATAATAATAATAATATAATAATAATAATAATAATAAAAATAAAACTATTACTACCATTACAAATAAATTATATAAATTTAATCTGGAATAATTTGATGAATTTAAATATTGATAAGATTGCAGTTTTACCAAATATAAATTTTATTATATTGGACAGTCAACTTGATAATTTTATCATTGACATAAGATCAATTGTTGATTTTTTGAAGTTGAAAGTGAATGAAGAGCGCACAAAAAATAGTGAAGATTAGAAAAAAAATGATATTTATGCTTTAATATACGTAATTGTCACAATAAAAATTAAACATACATTTTTTTTATTATAAAGATTATAAAGAATCACTTGCACAATCTTATTAGAGACTCTATGATGAAGGCTTGAAGGAAAAAAATATAGGTGTTATTCTTAAGTATAAGTTTTTTATTAACTTAAATTTTATCTTTTTATATCAAATCTTTAATAAAAGTTATTTTTAAAACCACCACTGTAGGATCTAAGGTTAGATAAAAGCTATTAAGAATTTTTTAAAAAAAATTGTTGATTTGTACCTCTGCTAAATAAAGTTCTTGGCTCCACCCTTAAGTGGAGTCTCAGAAAAATTTCACAATGGGCTAAGCTGACCCTGCTTTATAGCTCGATCAAGTTGTAAGGGGCCTCCCTCCTCCTTTCCAGTGCAAACTTATTGTATGATTATATGTGTAAGAAAAGTAGACTAATGATTGGCACTCGGACCCCATTATAGGATTTCTCAAAAAATGATGTATTGGGTTATACTTAGTATGTTGTATTTTTATGTTTGTATAATAAAATATTACTTTACCCTACTCACTTTTTGTTTTGATGAATTTTCACTATGTTGCAAGTAAACATTTTGCATGTGTCATTCTCAGGATCAAGTAGTCATTCTCTTCATCAAATGCCTGATGTGACATCCGTGTTATTAGGCCTTTCTTTTTTGCATCTATAAATTCATTCTTAGGGTTGAGTCTTTATTACTTTTCATTTTTAAGCTAGTGGGTCTCCTTCTCATTCAGTAGAGCTTGCTTACATTCTTACTTTAAGTGATATTCCTTATAATTGTGCTCTTGAAGAAGGTAATTTCATCGTTTCTTCAAGCATAGGCAAGGAGGTGCTTAATTTAGAACAAGCTGTTGCAACCTCTGCCTTTTATGGCTATTACTACGATGACCCCAACTTCATTAAGTGGGTAGCCGATAAGCATAAGCAGTTCAACACAACTCAAGTCAATAAGTTGTGCATCCCGCTCCATCACTTTAGAAGTGGGTTTTGGCTACCACTACCTTGCAAGTGGGTTAATGTTCTCAATTTTTATATATTAGTGTTGACTCAGCTCCTTCCTAACTTATTGGCGAGTATTATGACTTTCATCCTCCTCATGTAGGAAGAAATTCCATGGAGCATGAGCCTTTTTAGGTGAGTATTCATGGTAAAAGGCCATCAGGATGGGACTATTCTCAGCGACTTTGCTGAAGGTTCACATTCTGGTGAACAAGGTGCGATGCTAGCACTCAAAAAACTTTTTTGTTAGGAGCTCCTCAAATGTCTGATATTAACTCTCCCTCTTCTCTACTTAGTGAGTAAGGAGACCAAGCTTAGTGAGCTTGATGTTGAAGAAAATGGGGTGAGTATTTCTTTCTTTACTCGCAATTTGATAGTTATCTTTATGAGTCAATCTCATCAATTATTTTTGCATGTTTTGCTATAGTAGAGGAGACCTTATCACCACTGAGCTTGATGATGACATGGTTAAGTTCCTCAAGGAGGGCGAGCATGAAGTTGGGTAGCCCGAGCTTGGCGATGATGGTGAGTTTGCGAGGAGGAAGAAGAGTGTCTGAGTATAGCTCTAACAACTAATGAGGTCGGGCTGAGTACAACTCCTTAAAAGTCTAGGAAGAGATCTACGCTTTGTTCCTTGGGGTCATCAGCAAAAGAGCAAGCTTAAGGGAGAGGAAGAGGATGAGTATCGAGGAAAACTATACTCTAAAATTAAGCGTGCTAACCAATAAAGCATCTGAGCATAGGTAATCTACTCAAGGAGTTTGATGAGCTTTTGGAAGAGATTCTTAATGGGCAACTTCTCTATTCCATCATGGATCGGGTAATGGTTCTATTTGTAGGCGACCTAGAAAATCTGCCACAAATTTCTTGCTAAGAGAAAGGAGGCTTACTATATAAAGTCCTAGCTATCAATTGTGAAGAAAACTTTTTATCTCTAGAAGCTGAGCACAAAGACCTTTAGGCTAAGGTGGCTTAGCAAGAAGAAGAGAAGGATAAAGCAACTTTGGAGCTTACTTGCCTGGCCAACTCTAACAGAGAGTTGCATGAAGAGCTCTCTCATCATATCAAGGAGTTTTAGGAGAAAGAAGCTAAGTTCATTGGATTTTTAGATTCTAATGAGTACCATGATTTTCTTAAGCAAAAATTCAAGACAGACACCGAATTTGTTATTGCTAAATTAGTGAAGCATGGTCAGGTGGATGCTAAGTTCTTGGATTTTTCTAATGTACCCACCCTTTCAGATTCTAATGATGATGTTGAGAGTAGCACAAGCGCACTTCTGTCACTTTTTTTGGCGAGTGTAAAGTGTATATTCACTTTTTACTCATTCTTTTTTATGATATTTTACTCCATGAATGAAAAATATTTTTTTATGTTAAGTACAACTTTGAAATGTTCTCTCCTTTCTCTTGAGCAATAATGAAGGCTACTTCCTGCTAGAATTAAGAACTTACTCATCTCATTGGTGTTATACTCCTTATTAGCATTCTATTCGGGACTTGAGAGACACATTGATTAAATTTCTCTAGGTAGTATTATAATTACTATCAGTTAGATAAATTCTTTATTTTGACTTATCAGTTAAAACACTTAGGTGCTTAATGGTGAATTCATTTTGCATTTTAGTTGATGCTCATGGTGTGTCAATTTTACACTATTGTTGCCAACCACATAGAGAGTTGATCTTTTTTTTAGGTTTAATTGTTGACCTCACAAGAATTGATCTTACATTATAATCACTAACCATATAGATTGTTAGTCTTTTTATTTTAAAGTTAAGTTGCTGACCTTAGCAAGGTCTTGGTCTTATACTATAGTTTGAGTTGATCTTTAGAACTCGCTCTGAATCCTTCTTTGTGGGAATCTCTTCTATCTCCTTGAGGACTTCAATTCCAGTTCTTGTGGTCTCTAGCTATAATACTTCATCTTTCTTACTAGATCTGCCAACTGCCTTCTAGTAGCAAGCTCGAGACTGATTGAGATTTTGTTTAACTGTGATTTCCTCACATATAGTGCAAAATTTGATGGTTATGTGGGAAGTTGATAACAATACTTGAAAAGTGTTGAGTAAAGATCAACCAAAGATGGTGTTGTAGGTGGTGAAGCTCTACATGATAAAGTTAGTCATAGCCATGAATTGTTTACTCCCTTCTCCTTAAGTCACGGGGAGGTAATCATCCCTTTAATTTCTCTTCACTCTTCTAAGAAATGTGCATCAATCCCTAGTAGGGTGAATTTAGAGTTAGTTAATCTTAGCTTGTTGAATACCAACTTAATGATTATGTTGAGCTTCTTATGTTGATCAAAATACTTTTAACTTGATAGTTGGCAATCAATTTGTTAACTAGACTTTTTAGGTGTCTACACTCTTTAGTCTCATGACCGTGCTCATGGTGGTAAGCATAGTGCCTTGATCGATCACAAACTATATCAAGTTTCATTGGTGGTGGTCTCTTAAAATATTCCTTATTTAAATTGGCCTCTACTAACTCGACCATTAATACTATGAGAAGAGTTGTTAATGTTAATGATTCAGTATTCACTCCTTGATAACAAGTTGTAAAATTCCTAAACCCCTAGCTGGTGGTGCCTCAGATCGCCTTCTTTTATCTTCTCTTCTAGCTCGATACCCACCACTAGGCTATTGTCCTCGAAGAGATATCTTTGCTGAGTCTTTCACTCAGACCGATGGTGTTGGTTGAATAACTTCATTGTATTCTTTCATATTTACATAGTTTTTTGCCAGCTCCATTATTTGGCGAGTGTCTTTGGTTTTTAGAATTTGAGAACATATCTAAAGGGTCCTTCTTTCAGTCATTAAGCAAGTGCAGCTTGGGCAATTGCGGATTCCAAATCTTTAATTTCCAACATCTCTTATTAGAAATGTGTGTTGAACTTCCTCAAGACTCATAAAGTTCTTACCTCATTTATGGAAGGGCTTGGGAATATACAATGGTTTTTGAGCACTTGCAAATTATGTAACAAACAGCCTCTTGAACTCAGCAAATAAGGTAATGGCTCCACTAGGAAGCGCAAATCAACTAAAAGTGGTAAAGAAGAGATGACACTTCATTACATCATCAAAATCTATCCGCCAGACAGATTTCATATTTAATAATTGGCATTCCAAAGGATGTAAGCACAATCAATGTGCACAACATTTAATAATCGACATTCCAATGAATGTCCAATTTATATTAGTAAAACAAACTCTACATTTATATTGGCTCAAGGATGTAAGCCCATTCATTATCTCAAAAAATGGATCATATTCTTGAAGTCATGAAATTTCAATGGATGTAACCCCAATATATATTTACAAAGCAAACTTAGCATTCTAAGGGATGTAAGTCTAACTCAATCGCATTTCAATAGATCTAAGCTTTTTATGTTTGCAAGAAAAATTTAGTTAACATTGGTTATATAATGGATGTAAATCCTACTTATCTCATAAAATTCTCAAATCATTTTGTCAAGAAGAGGAAGTCATAAAACTAAATGATCGACCAAACTTACAAAACTAAGTTTAGATTAAATACTCAAACACCTGCACAATAACTCTACTTGGGATTCCTGGATTCGCACCCATGATAATTAAGTTCTGGATATATGAGTAATAGGATGATGTTGATAGCATAGAATAGTGGGCATGGGATGACAAAATCATGGGATCTTGATCGGGACTACTTCCCTTTATCCTAGATAGTCATTCACACAAATATCACTAAACACCAATTCACACTAAAGATCAATACAAACATCCAACCTTAATCGAGAGGGCCCTTCTATTGTGATATGAGTGGCAATTAACTATGGATGCTAATCATAGGTGCTTGCACCTGGTGAACGGTCATTGGAAAATGTTATGTTATGTTTTATCTTCACCCAAAAAATTTAATGAATCAATACATAAACTCTCAATGAGAGACCTACATTTTTAGAGACACATATTTGATCTCAAACTCTTAATAAATTAGAATGTACGAGGAGAGTAGTTCTTCAAAGTAGCAAAATTGGGAGTAATATTTTGCATGGTAACCAAACTAAGTAGTACAAGTTATCAATATTCACTGCTCCTAGATTAAGAATTTAAACCAACTAAAATATTTCATAAATAATCAAAATGTGCAATAGATGATTTAAGAGTACATTGTAGGAAAAGAATATTATGCCACTGATTGGAGGACACAGAACACAACATGCAACAATGCATCTTTTGGAGACAAAAATGAAATGAAGTTTTAAATTTTTTCCATATAGTTAAGTCATTAAATTTTGTGGTTATTTCATTAAAATTTTTATTCAGGTAACTCAATTCTACTTAAGTTTATGTGTGATTTCGTGTTTATACACCAATTTGTATTTACATCGGTGTATAAAGAATGAGGTCAGATTCTCATAAAAATTTTCAACTGAATGATAAAATTATGAAAAGTAGAAAATGGGATCCCAAGTTTTGTTTTTTTTCTTATAAGTATTTGGTAGCAATGGTAGCTGTAATAGAAGACCAAATTGCATGCAAACAATGTTTCCACAAAATGAATTTGTTGTCATAAATCATAAAGCAACGATAACATGATGAAAATGGAGATAAATTATCATTACAATTAGATAGATATTATATTATACTTTTCTTGGCACTATCAGTTCCTCCGAGATGCATTATTTAATTATGTTTTTTCTCTTTCAAGTTGTTCATTCCCATAAATATCTGAGCTAGGAGACAGTAAGTGGTGGATGGCTCTTAGAAGTAACATAGGTCAGCATGCATGAAGAAAACCTCAAAAGATGCAAAAGTTAAAACCAAAGAATTTTTCAATTTAGGTTGAGTGCAAAGTATTTTCCATAAACCAAAATAAGAAAAGTTGAAGCATAACAAGATGCATTAAAAAATGAGCAAAAGGATAATGCAAAAGAAATGAAAGTTAACAGTTAAAAATTGATGATAGTATATGAAAGAACTAAACATCCAAAGAAAATATAATTTATCCAACAAATCTGAATTTCTAAGTACATAGATCAAATGGGAAATTTTGCTATGAACACTCCAGAAAGGAAACTGAAGTCTCTAGGAGGAGAAAAGAAGAATAAAAAATGTAAACAGGAAAAGAGTTTTTATTTATAATTCCAAAGTTGTTATATAGATTTTCAATCTAAGTAACGTTGGTTTGGATAAATAAAAGAATCAACAATTGTACTAAAGAAACACTTTTAGAAACAACCCTAACACAAAGAACTTCATCTTAACAAGGCAACTATTACTTCATTTGCTAGGCCAATCCTTGTTGTCATTAATGGCTTCTTTATTTGACAAAATCATCCATTTTGGCATTCTTTCTTATCTTTCATTTTTGACCTTTTGATGAACTCATTAAGTTCACTACAATATTCCCATCATCAAAGATGATCTTGCTCTCAAGGTCAAAAATTTAGATAGGTGGTACATAGTCTTCCAAATGAACCCATGATGGAATCCCCATTGAATTAGTAATTGCACTACGCCCTTCACATGATGGTTCATTGCTTAAGGATGGCTAATGAATGAAACAATGGTGGTGGTGAACAAAGGTGTGGGGCTAGATGAAGTCCTTCACTAAAATGTTTTAAAATGAGATATATCAAAAATTGGATGCATTTTAGTTTCTAGTAATTTAGTTAATAAAACCACCTAACTTACATTGATCGTGAATGATTAAATGTTTTTCAGATATTTCCACTTATGTAGTTATAAGTTGTTTATAGCAATTAGAAGTGTTTTTTGTAATTATGAGCTTTATAACTTTACTATCTTCATGGAGACAATTTAGTAATTAAGAGGCCTAAGTGTTATTTGGGATACCTTGCCTACAAATAGACCATCTTTCATAGAGAATGGGGTCTTTTATAGTTTTATTGTTAGAATACCCTGAAGATGGAGAAGAATTTCCCTTTATGGAGCATATTTTCACAAATTTGAAGGAAAGTGGTGATGGTAAGCATTCATAGTTAAGTGTACCCCATGGGTGCCTAGTCTTACACTTCCTCCTCCAATGACTATCAAGAGGTTTTTCCTAAGTTCTTATTGCAGTTAAAAGACATTAATAATGCTAAGTAGTGTGGGCTCTAAAAATTCACAACCGACCTCTCGCAATGAAGATAATGATTAAAATGTTGGTCAAATTTTTAGAAGGCAGATGAAATAGTAGATAAGACACTACCCAGAGATTTAGCCCTTATTTTGTGAGGACTTTAGATCTGGTTCCAAGTTTTTTTATAGATGCAAGCACCTATAGTTAATTACCCCTCCTAATACTGAGAGAGCACTTTCGATTATGGCTTGTCAATGAGTCGCTAAATAGTGAGCATATAGTAGCAGTGAGTGGAGTTTAGGATTTATGAGATTTATTATTTTAATTTAAAGCTTATATTTAGGGGAATGATGATGTGCCCGATCAAGATCCCATGGTTCTATCATCCCAAGCTGTCGTGATCCCTGTCAACTTAGTCAGAGGAGGTAGTCAACCCAATCTGACCCCTTGTCAACAACCATGGGTTATGTTATCCAAAGTATCCTTGTAGACCTAGGGTGGAGTTTGTCTAAAGAGACAAATATAAGTCAACCTTAACTACATAGAGCTTTTTATCCAATCAGATACATTATATAATTCACAGCTCAAAAAGCAAAGTCGTTAGGAACATACGGGCTGCGATCGTGACCGTAATTTAATAGTGTCATTTTGAGGCAAACCACTAGGTCAGAGAGCCCTGGTCGTAACTGCAATTATGTGTCATATCACGGCAAACCCACATGGATAGAGGACACGGGCCATGTCCATACTGACTTAAGGTTATTTAAGTATGAAAATAGTTATGTATTTGATTTGACATTGGCTCTTTGTGAGCAAAAGTCTTTTTGACTTGTCACCCTCGACAAACAATTGTGAAAAGGTGGATGAATTTTAACTTTAAATTTAAATAATTAATTTTATTTAATTTATATATATTTTTATTTTTTATTTGAACATATGATTATTTTGTAATTGATTTGAATTTGAATACATATAATCATTAATCACTTAAACCTTGATAATAATAGCCTTTTGATCGTATGATTATTGTAGGATTGTAGACATTGTCAACTCTGCCTCTTTTCTCATAGAGAATCGGGTCAAAATTCATTGCTTCAAGATCTATCATTCACCAAACCTTGTCAACTCTAGTTTGAGCATAGAGGATTGGGTTTAAGACTTTCCTCTTGAGGATTTAAACTTGAGAAGTTACATTAATAATGATGCCAATAGATTTATCTTTTGTCATTCTATAACAAAATTAGCTTCTCATATTTCATTAGGTTGAAAATATTATAATATTATTATTACATTTTTAGATTTTGTTAACCCAGATTCGGTCCTAAGACCCAACCTGGGTTCAACCCGTATAGGATCCTCAGACACTATGTTTAGATTTGTAACATATATGTCGGGACACATGCGGGTGAATAATTGATTTTGATTAATTGTAGGTATATGTTCATTCATTTTGCATATGACTTGCTTATATTTATTTGAGCTTTCAAGCTAGTGGATACTTCAATATACATACAAGTATCTATTTTCTTAAAATGATGTATGGATATAAGAATGTCTAAGTTGAAGTAGTTATATTAGATACAGAAAATGTGTGAAATTGCAAGTACAAATTTGTTAGATACCCAATATCATACATCAAACATAGATTTGTTCTATCAAATATGAATGTGACCATTTCAAATGTTCATCATAGATCAAGTAGAGGTCCGTTCTATAAGACATAAGTTTAATTCTTTCACTGTTTGTCATAAATCAGGAATAGATCTGTTTTATAAGACATGCATTGACTCTTTTAAATACTTGCGTGAATCAAGTGAGAATTTGTTCTAACATGAGCTTGACTCTTTCAAATGTTTACATGATTCAAGCGATTAAGCAAAACATTGCTCTATGAAGTAAGCATGAGATTCATTTAACTTGAAAGTTCATATGTCTATTCAATTTGAATGGAATGTAGTAGTATTTTGAATATACGTTATAAGTCATTCCATTAAGCACTTAGCACGATGCTCAAAGCTATAGATTCACATGAAATAATGGTTCACGATTCATGCTTGGATTTATTTTCCTTGAATACTTGTATAAATCATAAGACATTAAACTTAAATGTAAGATTGATCATAAGCATATGCAAAATCTCATTCATTTGAATGTTTAAATAAGCCTCCGATCAAATATTCATTTTTACATCAATGTTTAATGAAGGGCATCTCATTCATATTCACTGACGAATTATCAAAATTTACTTATACTCATAAATGAGCTATTATTTGCAAGTCTTTATGTTTAAACTCAAATTGTATTCAATTCTCCTCCCAAGAAGAAAACTAATTTGAACTAAATTCTTTTCACATTTTCAATACATGATATATTACAATTGAATTGAACGTATGCATTGAAAAATTTATTTTGCATTTATTGGTAAACTTAAGGGGATTCAAGCTTAGTTTAAGCCTCCCTTAGGCTCTTTTGATTCAATTAATAAAATATTCTTTGCATTTCAAGTGATAGTTGAAAGTTCATCTTTACTTGTTATTAAGCTATCAAATCATATGCTTGTTAGTGAGCAAGTCATGAAATTCTTTTAAGTCTCTTTAGCTAATTCATTTGATGTCTTATAATTTATGATTCTAAGTGATCATTTCATGATTTGAATCTTAATTCACATTCATCTTATTATACATAAAGTTCAAAAGTTTATCTAAAATGTTAAACCTTATAGGTTTAGTTTACTAGAAATTTCAGTAACCTCCTGGCATCATCCCCATGTAGGGGGCTGCTTCAAGAGACTAGGCCTTCCCACCATGCCAAGAAAGGCATGCATGGTAGGTGTCATTAGACACCATAGCTGAAAGTATAGTTTACATACCATGCCAAGAAAGACTTGCATATGTTTGCATAGCATAGCATTTCCTTGCCGCATTGGAACAATGCGTAAAAGTACTTAATTTAAAGCATATTTTCTTGCCACATTGGAATAATATGAACAAGTACTTATATCACAAGTTTCTCCACCACATTGGAATAATGTGAATGGGTACTTATCACAAAATATATTTCTTTGCCATGTTGGAATAATGTGTGCAAGTACTTATATCACAAGTTTTCCCGCCGCATTAGAACAATGTGAATGGGTACTTATATTACAAAATATATTTCCTTGTCGTATTAGAACAATGTGAGAAAATACTTATATCAGATGTTTCTTCACTGCATTAGAACAATATGAACGGTTACTTATATCAGAGCAAATTTTCTTGCCACATCAGAACAATGTAAACAGGTACTTAGTAATCTTTGAAATTGTACCTTTACATATGCATTAGGTCAAAAGAAGCATTATACAAGTGAAGCTTTTACCTTATGTTGTGACTTATCACCATTTCATTTAACATTTCATCCAAAATTTACCCTTTGGAATGCATAATCAGTAAATTAATGTATAATCCTTCAACAAATGCAAGCCCTGTCTAATATTTTCCTATTGAATATCAAAAATATTGCTTTCTACCTTATATTCAGCAAATTAAAACAACACTTGATGGTAAAATGCAATTGAATTTTCAACTTTGATAACATAAAAGAGGAAAAACAAAAGCAGTGTGCCTTCATGAAAACCATAATCCCATCTTATCATGTTAATAGAGAAAGTCTCAAGATCAAACTTATTGAATACATGTGAGAACAAGTAGAACATGAAATAGCTAAGTTTGAATAATTTTAGCTCACAATCAAGTGCAGACAGCAAAATGAATGTCTCCAAAATTCACTAACCTTGCAATCATATTCATAAATTTTCCATTTTGATTCAATCAACAAAAAGAGATGTTGAATGGCTAATCTTAAATGCAAATTTCATATATTGCCATGGAATTCTAAAGCCAAACAATGCATTGAACCATTTTGCATCAACATATAAACAAGATGACCACTAGATCATAAGGTGTAAGAGTGGTCTACTCATTCAAAACATAAGATAAAACAAGATGACTCAAATAATAAAATGAGATCTTTGAATCAAAGTTAAAGCTTATGCACTTCCAATTTCATATCAATTTTACAATGATAATAAAATTTAAGCAAGATTAATTAAACAAGATAATAGGTAGTCGTTCTAAACCTTGGAAATCATTCATTCAACCAATGAAGGACAATGACTTTCAAATTCTATGCAAATGAAATCTCATTTCAGATTGCACTTCAGATGTCCATTAGCTAACAATAGAGAGAAAAAAACAATAACAATGCAAGCAAAGCCAATCACTCCCCCTTTCATTCCCTTTCTTTAAAAAATGATAGCCAAATAGAATTTAAGATACACAAAGCAAGCAATTTTAAGAAAATTTTAAAACCAAGAGAGCAAATCATGTCCAACATCTATGTCAACTTATTTCAGTTTTAGTGCAATATAAAAACTTATCAATTGCTTGTGAGTACAATATGAACAAGCACTAGGCAAGATGCAACCTTAATGAAGCTAAACAACAAAAATGGGAGCTTTAAACTTGCACAAAATCTCATTTCAGATTGTATTTCAAAAGCCCACTAACTTAGTGATCACAAAAGAGAGGAAAACAAGCACAATGCTAGCAAAGTCAATCACTCCTCCCTTCATCCTCTTCCTTTAACATGATAATTACATGGAGTTTATACTACATAAACTAAACAATCACATTATGTTTGATAAGTCTAAAAAATTTGAAATCTTACCTAAACAAGATAACCACCTTCATGATTGTAAGTAATCAAACAAAGGAAAGAGGCATAACAAAGCAAGGTAACCCTCATAAAAGATCACAACCCTACTAATTTTACATTTTTTTTCATTTGATTGGTAACTCAAATAGATGCATCATAGGAATGCTTAGTAATGAAAACAAAGCAACCTGAGCTATGTCATGTTAAACACCATCTCCCCCTTCTATTGCAATTGCATAAAAGAACAACCCAATCACAGAATATATATGAAAGAAAATCTCACTGAACCCATTTCATCCAAGCAAAAGGGAATGAAATAACGGTAGGAAACTTAGGGTTGAATAGAAACAACCTGGAAAACCTATTGAAAAGAGGAGGAAAAAAGATTTTGGGAAGAACCGAAAAGGAAGCCCTTGATTGCTACAGAAAAGGGACAGAGGGATGCTTAGCTCGTGTGTCTAGCAGGGAGCAACGACCATGTTAGGTAGGGGAATTTCCTTAGTTTTAGATAGGAGAGAGATGGACGAACCCAAGAGGAAGGGAGGTCGATGTGCCTCAGCTCGTGTGGCTAGGAGGAAAGAATGGATAGGGGAATCCATTTGGCCTACTCGTTCGATTGCTGTAGAGGAAGAGACAGACGGGAAGGAGGGAATCCAGCTCTCGTGCAATGCTTGGGACAGACGAACCGAGAAAGGGGAGTTCGGGATCTCCTATGCCACTTGAGACAAGCGGGAAGATGGAAAACTGAGAGATAGGCAGCTCGTTCGGCTCACACGAACGAAGAGAGGGAGACCGGAAGGATAATCGCATTTTGTGCAACTTGGAACGAGAGTGGGATGAAAGAGGGGACTTCGGCTAAGAGTCACATGAGAGAGAGAGAGAGAGCTCGGGAGCTTTCTTCCGTGCACGAATGGGAGAGATCGGACAAGAGGATGCTCATTTTAGGTATTAGGGCAGCCGATGAGTTTCAATTTATGGGCTAAGCGGTAAGCAATAAGGTTCATTAGGTGGCAAATCCAATTGGCTCCCTAAGCATCTAAATTGATTGGCTGATTGGGTGGCTGATTAAGAAAATATTATGGGGTTTAAGTAGCCATTAGCCATTTTAATTGCAGATTAATATAATTTCACGTCAAATCTTATGAAATTATTTTGTATGATGAACCTTAATAATATGAGTGTCAATTTTAGGTATTTTTGTTGTACCAGACACAACGACGATGTCCGTTTTATAATCAGAGATCATTTGGACCATGTCAGCGATGGTCGAAGTAAAATTGGGCTTAAATTGTGTGACATCGCGTTCGAATCGCTCGACGTTCATGTAAACTTTGTCGAATTGATCGCGAGAGGTGTCATTTTTGATATTTCGGCAACAACGACGCAGTCAATTTTGTGAGCGACTGTCGTTTGAACATCGTCGAGGCCTCACAACCTCTATATGCGTGTAATTTCATTAAAACTTAATTTTAATTAATTGATTGGTTATTAATTGACCCAATATTTTTCATTTAATTAATTTTGATATTTTTAACATAATTATGAAGCCAAATTTTGGATAAATAAATAATCTAAGTATGAAAATAACTAAATAAAGTGTGTAATAAATTTAACTCACTTTAAAAAGTAATGGATAAGGCTTAATCTCATGCAAGTACTCTAATTATTCAAAAAGGATATTAAAAAATTGATGCAAATAAAATATAAAAAATATGTAAAAAATAAGATAAATTATATGAAAATATTTTAGCCATTATTTATATGTTATTTAGCTCTTATTTTCTTATTATTGTAAAAACTAAAGAGATTATCAACCTACCCTAGTTCATATTGATCTTGACTTTTCAAATTTGATTGAGCATAATAAACACTAAACTTCAATCATACTGATCTCATAAGCTTCCTAAACACTAAAAATAAAATATTAGTTTTATCCAATCATATATTTGTTATCTTCAAAATTAATTGAATAAAAAATGAGGCCCATGGAGTTAACGAAGGAAGTAAATAATGAAGTTGAGTAGATCTAAGATGAGATCTCTCTTTCAGATGAGGATATAGAGCATGTGAGGAATCATGTGAGCATTATGAGGTGTATAACCATAACTATGGTGAGATTGGGGAAAAAGAAACATCTTCACCATGGATGTGATATGTAAGGAGGAGATGTGTAAATTAATGATAAATGGGGGTAGTGTTATGAATGTCATATATACTTACATTCGCTTTATAGTGAACTTTAAGCCAAAACCCCATCTTAAGACATCTAATGTGAGTTGGGTAAATCATATCTCCTTGCCTATTACATAAAAAAGATAGCTATGAAGAGTGCATTTAGTGTGATGTTTAACTATAGACATAAAACATATTTTTTTAAGCGACTTTGACTTTATGATCTTAATGTGATTTGTTTTCATCAAGAGAACACTTATGTGTTAAAACATAACAAAAAATCATAAAATTATTTCTTGTAAAGCCAATAAATAAACAAGCTCTTACATCTCCTCATATGTCTAATTTTGAGAGCAAACTAAAGCCTAGTCGAAAGAAGAGAACAAAACACTTACTAATGGTATTATTATTCCATATTATTGGGAGATTATTTTTGATATAAACATAATGAGTCATACCACTTCACATTTACCTTTAGACATTTGAGTAGAAAATGTAGGATTCAACACCATGTTTAAAGAGTTTTTTGATCCCACATCATACTTTTTTTTTACTTTATATGAGGGATGTTGTAGAAGAGTCACTTAAGTATCACTATTAGATATTGCATCTCCCCTCTTATCTTAGTTTAATGATCTATAGTTATAATGACGTACTAGTTTTGCCACTCATAAATATATTCTACATGCCATTGATTTTATTCCATGTTCTTAGTTATCAAATTTAGCACATTATAGGATGAACCTTATATAGCTTGCTAAATTTAAGAGATAAATATATGAGTTACTAAGGAAAATATTCATTCAAGAGAGTTTATGTTCTTTTGAAGTTCTAGGACTACTGACACCAAAGAAAGGGTACCTCAAGGATGTGTATTGTTAGTAGAGTAGTCAATAAAATCATCATTACGTATAGATTTTTAATCCCTAGATTGGCTGACATGTTAGGTCATATTAAGAATTCAAGTAAAGTCTCTCCAAATAGCTCTTCGAAGGGTGTACCATCAAATTAGAATCATATCAAGGGATGAGTGGAATATAACTTTTAAAACCATTCATAGACTATATGAATGGCTAATCATGCCTTTCAATTTATGTAATGCATTTTGCACATTCTTGAGATTGATGAATATACTAGAAAGTTCTTAGTCATCTATTTAATGTGATTCGTATCTTTAGCCCAAGTGAGAAGGTGTACTTTTACAAATTAAGGTTAGTCCAAATCAAACTATAAGAAGATAACCTTTATATAGAATTTAAAAAATGCTTATTTTGTTAACTAGAGTTTACTTTCTTTAGATTTATAGTGTTGAAAATTGCTTGAAGGCAAACCTTGCAAAAATTAAAGCCATAATAAACTAGCCAACCCCTATGAATTTTTTTTATGTGTTTCATTTCCATGGTTTAGCCACGTTCTATAGAAGTTTTATTTCGAATTTTAGCATGATTTTAGCTTCAATTATTTATATTATAAAGAAGGATAAATTTATTTAGACCACATCTGCACAAAAGGCCATGGAACAAATAAAAGTCCTTATGACAATATCACCAACTTTTAAACTTCGAGACTTTAACAAAACATTTGATGTCACCTATGATGTTTTTGATGTTGGAATATGTAGTGTAAATAGTTTAGAACATCATTCAATAGCCTTCTATAACAAAAAGCTAAATTATATAAAGCAAAAGAACTTTATATATGTTAGAGAATTTTATGATATTGTTTAAACTTTAAAACACTAGAGATATTATCTATTGCATAAATAATTAATCCTTAACACTGATCATCATACTCTAAAATTTATCAATAGCTAATTGAATTGTAAGCATGTAAAATGGGTAGAATACCTTCAAGGGGTAGAAAATAAAGTTGTAAATGCACTTTTTAGAGTCACTTTGGTAATCACTTCTTTCGAATTTTAAAATCTAAGATTTGATAGACCAAAGGATGATTATTAAGTTTACCCAAATTTTCACTTAACATATTTAAATTTTAAGAAAAGAACCTATTTTTTCAAGAATTTAAGTGGTGTCTATATATTGATTGATGGAAATTTATACAAAGGGATGAGATTAACATTCTTAGTACTTCAATGCAACATTTATTATGATAGAGGTATGTTCAAGGGGAGTAACAAGATGTTTCAAAAACCAAAAATAATACATCTAGTTGGAAAATATTTGAAGAGAGATGATGAGAGAGTAGTCACCCAAAAAGCCAAAAGTATTAAGCATAAAGTAGAAAAATTACATATTTCATTTAGACTTTGGAAGGATGTTTTATGAATTTTGCACTTCTTAGGACACCAAAAGGATATGATAGAATCTTTGTTGTCATAGACTATTTCTCCAAGTTGACTCACTTCATACCTTCTTCAAAAACTAATTATGCATTTAATATATCAAAGTTATTTTTCAAGGAGACTATTAGACTGAATGGATTCCCTTTTAGATTTATTTTTGATAAAGATGTAAAGTTTATATCATATTTTTGGAAACTATTACGAAAGTTTATGTGCATAACACTGAAAATATTCTTAGCCTTTCACCCCTAAATTGATGGATAAATTGAGGTAGAGAAAAAGACATTAGGAAACCTTTTTAGATTAGATATAAAGTTTACGAAATTAGGATTTATAACTTTCTATAACTAAGTTGGCATACAATAGTACTATCTTTAGGGCCACCAATATGACACAATTTAAGATAATCTATAGCTACAATCCAATTAAACCAATTGATCATGCTAGCATTCCTTCAAATGTACTTTTAGAGTCTGTATTCACACTTACAAAGAATTTTCAAAGCCATCATAAAAATGTTAAATAACAATTGGAAGTCACTAATTCAAAATATAATTAAATTAAGAATAAATTTTTTAAAAAAAATTTATTATGGAGAATCATGTGATAATAAGAATATATTGAGAGGTATTCTTCCACTTAATATAAGAAATTGCAAATTAGGGCATGTGGATCATTTAAGATCATTATGAAAATTAGAGAAAAAATGCACATGTTCTTGAATAACCAAAAAGACATGTTTATTTGTCATGTTTAAATGTGAAAGATTTGATATCATTTAGCAAAGTTAGCAACCCTTCAAATAACACAATGATTCTATTGGAGAAAAATAAAATCACTCACTTTACTAGTATCGTCCACTACCAAAGCAATAGTTTTTCATTTCTCCTTCTTTTGTGATGTTTCATTTAGTTTTATTTGGGCTAAAACTTGTTCATGTGTAATCAGAGAACCAAAAAAGCTAATCAAGTAAATATAAAGTTAAAACTTTTGCTTCACACATGACTTTTATTTTAGCATCCAATTCTTTTAGAAGATATCTCAAGATTTGTAAACCAAATCTTAGTTTTATACTTCCCTCTAAGATATTGTAATGTATAAATTAATTTCATGGAATGAGTACACATATCAGAAATGGTTTCATTATATACCATATGAAATAATTCATATGCATTACACTAATCTATTTATGTGAGCATTTTTAACTTCATTAGTGGCTTCATAAGTAACAATTAATTTGTTCCAAATCTCTTTAGCAATACTCTGCATGGAACATCTCTTGTAATTATTTGGGAGTAAAGCATAATATAAAGTATTACAAGCTTTTGCATTTAATTCATCTAATTCTTTTCATGAGTAGTCCATTCATCAAAAAGCTTTTCAATTTTCAAACCATTAAATTCTATTATGGGTGTGTGGTATTGATGTGTTAACATATGCTACATGTGAGAATCTTGATCATGAAGAAAAGTAATAATATGATTTTATAATAATCAAATGAAACATTATCAAGTAAACATGGTTTATGTTTAGATTGCCCTTCAGGTAGTGCACCTTTAGAAATTCTTGTGCCGTAGTGATCAACTAAAGGATGTTAAGCCACAAATTAAGCTTAGGCTTCAACACTAATCGTTAAGAAGCTATGACACCCAAGATAGGAGGGTGAATTGGGTATTTTAAAAAAGTTCAAGTTAAAACTTTAGTTTTTAAGACTATAAGAAATTTAATGAGAAAGAAAATTTTAATATTAATATAATCACGATAATCTAATATAAGTATTGAAAAGTAAATTCAATAAAAAAAAGAGATAAGAGGCATACATATTTTTATATAGTCCACTTAAACCCAAAATCAGACATTCATACATACTTAATCACCCTAATAAGGAATTCACTAAATTAAATAAGATTACAATGAATCTTCCATTCTCTTCTATAATAGGAAATTATTAACCCAACAACATACTTTCTTACATCGGACAAGTACAACCCCAACAATATATTTTTCTACACTAAACAAATCTAGTGTGTTGGTGCGGTCACACCGTCAGAGATTTGTTGCAAATTGTGCTCATGCGGAACTCGTCCGTGTCACGGTAAGGCCTAAAACTAGCCAAAATTGGAGATACGGGTCCCGCCAAATGCGCCTTTGGCACATCTACGTGTCATGCGCCCTGCGAAGATCTTTTTGGATTGGGGACATAATGGCGAATCGGATGATCGTGCGCGAAGTTATGGCGATTTTCGTGGTGGCCTCAAGATGATAAATCGCCGTGTGGGTCCCACACTTGTATTTTCCCGAGGCATCCCATCGATGATGTTTTCAGAGTCAAGCCGAAGTTCTCTGGCATCAATGGTAAAAAAATAAAAAAAGAAAATCAAATGGGCAGCATCAATAGATGGTTCAACACGATGACTTCCCAAGAGGTCACCCATCATAAGATCGCTTCAAACACGCTTGAAAGAGTTCTCATGTGATGATGCGGTGGTCACGCGAGATTTGCCGCAAATTATGCTCATCTGTAACCCATCTGTGCCGTGGTAAGGCTTCGAAATAGCCAAAATTTGAGATACGGGTCCGAGCGCGCTTTGGCACATCTACGTGCGCGCCCGGGAGATCTTTCCGATTGGGGTCATAATAAATCGGATGATCGCGGTGTTATGGTTTTTTTGCGCGGCCTCGCACGATACATGTGGATCAACTGCGTGGGCCCCATAACTCATGTTTTTTAGTCCGAGGTATCCCATCGATGACATTTTCAGAGTCGATCTCTGAGTTTTGTGACGTCAACGGTAAAATAAAATAAGAATAAAAAGAAATAAAATACGAGGCATCAACAAATGGTTCAACACGATGACTTCTTAAGAGGTCACCCATCATAAGATCGCTTCACCAAACACGCTTAATCAAGAGTTCTCATGATCCGGTGTCTGGAGCGTCGCCACCGGAGATTTGCCGCAAATTGAGCTCAATGGAACCCGGTGCGGGTAAGGCTCCAAAATAGTCAAAATCGGAGATACGGTCCCAGAGCTTGCGCCATCTCGCAGCCGTGCACCCCGCGGATCTTTCCTGATTTAAATGGCTAATCGATAATCGTGCACGAAGTTATGGCAATTTTCGTGCGGCGTCCACATGAAATGAGTGGATCAGCCGTGTGGGCCCCACAACTCGTGTTTTTCAGTCCGAAGCATCCCATCTACGACATTTTCGGAGTCGATCATCGAGTTCTCTTATGTCAATGATAAAATAAAATAAAAATAAAAGGAAATAAAATGGGCGGCATCAATAGATGGTTCAACACGATGACTTCTGGGGAGGTCACCCATCATAGTACTGCTCTCACCCAAGCACACTTAACTGAAGAGTTCGCATGTGATCTGGTGTGCTAGTGCGGTCGCACCTACTGGAGATTTGCCATAAATTATGCTCATGCGGAACGCGTCTGTGCCGCGGTAAGGCTTTGATAGCCGACATCTGAGATATGGGTTCCGCTAGATATGCATACGGCACATCTGCGCGTCATGCACCCCACAGAGATCCTTCCAGATTGGCATCATAAAGGCGAATCAGACGATGGTTCGCAAAGTTATGGTGATCTCTGTGTGGCCTCCATATGAGACACGTCGATCAATCGTGTGGGCCCCACGGCTCATATTTTTCAGTCCGATGCATCCCATCGATGACATTTTTGGAGTTGATCTTCGAGTTCTGCGACATCAACAGTAAAATAAAATAAAAATAAAAATAAAAGGAAATAAATGGGTGGCATTAACAAATGGTTCAACAAGACGACTTCCCAACCATCATAATACAGCTCTCGCCCAAGCACACTTAACTAAAGAGTTCTCATAGGATCTGGTGTTTTGGTGTGGTTTCACCCGCTAGAGATTTGCGATAAATTGTGCTCATGCGAAACCCATCCGTGCCTCGGTAAGGCTTCGAACTAGCCAAAATTTGAGATACGGTCCCAGAGATGCGCATGGCACATCTTCGCGGTCGTATGCCCGAGGAGATCTTTTCCGATTGGGGTCATAATGGAGAATCGGATGATCATGCACAAAGTTATGGTATTTTGGGCTCCCGATGACGCGACACCGCCGTGGCCCATGACTTGTGTTTTTCAAGGCATCCCATCAATGATGTTTTGAGTCGATCTCCGAAGTTCTGGCATCAACAAAATAAAATAAAAATAAAAATAATTAAAATGGGTTGTATCAATAGATGGTTCAACACGATGACTTCCCAGGAGGTCACCCATCATAATATCGCTCTTGTCCAAGCACGCTTAACTGAAGAGTTCTCATGTGCGGTGTTGCCTGGAGCTTTGCGCAAATTATGCTCATTCAACCCTTCCATGCACGTAAGGCTTCAAATAGCCAAAATTGGAGATACGTCCGCTAGATGCGGCACCATCTCCATGCGCCCCGGAGATCTTTCCGATTAGGGTCATAATGGCGATCGAATGATCATGCATGAAGTTGTGATTTATTTGCGCACGAGATGCATGGACCGCCCACGTCCCCACATGTTTTTCCCAGGCATCCCATCGATGACATTTTCAAGTCGACCGAAGTGTGGGTAAAATAAAATAAAATAAAATAAAATGGGCGCATCAACCGATGGTTCAACACGATGACTTCCTGAGGTCACCCATCATAATATCGCTTCGCCAAGCACGCTTAATCAAGAGTTCTCGGGATCCGTGTGATGATGCGGTTGCAGGCGATGGAGATTTGCCACAAATTGTGCTCATGCAACCCGTCATGCGGTAAGGCTTCAAATAGCCAAGAGATATGGTCCCGCTAGCCGCGGTACATCATTACATCATGCACCCCTGAGATCTTCCGATTGATCATAATGGCGACAAGTGCTTGGTGATTTGCGCTTCTCACAAGATGCGCGAATCAACCACTTCTGCCCCCACGACTCATGTTTTTCAGTCCAAGGCATCCCATCGATGACATCTTTGGACTCGATTGCCAAGTTCTCCGGCGCCAATGGTAAAATAAAATAAAAAATAAAAGGAAATATAATGGGCAGCATCAACATGGTTCAACACGATGACTTCCAGAGGTCACCCATCATAAGATCTCTCGCCAAGCGCTTAATCAAGAGTTCTCATGTGATCTGGTGTGCTATTATGTTCACGCCCGCTAGAGATTTGTCGCAAATTCTGCTCATACGGAACCCATACGTGTCGCGATAAGGGTTTGAAATAGTCAGAATCGGAGATACGGTCCCCGCTGATGCTTTGGCGCATCTACGCTGCGTGGCCCCACGGAGATCTTTCCTGATTGGGGTTATAATGTCGAATCAGATGATTGTGCGTGAAGTTATGACGATTTCCTTCTAGCCTCCCCATGAGGCACATGGATCAACCGCGAGGGCCCCATGACTCATGTTTTTTAGTCCGAGGCATCCCATCGATGACATTTTTGGAGTCGATCGATGAGTTCTCCGGCATCAATGGTAAAATAAAAAAATAAAAGAAAATAAAATGTGTGGCATCAACAGATGGTTCAACATGATGATTTCTCAGGAGGTCACCCATCATAAGACCTCGCCCAAGCACTTAATCAAGAGTTCTCGTGATCTAGTGTGCCGGGATCACGCCGAGATTTATCATAAATTGTGCTCATGCGAACCCGCGCAAGAAGCTTAAATAGCTAAAATCAAAGATACGGTCCCACCGATGCTCGGACATCGCGCATCGTGCACCCCACGGAGATCTTTCTGGATTGGGATCATAATGGCAAATCGGACGATCGTGCACAAAGTTATGGTGATTTTTGTGCGGCCTCCAAACAAGATGCACGATCAACCCGCCGGGTCAGTGTTTTTCGATAGGCATCCCATCGATGACATTTTGAGTCGAAGTTCTCCGGCCAATAAAATAAAAGAAAATAAAATGGGTGGCATCAATAGTTGGTTCAACGTGATGACTTCCCAAGTGGTCACCCATAATAGTACTGCTCTCGCCCAAGCATGCTTAACTGAAGAGTTCTCATGTTATATGATGTGCTGGTGCGGTCACGCCCACTGGAGATTTGCCGCAAATTGTGCTCATGCGGAACCCGTACGTGCCACGATAAGGCTTCGAAATAGCCAAAATCGGAGATAATGTCCCGCCGATGCACCTTACACATCTCGCGTATGCCACGCTGAGATCTTTTCGATTGGGGTCATAATGGTAATCGGACGATCGCATGAACTTATGGTGATTTTCGCGCCTACGAGACGCGAGATCAACCGTGGGGCCCCACGCTCATGACCGAGGCATCCCATCTACAACATTTTGGAGTCGGCCAAGTTCTATGATGTAAAATAAAAATAAAATAAAATGGGCGCATCAATAGATGGTTCAACACGATGACTTCCCGTGAGATCACCCATCATAGTCGCTTCGCCCAAGCACGCTTAATAAAGAGTTCTCATATGTATGCATGCGGCCACGCCAGGAGATTTCAGAAATTGTGCTCATGCAACCCGTATGCGCGTAAGGCTTCAAAATAGCCAAAATTGGAGATACCCCCATATGCTATTTTGGCATCTAGAGTCATGCGCCCCTGGAGATCTTCGATTGGGGTCATAATGGCGAATTGACGCAGCGCAAAGTTATGGTGATTTCGGGCTCCCCACGATGACGGATCACCAAGGCCCACGACTCGATTTTCAGAGGCATCCCATCGATGACATTTTGAGTCAATCACGACATTTTCGTGAGGTCACCCATTATAAGATCGTTTCGCCAAGCACGCTTAATCAAGAGCTCATGTGATCCGTGCAGGTCGCGCTACCGGGAGATTTGCTGCGTTATACTCATGCAAAACCCGCCGCAAGGCGCTTCAATAGCCAAAATCGATGATATGGGTCCCGCTAGATGCGCCTGCTGCACATCTACACATCGTGCACCCCACAGAGATCTTTTTGGATTGAGATCATAATGGCGAATCGGATGATCGTGTGCGAAGTTATGGTGATTTTCCTCGCGACGATTAATGGATCGCAACGTGGGCCCCATGGCTTGTTTTTCGCCGAGGCATCCCATCGATGACATTTTGGAGTCGATCGAAGTTCTAGCCAACGGTAAAATAAAATAAAAATAAAAGGAAATAAAATGGGCGATCAAGATGGTTCAACATGACAACTTCAGAGGTCACCCATCATAAGATCGCTTCACCCAAGTATGCTTAATCAAGAGTTCTCATGTGATATGGTGTGCGAGGTCGCTACCGGAGATTTGCCGCAAATTGTGCTCATGCGAACCCGTGCGCCCGAGCAAGGTTTCAAAATGTCAAAATCGAGATATGGTCCGCCGATGCGTCCCATTTGCACGATGTGTGCCCCACGGAGATCTTTCCGGATTGGCGTCATAATGTCTAATCGGACGATCGTGCATGAAGTTATGGTGATTTCTGAGCAGCCTCCACACGAGATGTGCAGATCAGCTGCGTGGACCCCACGGCTCATATTTTTCTGTCTGAGGCATCACATCGACGATTTTGAGTCGATCACCGAAGTTCTCAACGATAAAAATAAAATAAAAATAAAAGGAAATAAAATGGGCATCAGATGATTTCAACACGATGACTTCGTGAGGTCACCCATCAAGATTTTGCCCAAGCACGCTTAATCAAGAGTTCTCATGTGATCTGTGTGCGGGTCGCCTACTGAGATTTGCCATAAATTATGCTCATGCCAAACCCGTCCGTGTCGCGATAAGGCTTTGAACTAGCCAAAATCAGAGATACGGGTCCCACCAGATGCACCTGCATCACATCTGCACATCATGTACCGCACGGAGATCTTTCCGAATTAGGATCATAATGGCAAACCGGATGATCGTGTACAAAGTTATGGTGATTTTGCGCCCGCAGACGACGAGGACCGCCCGGGCCCCACAACTTGTTTTTCCGGAGGCATCCCATCTACGATGTTTTGAGTCGATCACGAAGTTCTAGCATCAATGATAAAATAAAATAAAATAAAAGGAAATAAAATGGGCATCAATAGATGGTTCAACACGATGACTTCCCAGAGGTCACCCATCATAATACTGCTCTCGCCCAAGCACGCTTAACGAGTTCTCATGGACCGGTGTGCGTGCGGTCGCTGCCGGAGATTTATCTCAAATTGTGCTCATGCGAACCCGGCGCTCGGTAAGGCTTCAAAATAGCCAAAATCGAGATAGTCCCGCTAGATGCCTTTGCATCCGTCGTGTCCTCCATGAGATCTTTCCTAAATACTTAATGAATCGATGATCATGCACGGTTATGGTGATTTTGTGTGGCCTCCACGATACACGATCGCCCATGTGGGCCCCACGGCTCGTGTTTTTCTGTCCGAGGCATCCCATCTAATGATCGATCGTCGAGTTCTCCGGCGTCAACAATAAAATTAGATAAAAATAAAAGGAAATAAAATGGGCGACATCAACAAATGGTTTAACACATCGACTTCCCAGGAGGTCGCCAATCATAGTAATGCTCTCGCCCAAGCAAGCTTAGCTGAAGAGTTCTTATGTGATCTGGTGTGCTGGTGCGGTCGCGCCCGCTAGAGATTTGCCGCAAATTATGCTCATGCGGAACCCGTCCGTGCCATGGTAAGGCTTCAAATAGCTCAAATCAGAGATACAAGCTTCGCTAGATGCACCTGCACATCTACGCATCATGCGCCCCACGGAGATCTTTACAGATTGGGGTCATAATGGCAAATTCGACGATCGTGCGTGAAGTTATGGCAATTTTGTGCGACCTCCACATGAGAAGTGTGAATCAGCCGCGTGGGCCCCATGGCTCATTTTTCAGGCATCCCATCGAACATTTTTGAGTCGATCGTAGAGTTCTCCGATGTCAACGGTAAAATAAAATAAAAATAAAAGGAAATAAAATGGGTGGCATCAATAGATGGTTCAACACGATGACTTCCTAGGAGGTCACCCATCATAAGATCGCTTCTCGCCAAGCACGCTTAATCAAGAGTTCTCATGGGATCTGCGGTGCGCCCAGAGAGATTTCGCAAATTGTGCTCATGAACCCCGGTAAGATAAGGCTTCATAGCCAAATCGATATATCGCGAAGATGCACCGCTACATCTCGCATCGCGAGCCCCGCTGGAGATCTTTCCGATTGGGGTCATAATGGCGAATCGACGATCGCGTGAAATTAGATTTTCGGCCTCCACATGAGCGTGATCGCGGCCCCATGACTCATTTTTTTTAGTCGAGGCATCCCATCGACATTTTATCGACCGAAGTTCTCCGATCAACGGTAAAATAAAATAAAATAAAAGGAAATAAAATGGGCGATCAATAGATGGTTAAACAAGATGACTTCCCAAGAGGTCACCCATCATAAGATCGCTTTCGCTAAGCACGCTTAATCAAGAGTTCTCATGGATCGGTGTGCCGGTCGCCACCGGAGATTTGCCTAAATTATGCTCATCCGGAACCCGTCCGCGTAAGGCTTCAAATAGCCAAAATTAGAGATGTGAGTCCGCCAGATGCTCATCACAGATCGTGTGCCCCCGGGAGATCTTTCCATTGGGGACATAATGGCAATTGGATGATCGAAGTTATGATTTGCGTGCTTCCACACGATGCAGACGTTGAGCGGCCCCATGACTCGTGTTTTTCGCGAGGCATCCCATCTGATATTTGGAGTCGACCGAAGTTCTCCGAAAATAAAATAAAAAATAAAAGGAAATAAAATGGCATCAAGATGGTTCAACATGATGACTTCCCAGAGGTCACCCATCATAGTCTCGCTTTGCCAAGCATGCTTAATCAAGAGTTCTCATGGGATCTGCAGGCCGGTGCGGTCGCTTCGCCGGAGATTTGTCAAATTATGCTGCGGAACTCATCCGCCGTGGTAAGGCTTCAAAGCCAAAATCACAAGATACCCCGCCAGATGCACCCGCTACTCATCTCGCTCATGCCCAGAGATCTTTCCAATTGGGGTCATAATGGTGAATCGGACAATCATATGAAGTTATGATTGCGGCGGCCTCCACACGGCGACGTGATCGCGTGGCCCTAAGACACGTGTGTTTCAGTCCGAGGCATCCCATCGACAACATTTTCGGAGTCGATCACCGAGTTCTCCAACATCAATGGTAAAATGAAATAAAAATAAAAGGAAATAAAATGCGTGGCATCAACAGATGGTTCAACATGATGACTTCCCAAGTGGTCACCCATCATAGATCGTTTCGCCCAAGCACGCAGAAGAGTTCTCATTAAGAGTTCTCATGATCCGTGAAGAGTTCTCGCCGTGAGTTGCTCACAAGATTTGCAGAAATTGTGCTCATGCGAACCCGGCGCATGATAAGGCTTCAAAATAGCCAAAATCGGAGATATGTTATCGCGCCTAGGCTCATCTCGGTCATGCCCAGAGATCTTTCGATTGTCATAATGCGAATCGATCGATGCGTGAAGTTAGAATTTTGTGTATGCCCACACGAGATGCGGATCACCGATGGGCCCCATGGCTCTTGTTTTTCAGTCCGAGGCATCCTTTCGATGACTTTTTTGGATTCGATCGTTAAGTTCTCCGGTGTCAACGGTAAAATAAAATAAATTAAAAGGAAATAAAATGGCGGCATCAGATGGTTCAACACGACTTCCCAAGAGTCACCCATCATAAGATTTCTTGCCCAAGCATGCTTAATTGAAAAGTTCATGGGATCTGTGTGCTATACGCCTCCGGAGATTTACCGCAAATTATGCTCATGCGAAGGTTCGCCATGGTAAGGGATTCAAATAGCCAACGGAGATACATCCCCGATGCATGGCTCATCTCGCGGCCGTGCTCTGAGATCTTTTAGATTGGGGTCATAATGAATCGATGATCGCATGAAGTTATTTTCCATGCCCACACGAGATGCATTAGTCGTGGGCCCCATACTCGTGTTTTTCTCGAGGCATCCCATCTACGATTTTTGAGTCGATCACGAAGTTCTAGTGTCAACGATAAAATAAAATAGAAATAAAAGGAAATAAAATTAGTGGAATCAACAGATGGTTCAACACGATGACTTTCGAGGAGGTCACCCATCATAAGATCGCCTCGCCAAGCTTATGCTCAAGAGTTCTCATGGATCTGTGTTGGTGCGTCGCCCGGAGATTTGCCATAATGCTCATGCGAACCCGCGCAGCAGGCTTCAAAATAGCCAAAATCGGAGATACGTGTCCTGCCAGAGGGGCCTGCAAATCATCAACTCGTCGTGCACCCCGTGAAGAACTTTCTGGATTGGGGTCATTAGGGTGAATCGAACGATCGTCCACGATGTTATGGCAATTTCCATGTGGGCTCCACACGATGCACGATTAGTGGGTCTCATGTTCTTTTTTCGCCCAAGGCATCCCATCAATGACATTTTGAGTCGACCGAAGTTCTCTAGTCAATGGTAAAATAAAATAAAAATAAAAGGAAATAAAATGGGTGGCATCAATAGATGGTTCAACACGATGACTTCCTAGGAGGTCACCCATCATAGCATTACTCTCACCCAAGCACGCTTAACTGAAGAGTTCTCATGTGATCTAGTGTGCTGCTGCGATCACCCCCGCTGGAGATTTGCTACAAATTGTGCTCATGCGAACCCATTCGCACCGTAAGGCTTAAAATAGCCAAATTATAGATACGTCCCTCCGATGCATGCCATCTCGATGTGCCCCGCGAGATCTTTCGGATTGGGGTCATAATGGCAAATCAACGATCGATGAGTTATGGCGATTTCTATGTGCCTACACGAGACGCGGATGAGCCACGTGGCCCCACGGCCATATTTTTTTCACAAGGCATCCCATCGATGATTTTGAGTCGACGAAGTTGTCCGGCATCAATGAAAATAAAATAAAATAAAAGGAAATAAAATGGGTGGCATCAGATGGTTCAACACGATGACTTCTGTGAGGTCACCCATTAAGATTGCTCTTCCCAAGCATGCTTAATCAAGAGTTCTCATGGGATCTATGGTGGTGCGCTACCGAGATTTGCTACAAATTATGCTCATGGAACCCGTCTGCAGGCTTCAAATAGCAAATCGAGATACAGTCCCCGCATTCAATGCGCCACTGCATCGTGAACCCTACGGAGATCTTTTCGGATTGGTATCATAATGGTGAATCAGACGATGGTGCACAAAGTTATGGTGATTTACGGCCCCGCACTGACGCGGATCACCACGTCCCCACCATGTTTTTCCGAGGCATCCCATCACGATGTTTTGGAGTCGATCACGAGTTGGCATCAATGATAAAATAAAATAAAATAAAAGGAAATAAAATGGGTGGCATCAAGATGGTTCAACATGACGACTTCCGTGAGAGGTCACCCATCATAAGAATCGCTCTCACCCAAGCGCTTAATCAAGAGTTCTCGAGATATGGTGTCTAGGGTGTACCATGAGAGATTTGCTAAATTATGCTCATGTGAACCCGACGTGACACGGTAAGGCTACGGCCGATTTCAAGGGCGGCATATCGCTGTGCGGCGAGATCTTTCAAGAAGGTATAGATGGGCGTAGTCGGAATGCGACATGAGTTATACGAAGTTTTCCGCACAATAACAAAGGAACGCTCGCGATTCGGCATGATGGTTCACCATGGTATCTCACTCATAATTTACAAGAGTTCTCATGTGATCTGGCGGATCTTTGTTGGAGATAAAGCATGTGAAGTAAGTTTCAAAATAGGAAATTGGAGATAGGTCCCACCATATGATTTTGGTCATCAGATCTTTTCGATTGGACATAATGGCAATCGACGATCGCGGCATGAAGTTATGGCGCGGCGCAACCTCCACACGACGAAGCGATCACCATGTATTTTTTTTTAGTCCCAGGCATCCCATCGATGATTTTAGGAGTCGATCGCCAAGTTCTCCAGCTTCAACGGAAAAAAATAAAATAAAAATAAACAAAATAAAATGGGCGGCATCAAGATGGTTCAACACGATGACTTCTCAAGAGGTCACCCATCATAAGATCGCTCTCACCAAGCAAGCTTAATCAAGAGTTCTCATGATCCGGTGTCGTGGTCACGCTCACCGGAGATTTGCCGCAAATTGTGCTCATGCGAACATCCGCGTGTAAGGCTTCAAAAAAACTGAAATTGAAGATACGGGTCTCAGTGATGCGCGCATCTCGCACGCCCCGCTGAGATCTTCCGAGTCATAATCGAATCGAACGATCATGGTGATGTGAGATTTTCCTCGCAGACGACGTGGATCAACCGCACGCTCATGTTTTTTTCACCAGGCATCCCATGAACATTTTCTGAGTTAATTTTTGAGGCCAACGAAAATAAAATAAAATAAAGAAAATAAAATGGGCATCAACAGATGGTTCAACATGATGACTCGTGAGGTCACCATCATAAGACTTCTCACCCAAGCACGCTTAATCAAGAGTTCTCATGGTGTGCGCCGGTCGCACCGCCGAGATTTGAATTATGCTAATGTTGAACCCGCCCGCAGTAAGGCTTCAAATACCAAATTGAGATATGGGTCCCGCCGATGATGCGCCCTGCCATGCACCCAGAGATCTTTCGATTGTAATAATTAATCGACATCGCACCGGTTATGGTGATTTCGGTGCCTCACGAGATCGGATCACCGCTGGCCCCATGACTTGTATTTTTTCCCGAGGCATCCCATCGAGACATTTTTGAGTCGATCTCCGAAGTTCTATAAAAATAAAATAAAATAAAATGGGCGGATCAACGATGATTCAACACGATGACTTCCCAGAGGTCACCCATCATATCGCTTGCCCAAGCATGCTTAATCAAGAGTTCTCATGGATCTCGGTGGCCGGTGCGCCACGCCACTAGAGATTTGCGCAAATTATCATGAACCCGCCCATGCAGGTAAGGATTCAAAATAAATCGAAATGAGATACTGTGCTCAGAATGTATCGTGCACCGCGAGATCTTTCCGATTGATCATAATGAATCGACGATTGTGCGCGGTTATGGTGATTTCATACGCTGCACGAGACATGAGGATCACCGCGGCACCATGTTTTTTTTTAAATCCGAGGCATTTCATCGATGATATTTTTGGAGTCGATTTCTGAGTTCCATGGCGTCAACGGTAAAATAAAATAAAATAAAAATAAAATGGGCAGCATCAACAGATAGTTCAACACGATGACTTCCTAGGAGGTCACCCATCATAAGATTGCTCGCACGCTTAATCAAGAGTTCTCATGGATCTCGAGTGGTGCGCTACCACCGGAGATTTCCTCAAATTATGCTCATGCGGAACCCGCCCGCCGCGGCTTCAAATAGAAATAGGAGATATGGTCGAGCCACAAGACATCTCGATCATGTGCACGCGGAGATCTTTCCGATTGGGTCATAATGGTGAATCGACGATCGTGCACAAAGTTATAGTGATTTTAGATGCGGCCTCTACGAGATCTGAGGATCAGACCCATTAGGAGCCTATGTTTTAAGTCGAACCATGTCATCCATGATATTTTGAATTGATTTACGAGTTCTCCGTCAGGTAAAATAAAATAAAATAAGGAAAAATAAAATAGGCGGAATCAATAGGCGGTTCAACATGGCGACTTCGAGGAGGTCACCAATCATAATATCTCTTACGCGCTTAGCGAGAGTTACGATGTGATCTGGTGTGCGCAGCGCTTCGTTGGAGATTTGCAGCAAATTATGCTCATGTAGAACCCATCCGTGTCGCGGTAAGGCTTCGAACTAGCTGAAAATAGAGATACGGGTCTCACCAGATGTGCCTGCAGCACATCTACTCATCGTGCGCACTGCAGAGATCTTTCTGAATTAGGGTCATAATGGCAAATCGGACGATTGTGAGTGAAGTTATGGTGATTTTCGTGCTCCCTCTGATCGAGACACGGGGATTAACCGTGTGGGCCGCACGACTCATGTTTTTCAGTCTGAGGCATCCAATCGATGAAGTTTTCGGAGTCAATCACCGAGTTCTCCGACAAAAATAAAATAAAAATAAAAGGAAATAAAATGGGTGGCATCAACAGTTGGTTCAACACGATGACTTCCCAGGAGGTCACCCATCATAGTATTGCTCTTGCCCAAGCATGCTTAACTGAAGAGTTCTCATGGGATCTGTCTTTCGTGCGGTCGTACTATTAGAAATTGTGCTCATCTTCGTTCGTGCCGAAGGCTTTAAAATAGTTGAAATGGAGATACGGTCCCTTTAATGGGCCTACGAACATCTACGTCATCATGAATCTTTTTGAATTGGGGTCATAATGGCAAATCGAATGATCATGCGCGAAGTTATGGTGATTTTTGTGCGGCCTCTGTACAAGTCGCATAGATTAGCCGTGTGGGACCCATGGCTCATGTTTTTCGGTCCTAGGCATTCCATCAATGACATTTTCACAGTCGATCATCGAGTTCTCCGGTGTCAATGGTAAAATAAAATAAAAATAAAAGGAAATAAAATGGGCGACATCAACATATGGTTCAACGCGATGACTTCCTTGGAGGTCATCCATCATAATAACTCAACGCCGCTCTTAAGCGAAGAGTTCTCATGGGATATGGTGTGTCGGCGGTAGTGCCTATTGGATTTGATGTGTGCTCATCGAACCCGTGCATTGATAAGGCTTTAAAATAGCTGAAATGAATCGAGATCTGTAGATGCTTGCACTTCATCACGGATATCTTTCTCGATTGGGGTCATAATGGCGAATCGGATGACTGTGCGTGAATTATGGTGATTTTCATGTGGACTATGCACGAGTCGTGTGGATCAGCCTCGAGGGCCCCATGACTTGTCAATCATTCCATCAGTTTTTGCGATCGATCAGAGCTCCTCGTCAACGGTAAAATAAAATAAAATAAAAGGAATTAAAATGTGCGACATCAACAGATGGTTCAACACGACGACTTCCCAAGAGGCCACCCATCATAGTACTGCTCTCACCCAAGTACGCTTAACTGAAGAGTTCTCTTAGGATCTAGTAGTGCGGTGCCTAAGGCCACAAATTGCTCATCGAATGCATTATGTGCCACGGTAAGGCTTCGAAATAGCCAAAATCGGAGATATGGATCCCGCTAGATATGCCTGCAGTTCATCAGCTCATCGTGCGCCCCACAGAAATCTTTCCAGATTGGGGTCATAATGGTGAATCGGACGATCGTGCGCGAGGTTATGTCGATTTTCATGAGACTTCCGCATGAGATGCGTGAATCAACCACGATTCGTCATATTTTGAGGCATCTCATCGACATTTTCGAGTCGACATCGAGTTATATGACGTCAACAATAAAATAAAATAAAAATAAAATGAAATAAAATGGGCGGCATCAACAAATGGTTCAATATGACAACTTCCCAGGAGGTCACCCATCATAGTACTGTTCTTGCCCAAGCATGCTTAACTGAAAAGTTCACATGGGATCTAGTGTCTTGTGGTACACGGATTTTTGCAAATTTTGCTCATGCGGAACCCGTACGTGTCGCGGTAAGGCTTCGAAATAGCTAAAATCGAAGATACAGGTCCCGCCAGATGTGGCTACGGCTCATCAGCTCATCTTGTGCCCCGTGGAGATCTTTCTAGATTTGGGTCATAAAGGAAAATCACACTATCGTGCGCGAGGTTATGGAGATTTCCATACGGCCTTCGCGAGGTGAATCACCGTGGCCCCAATTTATTTCAGTTGAGACATCCCATCAATGACATTTTCAGAGTCGATCGCCGAGTTCTCCGGCGTCAACGATAAAATAAAATAAAAATAAAATGAAATAAAATGGGCGGCAAACACAGATTGTTCAACACGACGACTTCTTAGGAGGCCACACATCATAATACTACTCTCGCCTAAGCATGTTTAACCGAAGAGTTCTCATGGGATCTGGTATATTGGTGCGGTCACGCCCATTGGAAATTTTTCACAAATTGTGCTCATGCGGAACCCGTCCTAGCCTCGGTAAGGATTTGAACTAGCTGAAATCGGTGATACATGTCCTTGAATCGCTTCATCATATCGTAAATCTTTTCAGATTGGGGTCATAATGGAGAATTGGATAATCATGTCCGAAGTTATCGTGATTTCCATGCAGCCTTCGCACGAGATGTGTTGATCAACCACGGCTCATATTTTTTTTTGCAGCATCCCATTTTTGAATTGGTCGACAAGTTCTCCGGCGTCAACGATAAAATAAAATAAAAATAAAAGGAAATAAAATGGGTGGCATCAATAGATGGTTCAACGACTTCCTGGGGATCACCCATCATAAGATCGCTTGCTCAAGTATGCTTAAGCGAAGAGTTCTCATGTGATATGGTGTCTTTGATGCGGTGCTTCGGAGATTTGCCACAAATTATGCTCATGCGAAATCCATACGCGCCACGCTAAGGATTCGAAAAAGCCAAAATCAGAGATACGGGTCCTGCTAGATGCCCGTTTGGTATATCTGCGCGTCGTGCGACTCGTAGAGATCATTTCAGATTAGGATTATAATGGCGAATTGGACGATCGTGCATGTAGTTATAGTGATTTTCGTGCGACCTCTGCATGAGACATACGGATTAGCCGTGTTGGCCCCACGGCTCATGTTTTTTAGTCTGTGGCATCCCATCGATGACATTTTTGGAGTCGATCTCCGAGTTATACGGCATCGACAGTAAAATAAAATAAAAATAAAAGAAAATAAAATGGGCTGCATCAACAGATGGTTCAACACGATGACTTCCCAAGAGGTCACCCATCATAGTATTGCTCTCGCCCAAGCACGCCTAACTAAAAGTTTTCGTAGGATCTGGTGTGCTGGTGCAGCCCGCTGGAGAATTTCCGCAAATTATGCTTATGTGAAACCCGTCCGTGCTGCGGTAAAGCTTCGAACTAGCCAAAATCGGAGATATAGGTCACCAAATTACTGCATTATCATCATGGAGATCTTTTGATTATGATCATAAGCGTGGGCGATGTGGGCAAAGTTATGGTGATTTCCATGCGACCTTCGCACGAGATGCGAGGATCAGCCATGTGGGCACCACAGCTCGTGTTTTTCAGTCCGAGGCATCTCATCGATGACATTTTCAGAGTCAATTTTCAAGTTCTCCGGCGTCAACGGTAAAGTAAAATAAAAATAAAAGGAAATAAAATGGGCAGAATCAACACATGGTTCAACACGTCAACTTCCAAGAGTTCACCCATCATAGTATTGCTCTCGCCCAAGCACGCTTAATTGAAGAGTTCTCATGAGATCTGGTGTGCTAGTGCGTGCAGTCGCATCCGTTGGAGATTTGCAGCAAATGGTGCTAATGCGGAACCCGTCCATGCAGCGGCAAGGCTTCAAACTAGCAGAAAATAGAGATACATGTTTCACCAGATGGGCCTGCGGCATATCTGTACATCGTGTGCCCCACGGAGATCTTTTCGGATTATGGTCATAATGTCGAATCGGACGATCGTGCGCAAATTTATGGTGATTTTCATGCGGCCTCCGTACGAGATGTGCGGGTCAACCGCGTGGGCCACATGACTCATATTTTCCAATCTGAGGCATCCAATCGATGACATTTTTAGAGTCGATCACCGAGTTCTCCGGCGTCAATGGTAAAATAAAATAAAAATAAAAGGAAATAAAATGGGTGGCATCAACAGATGGTTCAACACGATGACTTCCTAGGAAGTCACCCATCATAGTATTGCTTTCGCCCAAGCACGCTTAACTGAAGAGTTCTCATAGGATCTTGTGTGCTGGTGTGGCCATGCCCTCTAGAGATTTTTTGCAAATTATGCTCATGCGAAACCGTCCGTGCCCTGGTAAGGATTCGAACTAGCCGAAATCGGAGATACGGGTCCCGCCAGATGCGCCTGCGACACATCTGGATCGTGCACCCAGCGGAAATCTTTCTGGATTGGGATCATAATGGTGAATCAGACGATCGTGCACGAAGTTATGGTGATTTCCATGCGGCCTCTGTATGAGATGCTCGGATCAGCCGCGTGGGCCCCACGACTCATGTTTTTCAGTGCGAGGCCCATTGATGATGTTTTTGGAGTCGATCACGGAGTTCTACGATGTTAATGGTAAAATAAAGTAAAAATAAAAGGAAATAAAATGGGCGACATTAATAGATGGTTCAACACGACGACTTCCCAGGAGGTCACCTATCATAAGCTCTAAATGCCGCAAGAGTTCTCATGGGATATGGTGTCTTTGGAGTCATGGAGATTTTTTTGCAAATTGTGCTCATGTGGAACTCATCCGTGTCATGGTAAAGCTTCAAAATAGATATCGGAGATTTAGATGCACATGCGGCATCTGGCACCTCACAGAGATCTTTCTGAATTGGGGTTTTAATGGAGAATCGGGCGATCGTGCGTGAAGTTATGGCGATTTTCATGTGGCCTTCGCACGGAATGTGCGGATCAACCGCATGGGCCCCACGGCTCATGATTTTCAGTCCGAGGCATCCCATTGACGACATTTTTGGAGTCAATCGCCGAGTTCTGCAACGTCATCGATAAAATAAAATAAAAAAGGGAAATGAAATAGGCGGCATCAATAGATGATTTAACACTTCTTAGGTCACCCATCATGTCACTCGCACTCTTCTTAAGAAGAGTTCTCATGGGTTGTTTTGGTGTCAGCATTTGTATATGCTCATGTAACTGCGTATGCGGTAAGGCTTGAAATAAAAATCGAAGATCTGGTCCCTCGGATACACATATGCGTCATGCAAAGATCTTTCCGGATTGAGGTCATAATGGCGAATCGAATGATCATATGCGAAGTTATGGCAATTTCTGAATCGAACGATCAAAATAGTCTTTTGTTCCTAAAGATAATTCTCTTTTTCTAATCTTTTAATATTTATCTTCTGAATGAGTTAATTGTCTAATGTATTATGATTGGTCATCTAAAATTTTATCTATATTATTTATTCGTTCAAGTTCAAACATTTAATCAAAATATAAGTATTGTTCTAAATCATTATATGAATAACAATATTGATCAATAAGATCTTCCTTTTGATCAGATAATTCATAGATTTCTTCTTCAGAATAGATTTTGATGATATCAAAGATTGGTTCTAATTCTTGTTCTTCTATAATTTGAACAAATTTTATTCTCGAGACTTTCTTTATTTTAGGACATTCATTAGCTTAATGTCCTTCCTCTTTGCATAACCAACATTTACAAATTTTTTATTTTTTATTAAATAATCATTTTGTAAAATTTTCTTCTTTATGTTCAATTTATGTTTATTTATTTTCTTAAATAAGTTTTTCTTTTTATTACAGGTTGATCATGTACATGAATTAATATTTTTTGAACATCCCCAATGGTGTGCAACTATATCATTTTTATTACAACATAAAGATTGTTAATATTTTTTTTATTTTTGTTATGTAAATCTATTTGCTGGCATGCTTCTACTAACTTTTCTTGAGCAAATAGAATTCTACATCCTAAGGTTATATCTATAGGGTATTGTTGAAGAAATGCTTGACTCCATATTATATTATATGGTTTAGGTAGTTTATAATATATATCTAGATATTAACTACGTTCATCAGCAAGAATATCATAAAAGAATTTTTGATATTCACAATAATATTCATTTAAGTAACAAATAATGCAAATAGTCAGAACTCTAAATTTTTGCTTTGCAATTTCGGATTGTTTCTTTGTATTTTCTTCTTTTGTAGTGAATCTAATTCTATATCTTAGAAATTCACTTTTAATAAAAATCTGCATAATTTTTTACCCATTTACCTGACATACTTATAGTAGATTCGGCTAAACAAGTATTTCTAACTTCTCATTTTTGACTTCATCTAAGACGAATAAATCATTTTTTACAAATACTTGTTAAACTATTTTCAATGAAGTTGTATGCATCTTCACCTTGAAGATTATAATGGTAAATAGTTATAACATTTTTTTATAGTTCATTTGTGAACTGCTTTTACATTATATTTTATAGCAACCTAGATTTAAATAGATTCCATGTCCTCCCTTGGCTCATGAGAATAGTTTTTTATGGACTTAACAGATTATTTCTAGGTGTAGAAATTCTCCTAACATTGGGAGGTATAAATTATTGTCTAGTAGTTAAAGTAGTTGAAGAACCTACACTACTTATACTAGGTAGAGTTATTTAAGAAGTTAATTCTAACATAAGTCTATCTACAGACAAGGTTTGTAGAGTATTATTCATAAACCAGCGTTGATGTGATACAGAGATTAAATCATCTAACTCTTTTGATGATTCATTAATATTTATAATCTCATGTTAAGAAATTGTTAGTTTTTTAAGATTCTTTTTCCTAATTCAAATATATTACTCATGCTTTCAGTTTAAAGATAGTATTTATATGAAAACTTCTAACTGATTATTAGAGATATTTATTCTTAATAGTTTCTGAATTCTTTTGAATTCATTTTCTAAATATTCTTTAGTTATATTTATCATTTGAATGAGCATATATCTTCTTCTAACTCTTTTAATTTAAGGCATTATAAGTTTCTTTTTCTTCTCTTATTTAAGATTTATAAGAAGGAAAATTACTTTGATAAGAGTAGAATGCATAATTTTCATCACAAATTATACTATTTGTTACAAATTTTTCAGGTTTATATTTTTCAGGCTTTGATACCATTCTAGAGGGGGTCTTTACTTGATAATTTGTAGAACTTTCTTCAATTATGTTCAATTTTTTAAGCATTATTAATTCTTTTCAATATTAAGTTTAATAGATTCAAAAATCATCCATAAATAAATAGTATTCTCTATAATCTTGCTCCAACTATAACTGTGATTATATCTAATAGGGTTCTGCATGCTTCTATCATGAATTTGTAGAATTAGATTATGCAAATAATCTTAATATCTGACCTGATTTTTGACCATAAATTCTTCTATTCTTATCAGACTCTCCTAATCCAGTGATTTTGTTGGGGAGATGCAGGCTCAACAATATACCACAACCTTATCTGATTACTTCAGAGAATAACAGAACGGCTTTAGTTTATTTCCTACCCTAAGTGTACTCATATTAAATAGAAATTATAAAAGTATACTATTATTTTGAAATAAGATACAATAGCATGAGAACACACATATATACAATAAATATTATACTTACAAATATAGATCAAAGAGAAGATAAGTTTAGCCTAGATGACTATTACACAAATATTTCTCTCTCTCTCTCTCTCTCTCTCTCTCTCTCTCTCTCTCTCTCTTTCTAACCTTCACATCCTTCCTTTCTCTGAATTTCTTCTTATATAGGCAAGAAAAGGTTCATTTAATAATTGATCTTTGTAGTAAGTGTGTGATGTCATCACTATGTGATCACTACTTAACTATAATTCTAACGTCATGGTTGACGCTTTAGTTTTCTATAAGCCTGTTCTCTAACTTCTCTTTTACTGCTTGTAAATTTTTTTTGTTTTTATAATAATTATAATGATGCAGTTTTTCTTTTTAAAATTTTTTATTTTTATCTCAGTACTTGCTTATTCCGTATTTTTCAAGAGTATTTGTCCATCTGAGATACATTACTTCATGTATCATCTTTGTTCTATGTTTATAGTGATTGTAGATAAATAAATTGCTCAAACCATAGTAGACACATATATTGGAGGGGTCTATTTTCTTCGTTTCTATCCATAATTGATAAAGTTATTCGTCTTTGTTCCGTTTAATGAATTTCTTATTGTCCACATATTTAAGATAAAAGGGCTCGCTACTAATTCCAAGAGAAATTATAATAGTTGTTCCTTCAACTATTTCAGGACATGTTTGAAAAAATTTGATGTATATATTCTAGTGCTTTAGTATAGGCTGAAATATTTTGACAACGTAGATAAATGTTTTGGTTAATTTATTTAGAATTGTTATATTTTCAAAGATATAGCATTCTTAGTAAACCATTAAGATATAATTCATGAACTAATTTAGGATCAGTATCTCCATAAATATACGCCACTTTTATATTTTCATACATATGAAAGTATATATGAGAATTAATTCTTTCTTGAAATAATGAAAATTATTGTCATTATTTTGCTATTTTAAGTGTATTCTTTTGCTTCTTTGATTCTTTAAGAAGAACCGTAGAGTATTGTTTTATCTTTGTAGTTGTCTTAGATGAGCTTTCTTGTTTAGTTATAGTCAGTTCAAGGGTGGTAAAATCTTTTAATTGAGAGTATAATTGTGTAACAAAAGGTAACTCATCTTCGTCTAATTCCCTAGAAAGATATTTTCAATTTTCTATAATTCGGTTAAAACTTTGTTACTATAAGATATTTCACATTCTAATTTTCATATATAGAATTACAGAATTTGAAGATAATTATTGATAAGATGATCATCGGATTTTGTAGATAATTTATCTGAATTTACTTCAAATTTCATATATTATGGTAATTTGTTGAGTTGTATTTCGATATCTTATTCGGTACTCATTTCATGCAAAATTCTCGAGTTAGAGTATCAGCTAGGCAATTATTTTTACCTTTAATATATTTTAAATCAAAAGTGTTCCTTTTAATTTTATTTTATTTTACCATTGACGCCGGAGAACTCAGCGATCGACTCCAAAAATGTCATTGATGGGATGCCTCGGACTGAAAAAAATGAGCTGTGGGGACCATGCGACTAATCTGCGCATCTCGTGTGGATGCCGCACATAAATCGTCATATCTTCATGCACGATTGTCCAATTAGCCATTATGACCCATATCCACAAAGATCTCTGCGGGGCGCACGACTCGCAGATAAGCCGCATGGCATATGGAGTATCTCGATTTACTATTCTGAGCCTTACGCGGCCATTCCACATGGCAATTTGCGGCAAATCTCCAGTGACCGACACCATATCCCATTAAAACTATTGATTAAGCGAGCAGCGAGATCTTATGATGGGTGACCTTTTGGGAAGTCGTCGTGTTCAACCATCTGTCGATGCCGCCCATTTTATTTCCTTTTATTTTTATTTAATTTTATCATTGACACTGGAGAACTCGGCGATCGACTCCGAAAATGTTGTAGATGGGATGCCTCAGACTGAAAAACATGAGTCGTGGAGCTCATATGGCTAATCTACGCATCTCGTGTGGAGGTCGCATGAAAATCGCCATAACTTTGTGTATGATCATCCGATTCGCCATTATGACCCCAATCCAGAAAGATCTCCACGGGCATCGCGATGTAAGCGCGCATTTTGGACTCATCTCCATTTTTGGCTATTTGAAGCCTTACACCCGGGTTCCACATGAGCACAATTTCGTGATCTCCCCGGCCACGCGACCGCACCAGACAGATCACAGAACTCTTTAAATGAGCTTGAGAATAGTACTATGATGGGTGACCTCCTAGGAAGTCGTCGTGTTAAACTATCTGTTGATGCTGCCCATTTTATTTCATTTTATTTTTATTTTATTTTGCCATTGACACCGGAGAACGGTGATCGACTCTGAAATCGTTGTCGATGAGATGCCTTAGACTGAAAAACATGACCCGTGGGTCCCACGCAGTTGATCCGTGCATCTCGTGCGGAGGTTGCACAAAAATTGCCATAACTTCACGCATGATCGTCCGATTCGCCATTATGACCCGAATCCGAAAAGATTTTTGCGGGGCGCACAACACGCAGATATGCCAAAGGCGCATTTGGGAAGATCCGTATCTCTGATTTTGGCTATTTCAAAGCCTTACCGTGGCACGTACTGGTTCCGTATGAGCACAATTTGCGATAATTCTCTAGCAGACACAAATGCAATAGCACACCATATCACATGAGAACTCGATTATGTGCCGCTGATCTTATGATGGGTGACCACCGAAAATCACGGTGCCTGATGCCGATTTTCATTTATTTTTATTTTATTTTACCATTGATTCCAGAGAACTCAAAGATCGACTTTGAAATCGTCAGGTCCAGCGTCTCGTGTGGAAGTGGGGCCGTGGTTGTTCCATTATCGTGTGGAAGGCGAAATTGCCATAACTTTGTCGATCGTCGTCGCCATTATAACCCCAATTCGGAAAGATCTTCGCGGGACGCACAACACATAGATTTGCCAAAGGCGCATCTCGTGGGACCCATCTCATTTAGCTTACCATGGCGGACGAGTTTCATGAGCATAATTTGCAAATCGCGTAAATCTGCGTGGAGCTACTAGATCAATGAGAACGAGTTAAGCGTGCTTGGGTGAGAGCAGTACTATGATGGGTGACTTCTTGGGAAGTCGTCTTGTTGAACCATTTGTTGATGCCCCCCATTTTATTTCCTTTTATTTTTATTTTATTTTACCATTGATTCCGGAGAACTCGGCAAAGGCGAGTCCGAAAACATCATCGATGGGATGCCTCAGATTGAAAAACATGAGCTGTGGGGCCCACTAGGCTGATCTGCGTCTCGTGTGGAGGCCGCACGAAAATTGCCATAACGCGATCATCGATTGATTCGCCATTACAAAAAAAAAATCTGCGGATGCGGATGTCGGTGCATCTAACTCGTATCTCAATTTTGGCTATTTTGAAGGTTTATCGCGGCACAAAATGGTTCTAGATTAGCATAATTTGTGGAAAATCTCCAAGCGGACCGCCACGCCATCACATGAGAACTCATCGCGCATGCTTGGGCAAGCGATCTTATGATGGGTGATCTCATGAGAAGTCATCGTGTTGAACCATCTATTGATGTTGCCCATTTTATTTTCATTTATTTTTATTTTATTTTTGAGAACTTCAGATCGACTCACAGCGTCATCGATGGGATGCCCCTGAGAAAAATAAGAGCCATGGGGACCATCTTCGCTGGTCCCATACGCCTGTGTGGAGACCACGCAGAAATCGACATAACTATGCGCATGATCCTCTGATTCACCATTATGAACCCAATCTAAAAAGATCTCTGTGAGGTGCATGATGCACAGATGTAGCAAAGGCGCATCTGGTGGGACTTGTATCTCCGATTTTGGCTATTTTGCAGCCTTACCGCAGCACGGACGGGTTCCAGATGAGCACAATTTGTAACAAATCTCCAACAGGCGCGACCGCACCAGCACATCAGATCCCATGAAAACTCTTCAGTTAAGCGTGCTTGGGTGAAAGCAGTACTATGATGGGTGATCTCCTGGGAAGTCATCTTGTTGAACCATATGTTGATGTCGTCCACATTATTTCCATTTATTTTTATTTTATTTTATCATTGATGCCAAAGAACTCGGCGATCGACTCTAAAAATGTCATTGATGGGATGTCTCGGACTAAAAAACATGAGTTGTGGGGCCCACTAGGCTGATCCATGCTTCTCGTGCGGAGGTTGCACGAAAATTGACATAACTTCGCTCACGATCGTCCGATTCACCATTATGACCCCAATCCAGAAAGATCTCTGCAGGGTGCATGACGCGTAGATGAGCTCCAGGCACATCTATCTGGACCCGTATCTCTCATTTTGGCTATTTCGAAGCCTTACCATGGCACGAACGCGTTCCACATAAGGACAATTTGTGACAAATCTCCAGCGGGGGTGACCGCACCAGCACACCAGATCCCATGAGAACTCTTCAGTTAAGCATGTTTGGGCAAGAGCAGTACTATGATGGGAGACCTCGTGGAAAGTCATCGTGTTGAAAAATTTGTTGATGCCGCCGATTTTATTTCCTTTTATTTTTATTTTATTTTACCATTGACGATGGAGAACTCGGAGATCGACTCCGAAAATTTCATCAATGGGATGCCTCAACTAAAAAAACGGGACCCGTGGTGATCCGGCGCATCTTGTCGAAGCGGAAATTACCAATACCGTGCAATCATCGATTCTATGACCCCAATCCGGAAGATCTGTGGGCCACATGTCAAACAAATGAGCCATAGGTGCATCTGGCGGGACCCATATTTCTATTTGAGCCTTATCGCATGTATGGGTTCCATAAGATTTCAATCTCAATGAAACGAGATCCATGAGAACTCTTGATTAAGCGAGCATGGGAAGCGATATATGATAGGTGACCTCCTGGGAATTTGTCACGTTGAACCATCTGTTGATTATGCCCATTTTATTTCATTTTATTTTTACTTTATTTTACTATTGACACCAGAGAACTCGGCGATCGACTCCGAAACTGTCGTCAATGAGATGCCTCAGACTGAAAAACACGAGCCGTAGGGCCCACATAGTTGATCCATGTGTCTCATGTGGAGGCTGCATGAAAATCACCATAACTTCATGCACGATCATTTGATTCACCGTTAGGACCCCAATTCGGAAAGATCTCCACAGGGCGTATTATGTGCAAATGAGCCAAAGGCGCATCTGGCGGGACCCTATCTCCGATTTTGACTATTTTGAAGCCTTACCGCTGCACACACGAGTTCGGCATGAGCACAATTTGCGGAAAATTTCCAGCGGGCGTGACCACAACAGCACACCAAATCACATGAGAACTCTTCAGTTAAGCGTTCTTGGGCGAGAGCAGTACTATGATGGGTGATCTCGTGGGAAGTTGTCGTGTTGAATCATCTGTTGATGCCGCCCATTTTATTTTCTTTTATTTTTATTTTATTTTATCATTGATGATGCAGAACTCGAAGTTCAACTCTGAAAAAGTCATCGATGGGATGTCTCAGACTAAAAAACATGACCCATGGGGTTCACGCGACTGATACGCGCATCTTGTGCGGAGGCAATAGGGAAATTGCCATAACTTCATGCATGATCATCTGATTCATCATTATTACCCCTATCTGGAAAGATCTACGAGGCGATGAGCGGTCAGGTATCTATCTGTGGAACCCATATCTCGATTTTGGCTATTTTGAAGCCCTTGCAGGTGGCGTCTGGGTTCCTCATGAGCACAATTTACGGTAAATCTCCAGCGGGCGTGACCACACCAGAACACCAGATCACATGAGAACTCTTCAACTAAACGTGCTTGGGTGAGAGTAGTACTATGATGGGTGACCTCTTAGGAAGTCGTCGTGTTGAACCGTCTATTGATACCGCCCATTTTATTTCATTTTATTTTTATTTTATTTCTTGTTGGCCTTGAGAACTTCGGCGATTGACTCTGAAACCATCGATGGGATGCCTCTGAAAAACATGAGCATTAGCTGATCCGGCTCATCTCGGGCAAAATCGCCATAACTTCGCTTTAATCATTCGTTATGACCCCAATTTGGAAAGATCTCATGGGGATGTAAAGGTGCATTTGGTGGAACCCGTATCTCCAATTTTGGCTATTCTGATGCCTTACCACGGCACGTACGAGTTCTGCATGAGCATAATTTATGGCAAATCTCTAGCAGACATGACCGCAACAGCACACCAGATCACATGAGAACTCTTCAGTTAAGCATGCTTGGGCGAGAGCAGTACTATGACGGGTGACCTCTAGGGAAGTCGTCACGTTGAACCATCTATTGATGCCACCCATTTTATTTCCATTTATTTTTATTTTATTTTACCATTGACGCCGGAAAACTCGAAGATTGACTACGAAACCGTCGTCGATGGGATGCCTCGATGGACATGAGGTGCCCACATTGTTGATCCGCACATCGTGTGGAAATTACAAAATGCCATAACTTCATGCGATCTAATTAATTATAACCTCAATCCGGAAAGATCTCCGCGGAGGGCACAACGTGCAGATTTGCCAAAGGGGCATCTCATGGGATCCGTATCTTTGATTTTGGCTATTTTGAAGCCTTACCGTGGCACGGATGAGTTTCACATGAGCACAATTTGTGGCAAATCTCTAGCGGGCACGACCACACCAGCACACCATATCCCTTGAGAACTCTTCAGTTAAGCGTATTTGGGTGAGAGCAGTACTATGATGGGTGACCTCTTGGGAAGTCGTCGTGTTGAACTACCTGTTGATGCCGCCCATTTTATTTTCATTTAATTTTATTTTATTTTACCATTGACGCCACAGAACTCGAAGATCGATTCCAAAAATATCGTCGATGGGATGCCTCGAACTTAAAAACACGAGCCATGGGTCCCACGAGGCTGATCCGCATGTCTCGTGTGGAGGCCGTAAGGAAATCTCCATAACTTCGTGCATGATCGTTTGATTCACCATTATAGCCCCAATCCCGAAAGATCTCGTGGGCGGCGTCTGATGAGCCATAAGTATGGCGAACCGATCTCCGATTTATTTTGAAAGCCTTGCAGCGGATGGGTTCCGCATGAGCACAATTTGCAGCAAATCACCAGTGGAGGCACCAGCACACCAGATCGCATGAGAACTCTTCAGTTAAATGTGCTTGGGCGAGAGTAGTACTATGATGGGTGACCTTCTGGGAAGTCATCGTGTTGAACAATCTATTGATGCTGCCCATTTTATTTCCTTTTATTCTTATTTTATTTTTCCGTTGGACGGAGAACTTTGGTGACTCAGAATAGAAAACATGAGTCATGGGGCCTCCCAGCATCGTGGGGGGGAGCGTGAAAATCGCCATAACTTCGTGCATAATCATCCGATTTGCCATTATGCCACCAATCCGAAAAGATCTCCGCGGGGCACATGATGCGCGGATGAGCCTCATGTGCATCTAGCGGGACATGTATCTCCGATTTTGGCTAGTTCAAAGCCTTACTGCAGCACGAATAGGTTTCACATGAGCACAATTTATGAAAACTCTCCAATGGGCGTGACCGCACCAGCACACCAGATAACATGAGAACTCTTCAATTAAGCATGCTTGGGCAAGAGTAGTACTATGATGGGTGACCTCCTAGGAAGTTGTCGTGTTAAATAAACTGTTGATGCCGCCCATTTTATTTCCATTTATTTTTATTTCATTTTATCGTTGATGCCGGAGAACTCAACAATCGACTCCGAAAACATTGTAAATGGGATGCCTCGGACTGAAAATTGTGAGTCGTGGGGCCCATGCAGAAATCACTATAACTTCGTGCACGATTGTCCAGTTCGTCATTATAACCCCAATCCGGAAAGATCTCTGCAGGGCACACAATGCGCAGATGAGCCACAGACGCATCTAGTGAGACCCGTATCTCCAATTTCGGCTATTTTGAAGCCTTACAGCGGAACATATGGGTTCTCCATGAGCACAATTTATGGCAAAGCTCCAACGCGAGTGGACGCACCAGCACACCAGATCCCTTGAGAACTATTCAGTTAAGCGTGCTTGGGCGAGAGCAGTACTATGATGGGTGACTTTGGCCATCTGTTGATGCCTCCTATTTTATTTCCTTTTATTTTTATTTTATTTTATCATTGACGTCAGAGAACTCGGCGATCGACTCCGAAAATGTTATAGATGGGATGCCTCGAACTGAAAAACACGATTCATGGAGCCCACGTGGCCTTTCTACGCATCTTGTGGAGGCCGCACGAAAATCGCTATAACTTCGCGCATAATCATCTAGTTCGCCATTATAACCCACATATAGAAAGATCTTTGCGGGGCACACAACACATAGATGATCCACATGCGCAACTAGCGGGACCCGTATCTCTAATTCGGCTATTTCAAAGCCTTATCATGGAACGTATAGCTTCTGCATGAGCATAATTTGTGGCAAAGCTCCAACGGGTGCGACCGTACAAGCACACTGGATCCCATGAGAACTATTCAGTTAAGCTTGCTTGGGCGAGAGCAATACAATGATGGGTGATCTCCTGGGAAGTCTTCGTGTTGAACTACCTATTGATGACACTCATTTTATTTCCTTTTATTTTTATTTTATTTTATCGTTGATGCTGGAGAACTCGGTGATCGACTCCGAAAATGTTGTCGATGGGATGCCTCGGACTGAAAAACACAAGCTGTGGGGCCCACACAGTTGATCCGCTTGTCTCATGTGTAGGCCGCACGAAAATCACCATAACTTCACGCACGATCGTCTGATTCGCAATTATGATCCCAATCCAAAAAAATCTTCGTGGGGTGCACGACACGCAGATGTGCTGCAGGCGCATCTAGCGGGACTTGTATCTCCGATTTTGGCTAGTTCGAAGCCTTATCGCGACACGAACGAGTTTCACATGAGCACAATTTGCGGCAAATTTCTAGCAGGTGCGGCCGCACCAGCACACCAGATCCTATGAGAACTCTTCAGTTAAGCGTGCTTAGGCGAGAGCAGTACTATGATGGGTGACCTTCTGGGAAGTCGTCATGTTGAACCATCTATTGATGCCGCCCATTTTATTTTCTATTATTTTTATTTAATTTTACCATTGACGCCACAAATCTTGGCGATCGACTCTGAAAATGTCGTAGATGGGATGCCTTAGACTGAAAAATACGAGCCGTTGGGCCCATGAGGCTGATCCGCACGTCTCGTGTGGAGGCTGCACAGAAATCGCCATAACTTCGTGCATGATAGTCTAATTCTCCATTATGACCCCAATCCGTAAAGATCTTCGTGGGGCACATGACACGCATATGTGTTAAAGGTGTATCTGGCAGGATTGGCGATTTTGAAGCCTTACCGCGGCACGGACGGGTTCCGCATGAGCACAATTTGCAAGAAATCTCCATCAGGCGCGACCGCATCAGCACACCAGATCACATGAGAACTCTTCTGTTAAGCATGCTTGGGCAAGAGCAGTACTATGATAGAAGACCTCTTGGGAAGTCATCGTGTTGAAAATTCTATTGATGCCGCTCATTTTATTTTCTTTTATTTTTATTTTATTTTACCGTTGACGTCATAGAACTCGGAGATCGACTCTGAAATTATCGTTGATGGGATGCTTCGGACTGAAAAAGATGAGCCGTGGGGCCCACGTGTCTGATCCGCTCATCTCATGTGGAGGCCGCACGAAAATTGACATAACTTCACGCACGATCTTTCGATTCGCCAATATGACCCCAATCCAAATAGGTCTTCACGGGGACGATGCACGAGATGGTAAGCGTCTAGGACTATCTTGATTTTAGCTATTTGAAGCCTTACCGGCATGGGCGGGTTTGGATAAGCACAATTTGGTAAATCTCTTTGCGAACACCGCACCGACACGGATCCATGAGAACTCTTTAGTTAAGCATGCTTGGGCGAGAGCAGTATTATAATGGGTGACCGCCTGGGAAGTCGTCATGTTAAACTATTTATTGATGCCGCCCATTTTATTTCCTTTTAATTTTATTTTATTTTACCATTGACGCCGGAGAACTCGGCGATCGACTCCAAAAATGTCATTAATGGGATGCCTCGGAATGAAAAAAATGAGCTGTGGCGACCATGCGACTAATCTGCGCATCTCGTGTGGATGCCGCATAGAAATCGTCATATCTTCATGCACGATTGTCCGATTAGCCATTATGACCCATATCCGCAAAGATCTCTGCGGGGGGCACGACTCGCAGATAAGCCGCATGGCATATGGCAGGACCCGTATCTCCGATTTCGACTATTACGAAGCCTTACCGCGACACTGACAGATTCCACATGGCACAATTTGCGGCAAATCTCCAGCGGGGGCGACCGCACTAGCACACCATATCCCATGAAAACTATTCAGTTAAGCGAGCTTGGGCGAAAGCAGTACTATGATGGGTGACCTTTTGGGAAGTCGTCGTGTTCAACCATCTATCGATGTCGCCCATTTTATTTCCTTTTATTTTTATTTAATTTTATCATTGACACTGGAGAACTCGGCGATCGACTTGAAAATGTTGTAGATGGGATGCCTCAGACTAAAAAACATGAGCCGTGGAGCTCACATGGCTAATCTACGCATCTCGTGTGGAGGTCGCATGAAAATCGCCATAACTTTACTTATGATCATCCGATTTGCCATTATGACCCCAATCCAGAAAGATCTCCACGGGGCGCACGACGCGCAGATGTGCCAAAGGCGCATTTAGCTGGACCCGTATCTCGATTTTGGCTATTTCAAAGCCTTCGTAACGCGTCACGGGTTCGCATGAGCGCAAATCTCCAGCGGCCGCAGCACCGGCCTGATCACATGAGAACTCTTCAGTTAAATGAGCTTGGGCGAGAATAGTACTATGATGGGTGACCTCTTGGAAGTCGTCATGTTAAACTATCTGTTGATGCTGCCCGTTTTATTTCATTTTATTTTTATTTTATTTTGCCGTTGACACCGGAGAACTCGGTGATCGACTCTGAAATCGTCGTCGATGAGATGCCTTAGACTGAAAAACACGAGCCGTGGATCCCACGCAGTTGATCCGCGCATCTCGTACGGAGGTTGCATGAAAATTGCCATAACTTCATGCACGATCGTCCGATTCGCCATTATGACCCGAATCCGAAAAGATCTTTGCGGGGCGCACAACGCGCAGATATGCCAAAGGCGCATTTGGGAAGACTCGTATCTCTGATTTTGGCTATTTCAAAGCCTTACCGTGGCACGTACCGGTTCCGTATGAGCACAATTTGCGACAATTCTCTAGCAGGCACAAACGCAATAGCACACCATATCACATGAGAACTCTTCATTATGCGTGCTTGGGCGACAACAGTACTATGATGGGTGACCACCTGGGAAGCCGTCACGGTGAACCAACTATTGATGCCACCCATTTTATTTTCATTTATTTTTATTTTATTTTACCATTGATGCCAGAGAACTCGAAGATCGACTCTGAAATCGTCCGTTCGCCGTCATGTGGAAGCCGGGCTAGCGGTTGATCCATCGTGGGAAAATTGCCATAACTTTGTGCACGATCGTCCGAATCGCCATTATAACCCCAATTCGAAAAGATCTCCGTGGGACGTACGACACATAGATTTGCCAAAGGCGCATCTCGTGGGACCCACATCTCCGATTTCGGCAATTTCGAAGCCTTACCGTGGCACGGACGAGTTTCGCATGAGCATAATTTGCGGCAAATCTGTAGTAGGAGCTATCGCACCAGCACACTAGATCCAATGAGAACACTTCAGTTAAGCGTGCTTGGGCGAGAGCAGTATTATGATGCGTGACTTCTTGGGAAGTCGTCTTGTTGAACCATTTGTTGATGCCCCCCATTTTATTTCCTTTTATTTTTATTTTATTTTACCATTGATTCGAGAACTTCGGCGAGTCCGAAAACATCATCGATGGGATGCCTCAGATTGAAAAACATGAGCTGTAGGGCCCACTAGGCTGATCCGCACGTCTCGTGTGGAGGCCGCACGAAAATTGCCATAACTTCGAGCACGATCATCTGATTCGCCATTACGACCCCAATTCAGAAAAATCTCTGCGGGGCGCACGACGTGCAGATGTGCCAAAGGTGCATCTGGCAGAACTCGTATCTCCGATTTTGGCTATTTTGAAGGTTTATCGCGGCACAAAATGGTTCTAGATTAGCATAATTTGTGGAAAATCTCCAACGGGCGCGACCGCAATAGCACGCCAGATCACATGAGAACTCATCAGTTAAGCATGCTTGGGCAAGAGCAGTACTATGATGGGTGATCTCGTGAGAAGTCATCGTGTTGAACCATCTATTGATGTTGCCCATTTTATTTTCATTTATTTTTATTTTATTTTACCATTGACGCTGTAGAACTCAGAGATTGACTCTGAAAACGTCATCGATGGGATGCCTCAGACTGAAAAAATAAGAGCCATGGGGCCCATCTTTCTTGGTCCGCCGTCTTGTGGAGCAAGCATATAACTATGTGCATGATCCTCTCGATTCACCATTATGAATCTAAAAGATCTCTGAGGTGCATGCACGTGAGATGTAGCAAAGCGTATCTGGTGGGACTTGTATCTCCGATTTTGGCTATTTTGCAGCCTTACTGCAGCACGGACGGGTTCCAGATGAGCACAATTTGTAACAAATCTCCAATAGGCGTGACTGCACCAGCACATCAGATCCCATGAAAACTCTTCAGTTAAGTGTGCTTGGGTGAAAGCAGTACTATGATGGGTGATCTCCTGGGAAGTCATCTTGTTGAACCATATGTTGATGTCGTCCACATTATTTCCATTTATTTTTATTTTATTTTATCATTGACGCCAAAGAACTCGGCGATCGACTCCGAAAATGTCATCGATGGGATGTCTCGGACTAAAAAACATGAGTTGTGGGGCCCACTAGGCTGATCCATGCTTCTCGTGTGGAGGTTGCACGAAAATTGACATAACCGTTGCGTCGTCGTCCATTATGACCCCAATCGTAAAGATCTGCGGGGTGCATGGCGTAGATGAGCTCCAGGCACATCTATCTGGACCCGTATCTCTCATTTTGGCTATTTCGAAGCCTTACCATGGCACGAATGCATTCCACATGAGGAAAATTTGTGACAAATCTCCAGCGGGGGTGACCGCACCAGCACACCAGATCCCATGAGAACTCTTCAGTTAAGCGTGTTTGGGCAAGAGCAGTACTATGATGGGAGACCTCATGGAAAGTAGTCGTGTTGAAAAATTTGTTGATGCTGCCGATTTTATTTCCTTTTATTTTTATTTTATTTTACCATTGACGATGGAGAACTCGGAGATCGACTCCGAAAATTTCATCAATGGGATGCCTCGAACTAAAAACATGACCCATGTAGCCCGTGGCGATCTTGCTTGCGAGCGAGAAATTAATACTTCATGCACGATCATCTGATTCACCATTATGACCCCAATCCGGAAAGATCTATGTGGGCCACATGTCAAGCAGATGAGCCATAGGTGCATCTGGCGGGACCCATATCTCCGATTTCGGCTATTTCAAAGCCTTATCGCAGCACGTACGGGTTTTGCATAAGCAAAATTTGCGCCAAATCTCCAACAAGCGTGACTGCACCAGCACACCAGATCCCATGAGAACTCTTCAATTAAGCGAGCATGGGCGAGAGCAGTATTATGATAGGTGACCTCCTGGGAATTTGTCGCGTTGAACCATCTGTTGATTATGCCCATTTTATTTCATTTTATTTTTACTTTATTTTACTATTTGATGGAGAACTTCGACTCAAGCGTCATCAATGAGATGCCTCAGACTGAAAAACATGAGCCATAGGGCCCACATAGTTGATCCATGTGTCTCATGTGGAGGCTGGATTAAAGTCACCATAACTTCATGCAAGATCGTTTGATTCACCGTTATGACCCCAATTTGGAAAGATCTCCACAGGGCGTGTTACGTGCAAATGTGCCAAAGAGCGCATCTGGCGGGACCCGTATCTCCGATTTTGACTATTTTGAAGCCTTACCGCTGCACACACGAGTTCCGCATGAGCACAATTTGTGGAAAATTTCCAGCGGGTGTGACCACAACAGCACACCAAATCACATGAGAACTCTTCAGTTAAGCGTTCTTGGGCGAGAGCAGTACTATGATGGGTGATCTCATGGGAAGTTATCGTGTTGAATCATCTGTTGATGCCGCCCATTTTATTTTCTTTTATTTTTATTTTATTTTATCATTGATGATGCAGAACTCGAAGTTCAACTATGAAAAAGTCATCGATGGGATGTCTCAGACTAAAAAACATGACCCGTGGGGTTCACGTGATTGATACGCGCATCTTGTGTGGAGGCAATAAGGAAATTGCCATAACTAAGCGTGCGATCATCGATCATTATTACCCTATGGAAAGATCTACGAGCATACGATGAGCGGTCGGTAGGCTATCTCGCGGAACCCATATCTCTGATTTTGGCTATTTCGAAGCTTTACCGTGGCACGTACGGGTTCCTCATGAGCACAATTTACGGTAAATCTCCAGCGGGCACGACCACACCAGATCACATGAGAACTCTTCAGCTAAACGTGCTTGGGTGAGAGTAGTACTATGATGGGTGACCTCTTAGGAAGTTGTCATGCTGAACCGTCTGTTGATACCGCCCATTTTATTTCATTTTATTTTTATTTTATTTTACTGTTGACACCAGAGAACTCGGCGATTGACTCTGAAACCGTCGTCGATGGGATGCCTCGGGGCCGCGACATGGGGCCACGGTGATCCTCATCTCGTCTGGCACAAAATTGCCATAACACACAATCTTCTGATTCATCGTTATGACCCCAATTTGGAAAGATCTCCATGACAGCAGATGTGCCAAGGTGCATTGGTGGAACTGGTATCTCAATTTTGGCTATTCGATGCCTTTGTCACGAGTTACGCATGAGCATAATTTGTGGCAAATCTCTAGAACGACATGGCAGCACATCACAGAACTCTTGATTAAGCATGCTTGGGCGAGCGATCTTATGGCGGGTGACCTCCAGGGAAGTCATCACGTTGAACCATCTATTGATGCCACCCATTTTATTTTCATTTATTTTTATTTTAGTTTACCATTGACGCCGGATAACTCGAAGATTGACTACGAAACCGTCGTCGATGGGATGCCTCGGACTGAAAAACATGAGCCGTGGGGTTGATCCGCGCATCTCGTGTGGAAGCTGAACAAAAATTGCCTTAACTTCATGCACGATCATCTAATTCGCCATTATAACCTCAATCCGGAAAGATCTCCACGGAGGGCACAACGTGCAGATTTGCCAAAGGGGCATCTCATGGGATCCGTATCTTTGATTTTGGCTATTTTGAAGCCTACCGTGGTAACGCGGATGAGTTTCACATGAGCACAATTTGGCAAATATCTAGCGAACGCGACCACCAACACCAGATCCCTTGAGAACTCTTCAGTTAAGCGTGCTTGGGTGAGAGCAGTATTATGATGGGTGACCTCTTGGGAAGTCGTCGTGTTGAACTATCTGTTGATGCCGCCCATTTTATTTTCATTTAATTTTATTTTATTTTACCATTGACGCCACAGAACTCGGAGATCGATTCCAAAAATATCATCGATGGGATGCCTCTGACTGAAAAACACAAATCGTGGGGCCCACTAGGCTGATCCGTACGTCTCGTGTGGAGGCCTCACGAAAATAGCCATAACTCTGCGCACAATCGTCTAATTCGTCATTATGACCCCAATCCAGAAAGATCTCTGTGGGGCGCACAACACGCAGATGTGCCAAAAGTGCATCTGGCTGGACTCGTATCCCTGATTTCAGTTATTATGAAGCCTTACCACCGCATAGACAAGTTCTGCATGAGCATAATTTGTGGCGAAGGCGATTTCCGTGCGGTCTCCACACGAGTCATGCAAACATTTTATTTTCTTTTATTTTTATTTTATTTTACCATTGATGCTGGAGAAATCGAAGATCGACTCCGAAAACATCGTCGATGGGATGCCTCGGACTGAAATACACAAGTCGTGGGGCCCACTCTACTGATCCGCATGTCGGAGTACCGGATATAAGTTTGTGGACGATTGTCCGATTCACCATTATGACCCCAATTTGGAAAGATATTCGCAGGGCGCACGATACGTAGATGAGCCGTGCATGCATCTAGTGGAAACGTATCTCCGATTTCAGCTAGTTTGAAGCCTTACTGCGGCACGTATAGGTTGCACATAAGCATAATTTACAGAAAATATCCAACGAGCGCGATCGCACCAGCACACCAGATCCTATGAAAACTTTTCAGTTAAGTGTGCTTGGGCGAGAGCAGTACTATGATGGGTGACCTCCTCAGAAGTCATCATGTTGAACCTTCTATTGATGCCACACATTTTATTTCCTTTTATTTATATTTTATTTTAATGTTGACGCTGGAGAACTCGGTGTTTGACTCCGAAAATTTCATCCATTGGATGCCTCAGACTAAAAAAACATGAGCCGTGGTGCCACTGATCCGTCGTCTTGTATGGAAATTGCATTACCATATCACCCCACAATATGATCCCAATCGGAAAGATCTCCACGAGGGCTGTGCGTGTAGATGGCGCGGAATGCGGAGGGACCCATATATCCGATTTTGATGATTTTGAAGCCTTACCGTAGCACAGATGGGTTCCGAATGAGCTCAATTTGCAGCAAATCTCCGGAGAACGCACCGACACGGATCACATGAGAACTCTTCAGTGTGGGCTAGAGCAGTATAATGATGGGTAACCTTCCGAGAAGTCGTATTAAACCATCTGTTGATGCTGCCCATTTTATTTCCGTTTATTTTTATTTTATTTTATCGTTGACATCGGAGAACTCATAGATAATCTCTTAAAACGTCATCGATGGGATGCCTTGGACTGGAAAACATGAGCCGTGGGGCCCACTTGACTGATCCACGCCTCTCTTGTGGAGGCACACAGAAATTTCCATAACTTCACACACAATCATCTGATTTGCCATTATGATCCCAATCTAGAAATATCTCGTAGTCGCATAGCCGGTGATGACCACCAGTGCATCGGTGGGATCATCTACAATTTTGGCTAGTTCGAAGCCTTACTGCGGCACGAACGGGTTCCGCATGAGCATAATTTGCAGAAAGTCTCCAGCGAGAGCGGCTGCATAAACACACCAGATCCTATGAGAACTCTTCCGTTAAGCATGCTTGAGTGAGCGTAATACTATGATGGGTGACCTCTTGGGAAGTCATCGTGTTGAACCATCTGTTGATGCCACCCATTTTATTACCTTTTATTTTATTTTATTTTACTGTTGACGCCGGAGAACTCGATGATCGACTCCAAAAATATCGTTGATGGGATGCCTCGGACTGAAAAACACGTGTCGTGGGCCCACATGGCTAATTCACGCGTCTCGTGTGGTGGCCACACAGAAATCGCCATAAATTCGTGCATGATCTTCCAATTCACCAATATGACCCCAATTCAGAAAGATCTCCATAGGGCGCACGATGCGCAGATGTGCTGTAGGCGCATCTGGCGGGACCGTATCTCTGATTTCAACTTGTTCGAAGCCTTACCGCAGCACAGACGAGTTCCGCATGAGCATAATTTGTGGCAAATCTCTAGCGGGCGCAACCGTACCAGCACACCAAATAACATGAGAACTCTTCAGTTAAGCATGCTTGGGCGAGGTTACCTTGGGAAGTCATCATGTTGAACCATATGTTAATGCCGCCCATTTTATTTCCTTTTATTTTTATTTTTATTTTATTTAACCATAGACGCCAGAGAACTCGGCGATCGACTTCGAAAACGTCATCGATGGGTTGCCTCCGACTGAAAAATAAGAGTTATGGGGCCCTCGATCCCCATCATCTAATGCGGTACGCATGAGAATCAACATAACTTTAACAATCATCCGATTAGCCATTATGACCCCAATCGAAATATCTCGTGGGGCCGTCATGAAATGAGCCAGAGCGTCACGGTGAGACACATATCTCTGATTTTAACTATTTTGAAGCCTTACCGCTGCACCGACGAGTTCCACATAACACAATTTATAGCAAATCTCCAACGGGAGCGACCGCACAAGCACACCAGATCCCATGAGAACTCTTCAATTAAGCGTGCTTGGGCGAAAGCAGTACTATGATAGGTGATCTCTTGGAAAGTCATCGTGTTGAACCATCTGTTGATGCAGCCAGTTTATTTCCTTTTATTTTTATTTTATTTTACCATTGACGTAGGAGAACTTGACAATAGACTCCGAAAATGTCATCGATGGGATGCCTCGACCTAAAAAACAAGACCCGTGGGGCCCACTAGGCTGATCCGCGCATCTCGTGTGGATGTCACACGGAAATCTCCATAACCGGCGCCGATCTTATCCATTATATGATCTGGAAAGTTCTCCGCGTCGGCGTAGATAAACCTGGCGCTCGGCGGACACGTATCTTCGATTTCAACTAGTTCGAAGCCTTACCGCGGCACGGACGGGTTCATCATGAGCACAATTTGCGAAAAGTTTCCTGCGGGAGTGACCGCACCAGCACACCAGATCCTATGAGAACTCTTCAATTAAGTGTGCTCCTGTGACAGCAGTACTATGATGGGTGACCTTCTAAGAAGTGGTCGTGTTGAACCATCTGTTGATGTCGCCCATTTCATTTCCTTTTATTTTTATTTTTATTTATCGTTGATGTCGGGGAACTCGGCAATCGACTGCAAAAACATTATAGATGGGATGCCTCGAACTGAAAAACACATGTCGTGGGGTCCACGTGGCGGTCGTGCGTCTCGCCATAGCGCATGTAAGCCATAACTTCGCGGACGATCATCGATTATGATTATCCGGAAAGATCTCTGAAGCGCCGCGATCGCGTGATGATATCGCGAGCGCATTTGGCATGCGTCCTATCTCCGATTTTGGCTATTTCGAAGCCATACCGCGACACGAATGAGTTTCGCATGAGCACAATTTGCGGCAAATCTCCAGCAGGGGCGACCGCATCTCCACACCAGATCCCATGAGAACTCTTCAGTTAAGCATGCTTGGGCGAGAACAGTGCTATGATGGGTGACCTTTTGGGAAGTCATTGTGTTGAACCATCTGTTGATGCCACCCATTTTATTTCCTTTTAATTTTATTTTATTTTAATGTAGACGCCAGAGAACTCGGTGATCGACTCTGAAAACATTATCGATAGGATGCCTCGATCTGAAAAACACGTGCTGCGGGGTCCACAGGCGTCCGTGCATCTCGTGGAGGTATGAAAAATGACATAATTTCTCGCGGGATCATCGATTCGCCATTATGACCCCAATCTGGAAAGATCTTTGCGGGGTGCGATGTGCGGATGAGTCGGCGCATCTGGCGAGACCATCTTGATTTCTATTTCAAATCCTTACCGTGACATGGGCGGGTTTAGCATGAAACACAATTTGTGGCAAATCTCCGGCGGCGACCGCGCCCAGATCCCATGAGTCTCTTCAGTTATGCGTGCTTGGGCGAGAGCAGTACTATGATGGGTGACCTCTAGGGAATTCATCGTGTTGAACCATCTGTTGACGCCGCCCAATTTATTCCTTTTATTTTTATTTTATTTTATCGTTGGGTGGAGAACTTCGAGATCGACTCAAAATATGTCGATGGGATGGCTGGGGCGAAAAACATGAGCCGTAGTGGCATGGGCGATTGCCCATCGTGTGGTGTCGCATGTTCATAACCGTACGATCTTAGATTCACCAATATGACCCCAATGAAAAGATCTCTGCAGGCGCTGCTTGCAGATGTCTTTGAGAGCATGTAGTGGGACTTGTGACTCCAATTTTGGTTAGTTCGAAGACTTACAGTAACGAGTACTTCATGAGCACAATTTGGGGCAATTCTCCAGCAGGTGGGACCGCACTAGCACACCAGATCTTATGAAAACTATTCAGTTAATTGTGTTTGGGCGAGAGCAGTACTATGATGGGTGACCTCCTGAGAAGTCGTCGTGTTGAACCAACTATTGATGGCGCCAATTTTATTTCCTTTTAATTTTTTTTTATTTTATCATTGATGCCGAAGAACTCGGTCATCGACTCAGAAAATGTCGTATATGGGATGCCTCGGACTGAAAAATATGAGTCGTGGGGCCCACGTGGTTGATCCTCGTATTTCGTGTGGAGGCCACACGCGAAATCGACATAACCGCACATGATCGTCCGATTCACCATTATGTCCAAAATCCAAAAAGATCTCTGCAGGGCGCAAAATGTGCAGATGTGCCAAAGCGCATTCTTTGGACGTATCTCGATTTCACTATTTTTTTGCGCTGCGTTCCGCAAGCATAATTTATGGTAAATCTCCAACGGCATGACCACACCAGCACACCTGATCACATGAGAACTCTTCAGTTAAGCGTGCTTGGGCGAGGCAATACTATTATGGGTGACCTCCTACGAAGTCGTCTCGTTGAACTATCTGTTGATACCGCCGATTTTATTTCCTTTTAGTTTTATTTTATTTTAATGTTGATGCCATAGAAATCGACGATCAACCCTGAAACTATCATCGATGGGATGCCTCAGACTGAAAAACACGAGTTGTGGGTCCCCGCGGCGTCGCATCTTGTGCGGAGCGCATAAATCATAACTTCATACGATCGTCCAATTATGATGACCCCCATCCGAAAATATCTCCAGCGGGGCGTCTGAGATGGCCAAAGCGCATCCGGAGGACGTATCTCAATTTGGTTATTTGAAACCTTACGCGCGTGCGGGTTCCATGTGCACAATTTGCGGTAAATCTCCGGCGGTCATTACAGCGCACGGATCACATGAAAACTCTTGATTAAGCATGCTTGCGAAGCGATCTTATGATGGGTGACCTCCTGGGAAGTCGTAGCGTTGAACCATCTGTTGACGTCGCCCATTTTATTTCCATTTATTTTTATTTTATTTTACCATTGACACTGGAGAACTCGATGATTGACTATGAAACCATCGTTGATGGGATGCCACGTACTGAAAAACACAAGCAGTGGGGCCCACGCGGTTGATCCGCGTGTCTTGGGTGGAAGCTATACAAAAATTTCCATAACTTCGTGCACGATTGTTTGATCGCCATTGTGACACCAAACCAGAAAGATCTCTGTGGGGTGCACGATGCGCAGATGTGCTAAAGGCGCATTTGGCGGGACCCGTATCTCAGATTTTAACTATTTTGAAGCCTTACCGTGGCACAGACTGGTTACGCATGAGCATAATTTGGGCAAATCTCCAGCGGGCGTGACCGCACTAGCACACCAGATCACTTGAGAACACTTCAGTTAAGCATTCTTGGGCTAGAGCAGTACTATGATGGGTGACCTCCTGGGAAGTCATTGTGTTGAACCATCTGATGCCACCAATTTTATATCCTTTTATTTTATGTTATTTTATCATTGACAGCGGAGAACTCAACGATCGACTCCGAAATCGTCGTCGATGGTATGCCTCAAACTGAAAAACACGAGCCGTGGAGCCAACATGGCTGATCCACAGGTCTCGTGCGAAGGCCGCACGGAAATCGCCAATCGTGTGATCCGCCATTATGACCCTAATCCAAAAAGATCTCCGTGGGGCACACGACATGTAGATGTACCAAATGCGCATTTGGCGGGACATGTATCACTGATTTCTACTAATTCAAAGCCTTATCGCGGCACGTACTTGTTCCGCTTGAGCTCAATTTTCGACAAATCTCCAATGTGCGTGATCGCAACAGCACACCAGATCACATGAGAACGCTTCAGTTAAGTATGCTTGGGTGAGAACAGTACTATGATGAGTGACCTCCTCGGAAGTCGTCATGTTGAACCATCTGTTGATGCCACCCATTTTATTTTCTTTTTATTTTATTTTATTTTATCATTGATGCTGGAGAACTCGGCAATCAACTACGAAAACATCGTCGATGGGATGCCTCGGACTGAAAAATAGTACCCGTGGGGTCCACGCCATTGATCCGCGCATCTCATGTGGAGGCCGCACAGAAATTTCTAATACTTAGTGCACGATTATCCGATTCGCCATTATGACCCCAATCCGAGAAGATCTTTGTGGGTCGCACGACGAACAGATGAGCCGCAGGTGCATCTTGCGGGAGCCGTATCTCTGGTTTCGGCTATTTCAAAGCCTTACCACGACATGTACAGGTTCCACATAAGCATAATTTGCAATAAATCTTCAGCAGGCGCGACCGCACCAGCACACCAGATCACATGAGAACACTTTAGTTAAGCGTGGTTGGGCGAGAGCAGTACGATGATGGGTGACCTCTTGAGAAGTTGTTGTTTTGAACCATCTTTTGATGCCGCCCATTTTACTTCTTTTTATTTTTATTTTATTTTACTGTTGATGCCGAAAAACTCGATGATCGACTCCAAAAGCGTCGTTGATGGGATGCCTCGGAATGAAAAACATGAGCCATGGGGCCCACGTGCCTGATTCGCGCATCTCGTTTGGAGGCTGCATGGAAATCGCCATAAATTCGTTTATGATCTTCCGATTCACCAATATAACCCCAATCTGAAAAGATCTCTTGGGGTGCACGATGTGCAGATGTGCTGCAGGTGCATCTGGAGGAACTCGTATCTCCAATTTTGGCTAGTTCAAAGTCTTACCGCTGCACAGACAAGTTCCGCATGAGCATAATTTTTGGAAAATCTCTAGCGGGCGCGACCGCACCAGGACACCAGATCACATGAGAACTCTTCAGTTAAGCGTGCTTAGGTGAGAGCGGTATTATGATGGGTGACGTCGAAAGTCGTGTTGAACCATCTATTGATGTCGTCCATTTTATTTATTTTTATTTTTACTTTCTTTTACCATTGACGCCAGAGAACTCAGAGATCGACTTCGAAAACGTCGTCGATGGCATGCCTCAGACTGAAAAACATGAGTCATGGGGCCCACTAGGCTGATCCGCGCATCTCATGTAGAGGCTGCATGACAATCACCATAACTTCATGCACGATTGTCTGATTCGCCATTATGACCAATCTGGAAAGATCTCCGTGGGACACACGTCACGCAGATGAGCCGCAGGCGCATCTAGTGGGACATCTATCTCCTATTTTGGCTATTTCGAAGCCTTACCACGGCACGGACGGGTTCCACATGAGCAAAATTTACGGCAAATCTCTAGCGGGGGCAACCGCACCAGCACACCAGATCCCATGAGAACTCTTCAGTTAAGCGTGTTTGGGCGAGACCAATACTATGATGGGTGACCTCTTGGGAAGTCATTGTGTTGAACCATCTATTGATGCCGCCCATTTTATTTCCATTTATTTTTATTTTATTTTACCGTTGACGCTGGAGAACTTGGTGATCGACTCGGAAAATGTCATTGATGGGATGCCTCGGACTGAAAAATACAAGCTGTGGGACCCACATGGCTGATCCGCGCATCTCGTGTAGAGGCCGCACGAATATCATTATAACTTCACGCACGATCGTCCGATTATGACCCTAATCGAAAGATCTCTGGGTGCCGGCAGATGTGAGAGAAGCGCATCTGGTGGGACCATATCTCCGATTTTTGGCTATTTTGAAGCCTTACCGGCGGCGCGTCGGCTTCTTGTGCAATTCTGAAAATTCCTGGCGGTGCGACCATAACAGCGGATCACAGAACTCTTGATTAAGTGTGCAGCGATTCGATGCGAGCTCCTTGGAATTCGTCACGTTGAACCATCTATTGATGTCGCCTATTTTATTTCTATATATTTTTATTTTATTTTACCATTGACGCTGGAGAAATCGGCAATCGACTCCGACAACGTCATCGATGGGATGCCTCGGACTTAAAAACACGAGTCGTGGGGCCCACGCGGGTGATCCGCGTGTCTCGTGTGGAGGCCACACATAAATCACCATAATTTTGTGCACAATCATCAAATTCACCATTATGACCCCAATCCAAAATGATCTCCGCGGGGCGCACGATGCGTAGATGGCCAAAAGTAGATCTGGCGGGAGCCATATCTCTGATTTCAGCTATTTCGAAGCCTTACCGTGATACGGACGGGTTCCACATGAGCATAATTTGCGGCAAATCTTTAACGGGGGCGACCGCACCAACACACCAGATCTCTTGAGAACTCTTCAGTTAAGCGTGCTTGGGCAAGATCAGTACTATGATAGGTGACCTCTTGGGAAGTCATCATGTTAAACAATCTATTGATTCCGCCCATTTTATTTTCTTTTATTTTTATTTTATTTTATCATTGACGTCGCAGAACTCAGTGATCGACTCTGAAAATGTCATCGATGGGATGCCTCGGACTGAAAAACACGGGTCGAGGGGACCACGCGGCTGATCTGGTCATCTAATTTGGAGGCCACACGAAATTCTCCATAACTTTGTGCATGATCGTTTGATTCGCCATTATGACCACAATCCAAAAAGATCTCTGACACTACTAGCCAAAGGCATCGCGGGATGTATCTCTAATTGGCTATTTTGAAGCCTTATCAGCGGTGAGCGGGTTCCATGAGCCTTTGCGGTAAATTTACATCGAGCTCGACCCGGCCACGGATCAAGAGAACTCTTGATTATCGTGCTTAGGCGATTATGATGGGTGATCTCTTGGGAAGTCGTCATGTTGAACCATCTATTGATGCCGCCCATTTTATTTCCTTTTATTTTTATTTCTTTTTACCATTGATGTCGGAGAACTCGGCGATCGACTCCGAAAATGTCATCGATGGGATGCCTCGGACTAAAAAACACGAGCCATGGGGCCCACTCGACTAATCCACGTGTCTCGTGTGGAGGCCACACAGAAATCATCATAACTTTGTGCATGATCGTCCAATTTGCAAATATGACCCCAATCTAGAAAGATCATTGAGCGCATAACGCGGGATGAGCATGCACGGGTCTATCTCTTATTTTGGGTAGTTTGAAGCCTTTACCATGGTACGAAGGGGTTCCGCTTGAGCACAATTTGTGGAAAATCTCCCATGAGCGTGACCGTACTAGCACACTAGATCCCATGAGAACTCTTCAATTAAGCGTGCTTGGGTGAGCAGTATTATGATGGCTGACCTCCTAGGAAGTCGTTGTGTTGAACCATCTGTTGATGCCGCGCATTTTATTTCCTTTTTTTGTATTTTATTTTAACGTTGATGCCGGAGAACTTGGCGTTCGACTCCAAAAATGTCATCGATGGGATACCTCGGACTAAAAAACATGAGTCGTGGGGCACACTAGGATGATCCACACGTCTCGTGTGGAGGCCGCACGGAAATCGCCATAACTTTGCACAAAATCGTCCCATTTGCCATTAGTACCCCAATCAGAAAGATCTTGAGCGGCGTGGCGTAGATATCTGGGCATCTGGCGGGACCATCTCTATTTGACAATTTTGAAGCCATACCACTGAGCGGGTTTCACATGAGCATTTTGCGGCAAATCTCCGGTGACGCGCTTCCAGATCCATGAGAATTCTTGATTAACGTGCGAGGCGATCTATGATGGGTGATCTCACGGGAAGTCATCGTGTTGAACCATCTATTGATGCCCCATTATATTTCCTTTTATTTCTATTTTATTTTATGGATGCGAGAACTGAGATCGACTCATGTCGATGGGATGCCTCAGAGTGAAAAATACGAGTCATGGGGCTCTTACTATCAAGTGTCTATGTCGGAATTGCAATAACTTCACGCACGGTCGTACGATTCGCCATTATGACCCCAATCCAGAAAGATCTCCGTGGGACACACATCGCGTAGATGAGCCACAGACACATCTGGCAGGACACGTATCTCCGATTTTGGCTATTTTAAAATCTTATCTTGGCACGAACGCGTTCCTCATCGCACAATTTGCAGCAAATCTCTAACGGGAGCAACCACACAAGCACACGGATCCCAGAACTCTTGATTAAGCGTGCTTGGCGAAAGCGGTATGATGATGGCGTTGAACCATTTGATACAACCAACATGGCGTAGGATGCCGCAGTGACTCAACTCATCTCATGTGGATCTTTGCGATCGCCATAAATTCACGCACAATCCCCTAATTCGCCAATATGACCCCAATCCGGAAAGATTTGCGGCACGACCAGATGTCGCGGCATCGAGTTGGACATGTATCTCGATTTTGGCTATTTGAAGCTTACGAACATCTGGGTTCGGATGAGCTCTCAATTCGGCATCTCCGGCGACCCTTGATACAAATCCTTGAGAACTCTTCAGTTAAGCTTGCTTGGGCGAGAGGAGCACTATAATGGGTGACTTCTTGGGAAGTTGTCGTGTTGAATGATCTGTTGATGCCGCCCATTTTATTTCCTTTTATTTTTATTTTATTTTGCTGTTGACACCGCAGAACATGGAGATTGACTGTGAAAATGTCATTGATGGGATGCCTTGGATTGAAAAACACGAGTCATGGGCCGCGATCATCTCATGTGCCATAAATCGCATAACTTCATGCACGTCGTCCGATTCGCAATACAACAATGGAAAGATCTATAGATGTGCAAATTGTCTGGCGGGACTCGTATCTCCGATTTATTTTGAAGACTTGCGCGCGGGCCGGGTCTCGCGAGCACAATTTGCGAGAAAATCTCCGGCGGTGCGGCCTCGCACGATCACATGAGAACTCTTGATTAAGCGTGCTTGGCGAGAAACAATCTTATGATGGGTGATCTCCTGGAAGTCGTCGTGTTGAACCATTTGTTGATGCCGTTCATTTTATTTCCTTTTATTTTTATTTTATTTTACCATTGAAGCCAGGGAACTCGACGATCGACTCCGAAAATGTTGTTGATGGGATGCCTTGGACTGAAAACACGAGCCGTGGGGCCCACACGGCTGATCTGCATATCTCGTGTGAAGGCCGCACGAAAATCACCATAACTTCGTGCATGATCATCCGATTTGCCATTCTGACTCCAATCCGGAAAGATCTCTGTGGGATGCACAATGCGCAGATGAGCCACAGTCACATATGGCGGGACCCGTATCTCCAATTTTGGCTATTTCGATGCCTTACCGCGACACAGACGGGTTCCGCATGAGCACAATTTGCTGCAAATCTCTAGCAGGTGCGACCGCACCAACATTCCAGATCACATGAGAACTCTTCAGTTAAGCGTGCTTGGGTGAGAGCAATACTATGATGGGTGACCTCCTGGGAAGTTGTCATGTTGAACCATTTGTTGATGCCGCCCATTTTATTTCATTTTTTTGGCGCCAGAATTGGCGATCGACTCAAAACATCGGCGATGAGATGCCGGGAAAACCGACCCACTACGGCGATCCGGTGTCGTCAGGCGAAATCGCCATAACTTTGCGCATGATCGTCTGATTTGCCATTATGATCTCAATCCGGAAAGATATCCGTGGGGCACATGATGCACGGATGAGCCATAGGCGCATCTGGCGGGACCCGTATATCTGACTTTGGCTATTACGGATCTTTACCATGGCGGGTTCCAGATGAGCACAATTTGCAGCAAATCTCCCGGGGAGGCGACCGCACACCATCCGAACTCTTCATTTAAGCGAGCTTGGGTGAGAGCAATACTATGATGGGTGACCTCCTGAGAACTCGTCGTGTTGAACCATCTGTTGATGCTTCCCATTTTATTTCCTTTTATTTCAATTTATTTTATCATTGTCCTCGGAGAACTCGGCGATCGACTCCGAAAACATCGTATATGGGATGTTTCGAACTGAAAAACACAAGTCGTGGGACCCGGTAAAGCGTGTATCGTGTATGGAGGGCGAAAATTGCCATAACATCATGATCTTGATTAGCCATTATGACCCCAATCAGAAAGATCTCCAGCTCATGGCGTAGATGAGCTGCGGGGACATCTATTCGTATATTGATTTTAAAAGCCTTGCAGGTGCGTGGGTTCGCATGAGCACAATTTGCGAAAAATTTCAGCGTGACCACACCTACACATTAGATCCCATGAGAACTATTTAGTTAAGAGAGCTTGGGGGAGAGCAGTACTATGATGGGTGACCTCTTGGGAAGTCGTGGTGTTGAACCATCTATTGATGCCGCCAATTTCATTTCCTTTGATTTTTATTCTATCATTAACGCTCGAGATCTCGGCGACTGACTCCGAAAATGTTGTAGATGGGATGCCTTCAAATGAAAAACATGAGATGGGGCCCCTGATCCATCTGGTACAATCACAATAACTTTGTACGATCGTCGATTCGCCATTATGACCCCAATTAAAGATCTCCAGCGCACCGCGCGGATGAACAGATCTGGGGACTCATATATCCGATTTGACTATTTGAAGCCTTAGCGCATGGGCGGTTACGCATGAGCAATTTCGGCAAATCTTCAGCGGGCACTACCACACCAGCACACAAGATCACATGTTGAACCATCTGTTGATGCCGCCCATTTTATTTTTATTTATTTTTATTTTATTTTACCGTTAACACCACAGAGCTTGGAGATTGACTCTGAAAATGTCATCGATGGGATGCCGCGGCGAGTCGTGAGGCCTAGCATCTCGTCGGAAGCAAAATCTCCATAAGTTCACGCATAATCGTTTGATTCTCCATTGTGACCCCAATCCGGAAAGATCTCTGAGCGCATGAGATGAAACTGAGCGCATGGTAGGACCTCTCTTCAATTTGGCTATTTGAAGCCTTATCTCAAGGAAGGGATCGGATGTGCAATTCGGAAAAGCTCCGGCCGAGCACCGCACCCCATATCCATGAGAATTCTTCAATTAAGCGTACTTGGGCGGCGATCTTATGATGGGTGACCTCCTAGGAAGTCATCGTGTTGAACCATTTGTTGATGCTGCCCATTTTATTTCCTTTTATTTTTATTTTATTTGATCGTTGACACCACAGAACTCAGAGATCAACACCGAAAATGTCATCGATGGGATGCCATGGGTGAAAAACGCGCCGCGGTGATCCACTCATCTCTTGTGGAGGCCGCATGGAAATCGCCAAAACTTCATGAACAATCGTTCAATTCGCCATTATGACCCCATTCCGAAAAGATCTCTGTGGGGTGCATGACATGCAGATGTGCCACAAACGCATCTAGCGGGACCCGTATCACTGATTTCAGCTATTACAAAGCCTTACCCTGTCACGGATGGGTTCCGGATGAGAACAATTTATGACAAATCTCAGTGGCGACCACACACCAAAATGAAATTCTTGATTAAGCGTACTTGGTGAGCGGTACTATGATGGGTGACCTCACAAGTCGTTTGAGCGATCTGTTGATACCCATTTTATTTTTATTTTTATTTATTTTAGTTTATCATTGATGTCGGAGAACTCGGCGATCGACTCTGAAAACATCATCGATGGGATGCCTCAGACTGAAAAACATGAGTTGTGGGGCCCACTCGGCTGATCTAAGCATCTCATGTGGAGGCCTCACGGAAATCACCATAACTTCACACACGGTCGTCCGATTCACCATTATGGCCACAATCCAGAAAGATCTTCGCAGGGCGCACGACTCGCAAATGAGCCTCAAGCACATCTAGCAGGACCCATATCTTCGATTTCAGCTATTATGAAGCCTTACCGACGGGTTCTTCATGTGGCGGCCGCACTAACACAACATATTGTATGAGAACTCTTCAATTAAGCGTGCTTGGGTGAGAGCAGTATTATGATGGGAGACCTATTGGAAAGCCATCGTGTTGAACCATCTGTTGATGACGACCATTTTTATTTCCCTTTATTTTTATTTTATTTTACCATTGAAGTCGGAGAACTCGTCGGTCAACTCCAAAAATGTCATAGATGGGATACCTCATACTAAAAAACACGAGTCATGAAAACCACACGGCTAATCAGGACGTCTCGTACAGAGGCCGAACAAAAATCGCCATAAATTCATGCACGGTCTTCCAATTCGCCATTATGACCACAATCTAGAAAAGATCTTCGCTTCGTATAGATGTAAAGTGCATATGGCTGGACCTATATCTCCGATTTCAGCTATTTCAAAGCCTTACTTGGATATGGATGGGTTTTGCATAAGCACAATTTACTGTAAATCTCCGGTGGGTGCGACCGCACCAGCACACTTGATCACGTGAGAACTCTTCAGTTAAGCATGCTTGGGTGAAAGTAGTACTATGATGAGTGACTTCCTAAAAAGTCGTCGTGTTGAACCATCTGTTGATACCACCCATTTTGTTTCCTTTTATTTTTATTTTATTTTATCATTAACGCCGGAGAACTCAAAAATTGACTCCGAAAACATCATCGATGGGATGCGTTAGGCGAAAAACATGGAGGTGCTAATCATCATCTCGTGTGGAGCGAAAATTTCCATAACTTCATACGATTATGCGATTCGGCATTATGACCCCAATCAAAAGATCTCTTGAGCGCGCGACGCGTGGTCAGCGTAGGGAGCGTAGCGTCGTATCTCAATTTTGGCTATTTCAAAGCCTTACGCTGCACAGACGGGTTCCAGATGAACACAAGTTGCGGAAAATCTCTAGCGGCACCGGCACCGCGAGATCACATAGAACTCTTGATTAAGCGTGCTTGGGTTAAACGATCTTATGATGGCGACCTCTAGTCATCATGTTGAACCATCTATTAATGCCGCCCCTTTTATTTTCTTTTATTTTTATTTTATTTTATCATTGACGCCACAAAACTCGGAGATAGATTGAGAAAATGTCATCGATGGGATGCCTCGGACTGAAAAACACGAGCCATGGGGCGTGGTTGATCGTGTCTCACTGGAGGTGCATATGCTTCGCGTCGATCGTTCGGTTCGCCATTATGATCGAAATATCTCCATAGAGCACGGCCGATGAGTATAGCGCATATGGTGGGTATCTCAATATCGGTTATTTTGAAGCCTTCGTAGCACGAGCGGGTTCATGAGCACAATTTGCGGCAAATCTCCGGTGAGCGCACCAGCCACTAGATCATGAGAACTCTTGATTAAGCGTGCTTGGCGCTTCTATGATGGGTGACACCTAGGAAGTCATCGTGGTTAACCATCTATTGGTGCCACCATTATATTTCCTTTATTTTATTTTATTTTACCATTGATGCCAGAGAACTCGATGATCAACTCATCGTCCGATGCCCGCGAAAACATGATGGGGCCGTGGCCCGTCACATCTCATGGAGGCCGCGAAATCACCATAACACGGATGATCAGATTCACCATTATGACCCCAATCCGGAATGATCTTCATGGGGTGCATGACGCATAGATGAGCTGCAGGTGCATCTGGCGGGACACATATCTCCGATTTCAGCCAGTTCGAAGCCTTGCCGTGGCATGGATGGGTTCCGCATGAGCACCATTTGTGGAAAATCACCAACGGGAGCGACCGCACCAACACACCAGATCACATGAGAACTCTTCAAATAAGCATGCTTGGGCGAGAGTATTTCTATGATGGGTGACCACTTGGGAAGTCTTCGTGTTAAACGATCTGTTGATGCCGCCCATTTTATTTCCTTTTAATTTTATTTTATTTTACCATTGACGCTAGAGAACTCGATGATCGACTTCAAAAACATCATCGATGGGATGCCTTAGATTGAAAAGCATGAGCCGTGGGGCCCACTTTCGCGTCCGTGTCGTGTGGAGGCCGAAAATTGCCATAACCGCGCGATCGTCGATTTGGCATTATGACCCCAATCGAAAGATATCCATGCGCAGCATGGATGAGCGCGCATTTGGGACTTCGTATCTCGATTTTGACTATTTGAAGCACGCTACGGGGGTTTACGAATGAAACTTCAAATCTCGGTGATTGCACCATCACCCCAGATCATATGAGAACTCTTCAAGTAAGCATAATTGGGTGAGAGCGGTACTATGATGGGTGTCCTCCTAGGAAGTCGTCGTGTTGAGCTATCTATTAATGCCGCCCATTTTTTCTTTTTATTTTTATTTTATTTTATAGTTGACACCGAAGAGTTCGGTGATCTACTCCAAAAACATCATTAATGGGATGCCTGTGAAAACATGAGCCATGGGTCCTATGCGACTAATCGTGTCTCGTGCGCCCGCGAAATCACCATAACTTCACGATCATTGATTATTATTATGACCCCAATCCGGAAGATGCGTGGGCGAGCGTCCGATGGGCGCATCTGGCTGGACCCGTATCTCCAATTTTGGCAATTTCGAAGCCTTACCATGGCACAGATGGGTTCTGCATGAGCACAATTTATGGTAAATCTTCAGTGAGCTCTACCAACGGATCACGAGAACTCTTGATTGCGCTTGGCGAGGAAGCGATCTTATGATGGGTGACCTGGGGAAGTCGCCATGTTGAACCATCTAATCACCCCATTTTATTTCCTTTTATTTTTTTTATTTTCTGGTTGCCGAACTTCGGTGATCGACTAAATCATCGTTGATGGGATTCTCTGAAAAACCACGATGGGGCGTGGGCGTGTACATCGTGTGGAGGCCGCATGAAAATCGGCATAACTTCACACTCGATCGTCCGATTCGCCATTATGAGACAAATCCGGAAAGAACTCTGCGAGACCCACGACGTGCCGAAAGGCGCATTTAGCGGGACCCGTATCACCGATTTTTGCAATTTTGAAGCCTTACCGCGGCACATACGGGTTCCATATGAGCACAATTTATTGCAAATCTCCGGTGGGGCCGGACCAACGCAGAGCCCATGAGAACTCTTGATTAAGCGCTTGGGTGGGGCGATCTTATGATGAGTAACCTCTTGGGAAGTCGTAGTGTTGAACCATCTATTGATGCCGCCCATTTTATTTCCTTTTATTTTTATTTTATTTTATCATTGACACGAGAGAACTCGGCGATCGACCTGAAAAATGTCATAGATGGGATGCCTCAGACTAAAAAATACGAGACGTGGGGCCCACGCAGCTGATCTACGCATCTCATGTGGATTCTGCACCAAAATTGCCATAACTTCACGCACGATTGTCGATTATTTGTTGCAATCGAAAAAAAAATCTCGGGGCGACGCCGACATGATGAGCGCATCACACCGTATCTCGATTTACGCAATTCTGAAGCTTACACTTAACCACAGACGGGTTCCATATGAGCATAATTTGCAACAAAAGCTCCAAGGCGGCGCCGCAGCACGGATCCCATGAGAACTCTTGATTAAGCGTGCGAGTAGTATTATGATGGGAGACCTCTTGGGATGTCATCATGTTGAAACATATGTTGATGCCGCCCATTTTATTTTCTTTTATTTTTATTTTATTTTAACAGAACTTCGGCGGTCGACTCACGAAAACATCGTAGATGGGATGCCTCAGACTGAAAAATATGAGCCGTGGGGCCGTCGTGATCGTCTTGTGAGGAGGTGAAATCACCATAACCGCGCGATCATCAATTCACCATTATTTATGAGAATCTCGCGGGCGCGATCTTGAGGGCTAAAGGCATTTGCATATGATTTTGCTATTTCAAAGCCTTACCACGCGACGGAAGGGTTAATGGCGGCAAATCTCGGCGGTGGCGCACACCAAATCCATGAGAACTCTTGATTAAGCGTGCTTGGGAGCGATCTTATGATGGGTGACCTCTTGGGAAGTCGTCGTGTTGAACCATCTGTTGATGCCGCTCATTTTATTTTCTTTTATTTTTATTTTATTTTGACCGTTGACGTCGCAGAACTCGGAGATTGACACCGAAAACATCATCGATGGGATGCCTCAGACTGAAAAATACGAGTCGCGGGGCGCGGTTGATCCGCTCATCTCTTGTGGAGGCCTTATGGAAATCGCCAAAACATCACGCACGATCGTCCGATTCTCCATTATGACCCAAATCCAGAAAGATCTCCGCGGGGAGCACTACCTGAATGGCAAAGCTAGCGGATCTATCTCGATTTTGGCTATTGAAGCCTTACCGCGGCCGCGGGTTCCGCGAGCAATTTGCGGTAAATCTCCGGTGGAGGCGGCGGCCGGATCATGAGAACTCTTGATTAAGCGTGCTTGCGAGCGATCTTATGATGGGTGACCTCTGAAGTCATCGTGTTGAACCATCTATTGATGCATTTTATTTCATTTTAAAATTTTATTTTCTTGTTGGCGCGGCGTCGACTCAGCGTCATCAATGAGATACCTCGGAAAAACATAAGTGTGGGGCCCACGGGCGATATCATGTCTCGTGGAGGCGCATGAAAATCGCCATAACTTCACGCCCGATCGATGTCTGATTCGCCATTATGACCCCAATTTGGAAAGATCTCCACGAAGCGATGAATAGCTTGCCGTGAGCGGGCCGTATCTCCAAATTTTGCTATTTCGAAGCCTTATCGTGACATGTTTGGGTTTTTAAATCTCCAGCAGTGCGGCCGCACACATCTCATGAGAACTCTTGATTAAGTGAGCTTAGCGAGCGATCTTATGATGGGTGACCTCACAGGAACTGTCGTGTGAACCATCTATTGATCGCCCATTTTAATTTCTTTTATTTTTGTTTTATTTTACCGGTTGGAGAACTTCGGTCGACTCAAAATATCATCGATGGGATGCCTCGGACTAAAATATGAGTTGGGGCCACTCGGCAGATCGCATGTCTCGTGTGGAGGTAAAAAATCACCATAACCCGTGCGATCTTTGATTTGCCAATAACCCCAATCAAAAGATCTCGTGGACTTACATGCGATCTACATCATTAGGGGACCCGCATCTTTGATTTTCGATAGTTCAAAGCCTTACCGCAGCACGGAGGAGTTCCACATGAGCATAATTTATGAAAAATCTCCAATGGCGCATCATGCGCTAGATCCATGAGAAACTGATTAAGCATGCTTGGGCGAAGCGATCTTATTTTGGGGACCTCCTTGGAAGTCATCGTGTTGAACCATCTATTGATGCCGTAGATTTTATTTTATTTTATTTTTATTTCATTTTACTGTTGACTCCGTAGAACTCGGTGATCGACTCCGAAAATGTCATAGATGGGATGCCTCAGACTGAAAAACATGAGCCGTGGGGCCCACGTGGTTGATCTAGCATCGTGCGGCCACATGGAAATCACCATAAATTCGCACGATCTCTTGATTATGTGATCAGGAAAGATTTTTGGGGCGCGACACCGATGTGTGAGCGCATCAGTTGAGGTATCTCCGATTTCTATTTGAAGCCTTGCGGCACATATGGGTTCGGATGAGCTTGCAAATCTCCGGCGTGACCGCCGGCACAAATCCCGAGAACTCTTGATTAAGTGTACGAGAAGTACTTATGATGGGTGACCTCCTGGGAAGTTGTCGTGTTGAACGATCTGTTGATGCCGCCCATTTCATTTCCTTTTATTTTTATTTTATTTTATCGTTGACACCACAAACTCAAAGATCGACTCCGAAAATATCATCGATGGGATGCCTCGGACTGAAAAACATGAGTCATTGGCCCATGCGGTTGATCTGCGTGTCTCGTAGGCGCAATCATAACCCAGCGCCTGTCGATTCGATTATGACCCCAATACGGAAAGATCTCCATGGGGTGCACAACACACAGATGTGAAAAAGGTGAATCTAGTGGGACTCGTATCTCCGATTTTGGCTATTTGAAATGAGCGGACGCATGAGAACAATTTCGCAAATCTCAGGTGACCAACACACCAAATCACATGAGAAGTCTTAAGTTAAGCATGCTTGGGAGAGAGTAGTGCTATGATGGGTGACCTCCTAGGAAGTCATCATGTTAAACCATCTGTTGATGCCGCCCATTTTTTCTCATCTTTTTTTTATTCTTGACGCCGGAGAACTCGACGATCGACTCCGAAAATGTTGTGATGAGATGCCTCGGACTGAAAAATATGAGGCGTTATTTTCTTTTATTTTTATTGTATTTGACCGTTGACGCCGTAAAACTAGGAGATCGACACCGAAAAGTTCATCAATGGGATGCCTCGGATTGAAAAACATGAGCCGTGGGGCCTACGCGGCTAATCCGCTCATCTTTTGTGGAGGCCGCATGGAAATTGCCAAAACTTCACGCACGATCATCTGATTCGCCATTATGACCCCAATCCAGAAAGATCTCCGTAGGGAGCACTACTCATAGATGGTTAAACGCGGATCTGGCTGGACCCGTATCTTTGATTTCGGCTATTCCGAAGCCATATCGCGGCATGAAAGTGTTCCACATGGGCATAATTTGTGGCAAATCTTTGCGGAGCGGCATCGAACAGAACTCTTGATTAAGCGAGCTTAGCGAGCGATATGATGGGTGACCTCACGAAGTCATCATTGAACCATCTATTGATGCCATTTTATTTCCTTTTTTTTGTTTTATTTTACCGTTGATGCGGAGAACTTTGATCTCAGCGATCATGGGATGCCGGTGAAAAATATGAGCCGTGGGGCCCCTTGATCCGCTCCTCTCGTGCAGAGGCCGCACGAAAATCACCATAACTTCATGCACGATCTTTCGATTCGCCAAGGACCCCAATCCGAAAGATCTTTGTGGAGCGCATGACGTGTAGATGTGCTTCAAGCTCATTAGGTGGGACCCGCATCTCCGATTTTGGCTAGTTAGAAGCCTTACCGCGGTACTGAAGAGTTCCGCATGAGCACAATTTATGGTAAATCTCTAGCGTGACCACAGCACTGATCTATGAGAATTCTTGATTAAGCGTGCTTGGGCGAAATGATGATGGGTGACCTCCTTACAAGTCGTCGTGTTGAACCATCTATTGATGTCGTTGATTTTATTTTTATTTCATTTCGGTTATGCGAGAACTTCGGTGATCGACTCGAAAATGTCGTAGTTGGATGCCTCGGTGGAAAACCACAGCGTGGTTCGTCCCGTCTGAGGCGCGGAAATCGTTATAGCTTCTCACACGATCGTCTGATTTACCATTATGACCCAATCGGAAAGATTTGCGGCGTATGATGCTGAGATGTTACGAGTGCATTTTGGACTCTATCTGATTCGGCTTTTCAAGCCTTACCGGCCAGACTAGTTCCGTATGAGCTCAATTGAAATCTTGGTGGTGTGTGGCGACACACCAAATCCCTTGAGAACTCATCATGTTGAACCATACATTGATGCATCCCATTTTATTTCCTTTTATTTTTTTACCTTTGATGCCGGAGAACTCGGCGATCGACTCCGAAAATGTCATCGATGGGATGCCTCAGACTGAAAAACATGAGCCATGGGGCCCTCAAGCGATCCATCTTGTGTGGAGATCGCATCACCATAACTTCCGATCTTTTGATTACATGACCCCAATCTAGATCTATGTGGAAGCGCCGGCGATATAAATGTGCTACCGGTGCATTAGGCGGGACCCACATCTCCAATTTTATATAGTTTGAAGCCTTACTGTGGCACAAAGGAGTTACACATGAGCACAATTTATGGCAAATCTCCAGTGGGCGCGATCGCACCAGCACACCATATCCTATGATAACTCTTCAGTTAAGCATACTTGGGCAAGAGCAGTACTATGTTGGGTGACCTCCTTGGAAGTCATCGTGTTGAACCATCTGTTGATGTCGCCGATTTTATTTTCTTTTTATTTTTATTTCATTTTACCATTGACACTGCAGAACTCGATGATCGATTCCAAAAATGTCATAGATGGGATGCCTCGGACTAAAAAACATGAGTTGTGGCCGCGTCTGTGTCTTTGAGGCACGAGAGAAATTATAACTTCATGATCATCGATTTGCCATGACCTCAATCGGAAAGATTTCGCGAGGCGTGCGAATGCCTGCATGCATAAGGTTGTCCATTATCTTTGATTTCTATTTGACGCGACGGTTTTAGATGAGCTTTATTTGGCAAATCTCCAGGATGCGCAAAATCCTTGAGAACTCTTAATGGCGTGCTTGGGAGGAGTCTTATGATGGGTGACCTCACGAGTCGTCATGTTGAGCGATTTGTTGTTTTCCCATTTTATTTCCTTTTATTTTCTATTTTCTTATTTGTTGAAATTCGATTGACTCGTCATCGATAGGATATGGATAAAACATGCGTCATGGGCCCAGGCGATCGCATCTGGTAGAGGCCAGAAATTGCCATAACTTCCGGCGATCGTCGATTCGCCATTATGACCCGGAAAGATCTCGTGGGCGCGACAAATGAGCGGGTCAGGAGGAACCGTCTCGATTTGGCTATTTCAGCAGCCTTATGGACGGGTTTTTATGAGCATAGTTTATGGCAAATCTTGGTGGCGGCGGCTGAGATCCCGAACTCTTGATGTGCTTGAAGTAGTACTTATGGGTGACCTTGAAGTCATCGTTGAATTGATCGATATTTTTTATTTTTTTTTATTTTACCATGGAGAACTTCGGGATCGACTCAAAACATCATCGATGAGATGCCTGCTAAAAACACGGGCAGGGCCGATCACGCATCTCGTGTGGAGGTCGCACGTAAATCACCATAACTTCACGCATGATCATCTGATTCACCATTATGACCCCAATTTGGAAAGATCTCGGCTATGGCATAGATGAGCGGTATCTGCGTATCTCAATTTATTTTGAAGCCTTTAGCGATGCGGGTTCGCGCATGAGCACTATTTGGCAAATCTCAGGCGGGTGCACACACGGTCCACCAAACTCTTCAATTCGTGTTTGGGCAAAACCAATGAGATCACAGGCGTTGTTGAGAGCCACATGACTTATTAAAAATGTGCCAATATAGATGTAATCTCAAATTTCATTTACCAACCCCAAATTGGAAAGATCCATGGAAGCGCATGGCGGATGAGCCAAGCGCCTTTGGAAGGCGTATCTCCATTATTTGAAGCCTTCGAGCGCACGGGTTCGTATGAGATATTTACAAATCTCCGGCGTGGTGCACACCGTCTCGAGAACTCTTCAATTAGCGAGCTTGCGATTTATGATGGGTGACCTCCTTGGAAGTTGTCGTGTTGAAAAATCTGTTGATGCCACCCATTTTATTTCCTTTTATTTTTATTTTATTTTACCATTGATGTCGGAGAACTCAGCAATCGACTCCGAAAATGTCATCGACGGGATGCCTCGGACTGAAAAACACGTGCCATGAGACCCACTCGACTATCCGCACATCTCGTGTGGAGGTCGCATGAAAATCACCATAACTTTGTGCACGATCGTCCGATTCACCATTATGAACCCAATCCGGAAAGATATTCGCGGGGCGCATGACGCGTAGATGAGCCGTAGGCGCATGTGGACGGACCGTATCTCCAATTTCATCTATTTCAAAGCCTTACCGCATCATATACGGGTTCCAGATGAGCACTATTTGCGGCAAATCTCTAGCGGGAGCGACCACACCAGCACACAGATCATGAGAACTCTTTAGTTAAGCTAGGTTGGGCAAGAGCAGTACTATGATGGGTGAACTCATGGGAAGTTATCGTGTTGAACCATCTATCGATGCCACCCAATTTAGTTCCTTTTATTTTTATTTTATTTTTCCATTGACGCCAGAGAACTTGGCGATCGAATCTGAAAATGTCATCGATGGGATGCCTCAAACTGAAACACACGTGTCGTGGGGCCCACGTAGCTGATCCACACATCTCAAGCGGAGGCCGCATAAATTACCATAACATTGCGCACGATCGTCTGATTCGTCATTATGACTCCAATGCAGAAATATCTCCTTGGGGAGCATGACACACATATTGGTCGCAGGCACATCTAGTGGTATACGTATCTCCAATTTCGCCTATTTCAAAGCCTTATCGCGGTGCGGATGGGTTCCGCATGAGCATAATTTACAAAAACTCTCCAACGGGTGCGACCGCACCAGAACAATAGATCACATGAGAATTCTTCAGTTAAGCATGCATGCGCGAGAGCAGTACTATGATGGGTGACCTCCTGGGAAGTCATCATGTTGAATCATCTATTGATGTCGTGCATTTTATTTCCTTTTATTTGCATTTTATTTCAACATTGATGCCGAAGAACTCAATAATTGACTCTTAAAATGTCATCGATGGGATGCCTCGGTGAAAATACCGGTATGGGGCCTCAGCGATCTCGCATCGTCAGGCCGCGCCATAACATTACGCGATCGATTCGCCATTAAGAATTGAAAGATCTTTGGGTGCGTGATGCGTAGATCGCCATAATCGCATCGGTGGGGCTTGTATCCGTTCGGCATTTTGGCAGGCGGGTTCCACATGAGCTCAATTTGCGATAAATCTCTGTGATCATGACCGCATCAGCACACCAGATCCCATGAGAACTCGTCAGTTAACTGTGCTTGGGCGATAGCCGTACTATGATGGGTGACCTCTTGGGAAGTCATTGTCTTGACCATCTGTTGAAGCCTCACATTTTATTTTCTTTTATTTTTATTTTATTTTATTGCGCTAGAACTTCGCGTCGACTCAACGTCATCGATGGGATGGCTTGGACTTAAAAAAATAAGTCGTGGGGCACACTCCGCTGATCCGCACGTCTCGTGTGGAGGCCGCACAAAAATCACCATAACTTCACGTACGATCATCCGGTTCGCCAATATGACCCAATCTAAAAGGATGTCCGTAGGCGCCGGCGTGAGATGAGCGCGGCGCATCTGAATCCCTCGATTTTGGCTATTTTGAAGCCTTACCGCTGCACAGATGGGTTTCGCAAGAGCACAAATTGCAGTAAATCTACAATGGGGGTCAACACACCAGCACACCAGATCACATGAGAACTTTTCAGTTATGCGTGCTTGGGTGAAAGTAGTACTATGATGGGTGATCTATTAGGAAGTCGTCGTGTTGAACCATTTGTCGATGCCGACCATTTTATTTCCTTTTCTTTTTTTTATTTCACCGTTGATGCCTGAGAACTCTGAGATCAACTCCGAAAACGTCATCGATAGGATGCCTCGGTCTGAAAAACACAAGTCGTGCAACTTGGCGGGCGATCTCGTCGTGCGGCGAAAAATCACCATAACTTCGCACACGATCGTGCGATTCGCCATTATGACCCCAATCCGAAAAGATCTCTGGGCGCGCGCATAAAGCGATGATGCATCTGGTGGGACACGTATCTCCAATTTTGGCTAGTTCGAAGCCTTACCGGGGCATGGACGGGTTCTGCATGAGCACAATTTGCGGAAAATCTCCAACGGACGTTATCGCCCCAACACACCAGATCCCATGAGAACTCTTCAGTTAAGCATACTTGGACGAGAGCAGTACTATGATGGGTGACCTCCTGGGAAGTCGTCGTGTTGAACATTCCGTTGATAGCACACACTTTATTTCATTTTAATTGTATTTTATTTTAACGTTGACGCCGAAGAACTCGATAATTGACTCCGAAAATGTCATCGATGGGACGCCTCGGCGAAAAATATGGCGGGGGCCTAGTCGTCGGCGTGTCTCGTTGAGTGCGAAATCTCCATAACTTCACGCGATGGTCTGATTTGAAATTATGACCTAAATCCGGAAAGATCTCCGGAGGGCGACGGCAGATGGTAAGAGCATCTAGAGATATCTATTTCGGCTATTTCGAAGCATTACTGCGACACGTATGGGTTCTGCATGAGCATAATTTGCGAAAAATCTCCAGCGGGCGCGACCGTACCAGATCACATGAGAACTCTTCAGTTAAGCGAGCTTGGCCGAGAGCAGTACTATGATGAGTGACCTCCTAGGACGTCATTGTGTTGAACCATCTATTGATGTCGCACATTTTATTTCCTTTTATTTTAATTTTATTTAATCGTTGACGCCAGAGAACTCGGCGATCCGCTCTGAAAATGTTGTAGATGGGATGCCTCGGGGACAAAAAATGTCGGTGGGGCCCTGCTAATCCACGTGTCTGCACGAGCGCACGAAAATCGTTATAACTTCGCGATCATCATTATGACCAATCAGAAAGATCTCGGGGGCACATAGCAGATGTGCATCTAGCGGGATCTCCGATTTGGCTATTTGAAGCCTTCGGCCGGTTCGTGCAATTTGTGGCAAATCACTAGTGGGCGCGACCACACTAGCACACCAGATCTCATGAGAACTCTTCAGTTAAGCGTGCTTGGGCAAGAGCAATACTATGATGGGTGACTTCTTGGGAAGTCATCGTGTTGAATCATCTGTCGATGCCGCCCATTTTATTTCTTTTTATTTTTATTTTATTTTACTATTGATGCTAGAGAACTCGGAGATCGACTCTGAAAATGTCATCGATGGAATGTCTCGGATAGAAAAACACAAGCTGGGCGGCCCACTCGGCTTATCTATGCATGTCATGTGGAGGTTGCACGAAAATCACCATAACTTCTTGCACGATCGTCTGATTTGCCATTATGAACCCAATCTGGAAAGATCTCTGCGGGGCGCACGACACGCAAGTGAGCCGCAGATGCATCTAGTGGGACTTGTATCTCCGATTTCAACTAGCTCGAAGCCTTACCGCGGCACGGATGGGTTCTGCAGGAGCATAATTTGCGGCAAATCTCCAAGTGGTCACACTACCACACCAGATCCAATGAGGACTCTTCAGTTAAGCATGCTTGGGCAAGGGCAGAACTATGTTGGGTGACCTCCTGGAAAGTTGTGGTGTTGAACCATATGTTGATGCCTATTTTACTTCATTTTATTTTTATTTTATTTTAACGTTGATGCTGGAGAACTTCGACGATCGAAAATGTAGATGGGATGCCTCGGACTGAAAACATGAGCCGTGGGGCCTACGCGGTTGATCCGCGCATCTTGAGTGGAGGCCGCAGGGAAATATCCATGACTTCACCCACGATCGTCCGATTCACCATTATGACCTTAAAAGATCTCTGGGCCGATGCAAATGAGTCAGCGCATCGGCGGGATCTATCTTTGATTTGATTTTTGAAGCCTTATCGCGGCACGGACGGGTTTTAGATGAGCACAATTTGCGGCAAATCTCCAACGGGCGCGACCACACCTGCACACTAGATCCCATGTGAACTCTTATGTTAAGCGTGCTTGGCGAGGAGTCTGATGGGTTACCTTTTTGGCGATCATCGTGTTGAATAATTGATGCCCATTTTATTTCCTTTTATTTTATTTTATTTTCGCTGCGGAGAACTCAGATATTGACTCTCAAAATGTCATCGATGGGATGCCTTGGATTAAAAATATGAGCCATGCTTGGCGATCTCTGTGGGATGAAAATCACAATAACCGGGTGATTGTTCGATTCATCGTATGAAATCGAAAAGATCTCGTGGCGTAGAAGGCCAAAGGCATCTCTTGGGACCGTATCTCGATTTTGGCTATTTCAAAGCCTTATGCGTCACGGGTTCAACATGAACATAATTTGCAAATAAAATATCCGCGGTAGCGCACGACGAGATCACATGAGAACTCTTTAGTTAGCTTGGGCGAGTATCTATGATGGGTGACCTCGAGAAGTCATCGTGTTGATATGATACCACCCATTTTATTTCCTTTTATTTTTTATTTTATATCATTGCGAAGAACTTGGTGATCGACTCCGAAAATTTCATCGATGGGATGCATAGGATTAAAAAACACGAGCCATGGGGCCCACTAGGCTGATCCGTGCGTCTCGTGTGAAGACCACACAAAAATTGCCATAACTTCGCATATGATCGTCTCATTTGCCATTATGGTTCCAATCCGAATAGATCCAGGCGCGCGATCTAGATGGCTGGAGCCAGCACGTATCTCCGATTTAGCTTTTTTACGGCCTTAAGACGCGGATGGGTTCCACCATGAGCATAATTTGTGGCAAATCTCCGCGTGATCTCAGACACCGGATCACATGAGAACTCTTGATTAAAGCGTGCCGTGTGATTATGATGGGTGACCTCCTAGGAAGTCAGTGTTGAACCGTCTGTTGATGCGTGCATTTTATTTCCTTTTATTTTTATTTTATTTTACCGTTGCCACCAGAGAACTTAGTGATCGACTCCGAAAATGTCATCGATGGGATGCCTGGTGGCGAAAAACCACGTGGTGCCCTTAGGTTGATTCTGCGCATCATGCGAGCGCACAAAATTTCCAAAACTTCATGCACGATCATCCGAATCACCATTATGACCCCCGTCCAGAAAGATCTCCGCGGGGCGCACAATGCACAAATGAGTCATAGGAGCATCTGGCGGGACCCGTATCTCCGATTTTGGCTATTTCTAACCGTGGCACATATGGGTTCCATAAGAGCACAATTTGTGATAAATCTCCAGTGGGGGTCAACGCACCAGCACACCAGATCACATGAGCACTTTTCAGTTAAACGTGCTTGGGCGAAAGCAGTACTATGATGGGTGATCTTTGGAAGTCATCTTGTTGAACTATTTATCGATGCAGACCATTTTATTTCCTTTTATATTTTTTATTTTACCGTTAATGCCGGAGAACTCTGAGATCGACTCCGAAAACATCGTCAATAGGATGCCTCGGTCTGAAAAACACAAGTCGTGCAGCCCACTAGGATGATCCGCGCATCTCGTGCGGAGGCTGCACGAAAATCACCATAACTTCTAGCATGATCGTTTGATTCGCCATTATGACCCCAATCCAGAAAGATCTCTGTGGGGCGCACGACGTGCAAGTGAGTCGCAGACGCATCTGGCGGGACACGTATTTCGATTTTGGCTAGTTTGAAGCCTTGTCGGGGCACGAACGGGTTCCGCATGAGCACAATTTGTGGAAAATCTCCAACGGGCGTTACCGCACTAGCACACCAGATCCCATGAGAACTCTTCAGTTAAGCGTGCTTATGGCGAAGAACTCAGCGATCGACGCCAAAAATGTCATCGATGGGATGCCTCAGATAGAAAAATACGAGCAGTGGGGCCCAGTCGGCTGATCCGCTAGTCTCGTGCGACCTCCGCATGAAAATCTCTATAACTTCATGTACGATGGTCCGATTTCCAATATGACATAAATTCAGAAAGATCTCTGCGGGGTGCACTACGAGCAAATGAGCCGCAAGCGCATCTAGTGGGACCCGTATCTCCTATTTCTGCTATTTCGAAGCATTATCGCGACACTTATGGGTTCCGCATGAGCAAAATTTGCAGCAAATCTCCAACGGGTGTGACCGCACCATATCACATGAGAACTCTTCAGTTAAGCGAGCTTGGCCGAGAGCAGTACTATGATGGGTGACCTCCTCGAAAGTCGTCACCCATTTTATTTCCTTTTTTTATATTTTATTTATAGTTGACACTGGAGAACTCGGCGATCGACTCTGAAAATGTTGTAGATGGGATGTCTTGGACTGACAAAAATGAGCCGTGGGGCCAATGCGGCTGATCCACGTGTCTCGTGCGGAGGCTGCACGAAAATCACCATAACTTCGCATGATCATCTGATTCGCCATTATGACCCCAATCCGAAAAGATCTCCACGGGGTACACAAAGCGCAGATGGCCAAAAGCGCATCTGGCGGGACTCATCTATCCGATTTCGGCTATTTCAAAGCATTTCCGTGGCACCGACGGATTCAGCATGAAAACAATTTGTGGCAAATCACCAGTGGGCGCGACCGCACCAGCACACCAGATCTCATGAGAACTCTTCAGTAAAGCGTGCTTGGGCAAGAGCATAAATATGATGGGTGACCTCCTAGGAAGTCATCGTTTTAAGCATATGTTGATGCCGCCCATTTTATTTCCATTTATTTTTATTTTATTTTACCGTTGACGCCGAAGGACTCGACGATCGACTCCAAAAATGTCATGGATGGGATGCCTCAGACTAAAAAACATGAGTCGTGGTGCCCACACAGCTGATCTACGTGACTCGTGCGTAGGCTGCACGAAAAATACCATAACTTCACGCATGATCGTTCGATTCTCCATTATGACCCCAATCCAGAATGATCTCCACGGGGCGCACAAAGAGTAGATGAGCTACAGGCACATCTGGCGGGACCCGTATCTCTTATTTCAGCTAGCCTTACATGTGCGGGTTCCACATGAGCACAATTTAAAATCTCTAAGGGTAGCACTAGCATCATATCACATGAGAACCCTTTAGTTATGTGAACTTTGGCGAGAGCAGTACTATGATGGGTGACTGCTTGGGAAGTCATTGTGTGGAACCATCTTTTGATGCCGCCCATTTTATTTCCTTTTATTTCTATTTTATTTTATCATTGACACTAAATAACTCGGTGATCGACTCCGAAAATGTCATCGATGGGATGCCTCAAACTAAAAGACACGAGCCGTGGGGCCCACGCGGTTGGTCTGTGCATCTCATGCGGAGGCCGCACGGAAATCGGCATAACTTCACGCACGATCGTCTGATTCAACATTATGACCCCAATCCTGAAAGATCTCTGTGGGCGCACAACACACAAATGTGCCAAAGGCGCATCTAGCAGGACTCGTATCTCCGATTTTGGGTATTTCGAAGCCTTACCGCGGAACTAACGGGTTTCACATGAGCACAATTTGCTGCAAATCTCCAGTGGGCGCGACCGCACCAACACACAAGATCCCATGAGAACTGTTCAGTTAAGCATGCTTGGGCGAGAGCAGTACTATGATGGGTGACCTCTTGGGAAGTCGTCGTGTTAAACTGTCTGTTGATGCCACCCATTTTATTTCATTTTATTTTTACTTAATTTTACTATTGATGTCAGAGGATTCGACGATCGACTCCAAAAACATCGTCGATGGGATGTCTCGGACTGAAAAACACAAGTCGTGTGGCCCATACAATTTATCCGCGCATCTCGTGTGGAGGCCACACGAAAATCACCATAACTTCACGCGCATGATCGTCCGATTCGCCATTATGACCCCAATCCAGAATGATCTCCGCGGGGCGCATGACGAGTAGTTGAGTCGCAGGTCCATCTGGCGGGACTCGTATCTCCAATTTTGACTATTTAGAAGCCTTACCTCGGCATGTACGGGTTCCGCATGAGCATAATTTACAGAAAATGTCCAGCGGGAGTGACCACTCCAGTACACCAGATCACATGAGAACTCTTCAGTTAAATGAGCTTTGGCGAGAGCAGTACTATGATGGGTGACCTCCTAGGTGGTCGTCGTGTTGAACCATCTGTTGATGCCACCTATTTTATTTCCTTTTATTTTTATTTTATTTTACCGTTGATGACGGAGAACTCGACGATCAACTCCGAAAACATCGTTGATGCGATGCCTCAGACTGAAAAACATAAGTTGTGGGGTCCACGTGGCTAATACACACATCTCGTGCCGAGGCTGCAAAAAAATTGCCATAACTTCGCGCACGATCATCCGATTCTCCATTGTGTCCCCAATTCAGAAAGATCTCCATGGGGCGCACGACGAGCAGATGGTCGCAAGCCCATCTGGCGGAACCCGTATCTTCAATTTTGGCTATTTCAAAGCCTTATTGTGATACATACGGGTTCCACATCTGCATAATTTGCCCAAATCTCCAGTGAGCGTGATCACACCAGCACACCAGATCCCATGACAACTCTTCAGTTAAGCGAGCTTGATCGAGAGTAGTACTATGATGGGTGACCTCCTAGGAAGTTGTCATGTTGAACCATCTATTGATGCCGCCTATTTTATATCCTTTTATTTCCATTTTACTTTTTCGTTGATGGAGAACTTGGTGATCGAGTCCACAAACGTCGAAGATGGGATGCCTCGAACTAAAAAAATACAAGTCATGGGGCCCACGAGGCTGATCCGCACATCTCGTGTGGAGGTCGCAATAACCGCTTAACGTCGATTTTCCATTATGACACCAATCCAAAAAAGATCTTCGGCACATTGGAGATGAGTAAAGATTCAAGGGACCCCAGATCTTCGATTTCTTGCTAGTTCAAGCCTACCACGCATAAACGGGTTCCACATGAGCATAATTGGTGGCATATCTCCATCGGGCGCGACCGCACCAGTACACCAGATACCATGAGAACTCCTCAGTTAAGCGTGCTTTGGCGAGACCGACACTATGATGGGTGACCTCCTGGGAAGTCGTCGTGTTGAACCATCTGTTGATACCGCACATTTTATTTTCTTTTATTTGTATTTTATTTTAGCTTGATCCGAAGACCACGACGCATCGACTCAAAAATGTCATCATGCCGCTGCCTCGCATCAAAAATAAGAGCAGTGGGGCCCACTCGACTGATCCGCGCGTCTCGTGCAGAGGCCACACGAAAATCACCATAAGTTCACGCATGATCATCCGATTCGCCATTAGACCCAAATCCAAAAATATCTCCACGGGGCGCAATACGAGCAGATGAGCCGCATGCGCATCTGGCGAGACCTGTATCTCTGATTTTAGCAATTTTGAAGCCTTACCGCAAAGACGAACGAAGGCGATGAGCATAATTTTGCAAATCGCCGTGGGTACCAACACACCAGATCCAATGAGTACTCTTCAGTTAAGCGTGCTTGGGCGAGAGCAATACTATGATGGGTGATCTCCTGGGAAGTCGTCGTGTTGAACCATCTGTTGATGTCACCCAATTTATTTTCTTTTATTTTTATTTTATTTTAACGTTGACACCATAACCTCAGAGATCGACTCTGAAAACTTCATCGATGGCATGCCTCAGATTGAAAAATATGAGCAGTGAGGCCCACGCGGTTGGTCTGCTCGTCTTGTGCGGAGGCCGCACAGAAATCGCCATAACATCATGCACGATCATCCGATTCACCATTATGACCCCAATCCTAAAAGATTTCAGCGGTGCGCACAACGTGCAGATGAGCCGCAGGTGCATCTGGAGGGTACCGCATCTCCGATTTCAGCTATTTTGAAGCCTTACCGCGGCACCTACGTGTTCCGCATGAGTAAATTTTTTGGCAAATCTCTAGCTCGGGTGACCGCACCAGCACACCAGATCCCATGAGAACTCTTCGGTTAAGTGAGCTTGGGCGAGAGCAGTACTATGATGGGAGACCTCCTAGGAAGTCATCGTGTTGAACCATCTTTTGATGTCGCCTATTTTATTTTCTTTTATTTCTATTTTATTTTATCATTGACGCCGGAGAACTCGGTGATCGACTCTGAAAATTTCATCGATGGGATGCCTCAGACTGAAAAACACGAGCCATGGGGCCCACATGGTTGGTCTACGCATCTCATACGGAGGCCGCACCGAAATCACCATAACCTCACGCACGATCGTCTGATTCAACATAATGACCCCAATCCTGAAAGATTTCCGTGGGGTGCACGACGCGCTTGTGCTAAAGGCGCATTTGGCGAGACTCATATCTCCAATTTTGGGTATTTTGAAGCCTTACCGCTGCACCGATGGGTTTGGCATGAGCACAATTTGCTGCAAATCTCCAACGGGCGTGACCGCACCAGCACACAAGATCCCATGAGAACTCTTCAGTTAAGCGTGCTTTGGTGAGAGCAGTACTATGATGGGTGACCTCTTGGGAAGTCATCGTATTGAACCGTCTGTTGATGCCGCCTATTTTATTTCAATTTATTTTTATTTACTTTTACCATTGATGCTAGTGGATTCGACGATCGACTCCAAAAATGTCATCAATGGGATGTCTCGGACAGAAAGACATGAGTCATGGGGCCCACGCAGCTGATCCGCCCATCTCATGTAAAGGCTGCATGGAAATTGCCATAGCCTCATGCATGATCGTCTGATTCGACATTATGACCCCAATCTGGAATGATCTCCACGGGGTGCACGACGAGTAGTTGAGCGGCAGGTGCATCTGGAGGGACCTATATCTCTGATTTCAGCTATTTCGAAGCCTTACCTTGGCACGTAGGGGTTCCGCATGAGCATAATTTGCGAGAAATCTCTAGCGGGAGTGACCACACTAGTACACCAGATCACATGAGAACTCTTCAGTTAAATTAGCTTTGATGAGAGCCGTACTATGATGGGTGACCTCCTGGGAAGTCATCGTGTTGAACCATCTGTTGATGCCGCCCAATTTTTTATTTTATTTTATTTTATTTTAATGTTGATGCCGAAGATCTCGGAGATCGACTTTTTAAACGTCATTGATGGGATGCCTCAGACTGAAAAACACAAGCCATGGGACTCACACAGTTGGTCTGCGCGTCTCGTACGGAGGCTGCACAAAAATTGCCATAACTTCATGCACAATCGTCTGATTCACCATTATGACCCCAATCCTGAAAGATCTCCACGCGATGACGCCAGATGGCACATCCGCGGACCCGTATCTTCAATTTCGGATATTTTGAAGCCTTACCGAGGCACGTATGGGTTCCACATGAGCATAATTTGTGAGAAATCTCCAGCGGACGTGACAGCACCAGCACACCAGATCCAATGAGAACTCTTCAGTTCAAAGAGCTTGGGCGAGAGCAGTAATATGATGAGTGACCTCCTGGGAAGTCATCGTGTTCAACCATCTATTGATGCCACATATTTTATTACCTTTTATTTTTTTTATTTTATCATTGACGTAGGTGGTCTCGTCGATCGACTCCCAAAACATCATCGAAGGGATGCGTCGGATTGAGAAACATGAGCCGTGGGGCCCACTCGATTGATCTGTGAGTCTCGTGCGGAGGCTGCACAGAAATTTCTATAACTTCGCGCATGACCGTTCGATTAGCCGTTATGACCCCAATCCGGAAAGATTTTGCGGCGACGACGCGATGAGCCGTGTACATCGGCGGGACCCGAATCTTCGATTAAGGCTATTTCGATTGTCGTGGCACGGACGGGTTTGGCATGAGCACAATTTGTGGCAAATCTCCAATAGGCACAATCGCACCAACACACTAGATCCCATGAAAACTCTTTAGTTAAGCATGCTTGGGCGAGAGCAGTACTATGATGGGTGATCTCCTGGAAAGTCATCGTGTTGAACCATCTGTTGATGCCGCCCAATTATTTTATTATTATTTTGTTTTAACATTGATGCCGTAGAACTCGAAGATCGACTTCAAAAATGTCATTGATGTGATGCCTCAGACTGAAAAACACGAGCCGTGGGGCTCACACGGTTGGTCCACGCATCTCGTGCGGAGGCTACACGAAAATTGTCATAACTTCATGCTCAATCGTTTGATTCACTATTATGACCCCAATCCTAAAAGATCTCCAAGGGGTGCACGACGTGCAGAAGTGCTGCTGGCACATCTGGCAGGACCCGTATCTCCAATTTTGGCTATTTTGAAGCCTTACCACGGCACGTATGGGTTCCACATGAGCATAATTTGTGATAAATCTCCAACGGGCGTGACTGCACCAGCACACCAGATCCAATGAGAACTCTTCAGTTCAGCGAGCTTAGGCAAGAGCAGTAATATGATGGGTGACCTCCTGGGAATTCATCATTTTGAACCATCTTTTGATGCCACCCATTTTATTTCCTTTTATTTTTATTTTATTTTATCATTGACGCTAGAGAACTCAGTGATCGACTCTGAAAATTTCATCGATGGGATGCCTCAGACTGAAAAACACGGGCCGTGGATGTGATTCGCTGCCTCGTGAGACCACAAAAATCGCCATAACTTTGCCCACGATCGTCGATTGACCATTATGACCCAATCTTGAAAGATCTCCGTGGGGCGCACGATGCGTAAATGTGCCAAAGGAGGAACTGGCGGGACTCGTATCTCCGATTTTGACTATTTTGAAGCCCTACTGCGGCACCGACGAGTTTCGCATAAGCACAATTTGCAGAAAATCTCCAGTGGGCGTGATTGCACTAGCACACCATATCACATGAGACCTCTTCAGTTAAGCATGCTTGGGCGAGAGCAGTGTTATGATGGGTGACATCCTGGGAAGTCATAGTGTTGAACCGTCTGTTGATGCATGCATTTTATTTCCTTTTATTTTTATTTTATTTTACCGTTGACGCCGGAGGACTCGGCGATCGACTCCAAAAACGTCGTAGATGCGATGTCTCAGACTGAAAAACACGAGCCATGGGGCCCACTGGGCTGATCCACGCGTCTTGTGTGGAGACCGCACGGAAATCTCCATAACTTCGCGCATGATCATCCGATTCACCATTATGACCCCAATCTGGAAAGATCTCGGGCGACGATGCGAGATGATTGGGACCCTCTCGATTTTAACTATTTTGAAGGCTTACTGCGGCACGGATGGGCTTCGGATGAGAAAAATTTATAGCAAGCTCCAGTGACCACACGCACCGATCCCTCGAGAACTCGCTGCATTAAGCGAGGTACTATGATGGGTGACCACTCCTAGAAAATCGTCATGTTGAACCATCTGTTGATGCCATGCATTTTATTTCATTTTATTTTTATTTTATTTTAACGTTGACGCTGAAGAACTCGACGATCGACTCCAAAAATATCATCGATGGGATGCCTTAAACTAAAAAACACGAGATATAGTGCCCACTAGGCTGATCTGCGAGTCTCGTGTGGAGGGGGCATGATCGTCCGGTTCGCCATTGTGACCCCATTCCGAAAAGAACTCCGAGGGGCGCACGACACGCAGATGTGTCGTAGGTGCATCTAGGGGACTTGTTTCTCCGATTTTGGCTATTTCAAAGCCTTACCGGGGCACAGACGGGTTCCGCATGAGCATAATATGCAGCAAAGTTCCACCAGGCGCGACCTCACCTACACACCAATTCCTATGAGAATTCTTCAGTTAAGCGAGCTTGGGCAAGAGTAGTACTATGATGGGTGACCTCCTGGGAAGTCGTCGCGTTGAACCATCTGTTAATGCTGCCAATTTTATTTCCTTTTATTTTTATTTTATTTTATCATCGAGAGAACTCGATTCGACTCGAAAATGTCAGATGGGATGCCTGAAAAAAAAAACTTTGGCCGATCCCTGCGTCGTGTGGAGGCCGCATGAAAATCGCCATAACTTCGCACACGATCATCTGATTCGTCATTATGACCACAATCTAGAAAGATCTCTGTGAAGCACATGACGGGTAGATGCGCCTAATGGCTAGACTCGCATCTCCGATTTTGACTATAACAAAGCCTGACTGCGGCAAAGACGGGTTTCACATGAGCACAATTTGCGACAAATCTCAAGCGGGGGTGACCGCACCAGCATACCAGATCCCATGAGAACTCCTCAGTTAAGCGTGCTTGGGCGAGAGCAGTACTGTGATGGGTGACCTCTTGGGAAGTTGTCTTGTTGAACCATCTATTGATGCTACCCATTTTATTACCTTTTGTTTTTATTTTATTTTACGCCGAGAACTTGGCGATCGAAAAAGCGTCATAGATGGGATGCCGGACTAAAAACATGAGCCATGGGGCCTATAATCTGCGTCTGGGCACGGAATCGCCATAAGTTCACACACGTTCATCTGATTCGCCATTATGACCCTAATCTGAAAGATCTCCGCGGGGCGCACGACGTGCAAATGTGCCACAGACGCATCTCACGGGACCCGTATCTCCAATTTCAACTATTTTAAAGCCTTACAGTGGCATGTACGGGTTTCGTATGAGCATAATTTGAGACAAATCTCCTGCTGGTGCAACCACACTAGTACACCAAATCCCATGAGAACTCTTCAGTTAAGCGAGCTTGGGCGAGAGCAGTACTATGATGGGTGACCTCTTAGGAAGTCATTGTGTTGAATCATCGATTGATGCAGCCCATTTTATTTCCTTTTATTTCTATTTTATTTTTTCATCAACGCCGGAGAACTCGATGATAGACTCTGAAAATGTCATAGATGGGATGCCTCGAACTGAAAAACACAAGCCGCAGAGCCCATCTGGCTGATCCGCGCGTCTCGTGTGGAGGGGGCACAAAAATCACCATAACATCGCGCACGACCATGGGATTTGCTATTATGACCCTAATCCGGAAGATGAGGGCGCACGATGCACATGATGTCGAAGAGATCGGACACGATTTGATTTTGGCTAGTTTGAAGCCTAACCAAATACGGACGAGTTCCGCATGAACATAATTTGCGACAAATCTACAGTGGGGTGAACACACTAGCACACCAGATCCTATGAGAACTCTTCATTAAGCCAGCTTGGGCTAGATTAGTACTTTGATGGGTGACCTCCTAGGAAGTCATCGTGTTGAACCATCTATTGATGCCACCATTTTATTTCCTTTTATTTTTATTTTATTTTTTCATTAACGTAGAGAACGACTTTTGCGTCGATGGGATACCTCGGATTGAAAAACACGAGCTGTGGGGCCCATAGGGATGATCCGCGCATCTCGTGCGGAGGATGCACGATAATCACCATAACTTTGCGCATGATCGTCCAATTCACCATTATGACCACAATCCAGAAAAATCTCCGCAGGGCACATAACGCACATATGTGTTGCAGGTATCTCCGATTTCGGCTAGTTCGAAGCCTTACCGCGGACGGGTTCCGCATGAGCATAATTTGCGAAAAATCTCCAACGGGCGAGACCGCACCAGCACACCAGATCCTATGAGAACTCTTCAGCGTGCTTGGGTGAGAGTAGTACTATGATGGGTAACCTCCTGGGAAGTCATCGTGTTGAACCATCTATTGATGCCGCACATTTTATTTCCTTTTATTTGTATTTTATTTTAATGTTGACGCTGGAGAACTCGATGATTGACTCCTAAAACATCATCGATGGGAGGACTGAAAAACAAGAGTCGTGGGGCCCACTAGGTTGATCCGCGGGTCTCGTGTGGAGGCTGCACGAAAATTACCATAACTTCGCGCAGGATCATCCGATTCGCCAATATGACCCCAATCTAGAAGGATCTCTCCAAGGCGCACGATGCGTAGATGAGTCACAGGTGCATCTAGCGGGAACCATATCTCCGATTTTGACTATTTTGAAGCCTTACCGTGACATGGACGGGTTCCGGATGAGCAAAATTTGTGGCAAAGCTCTAGCGGGAGCAATCACACCTGCACACCAGATCCCATGATAACTCTTCAATTAAGCATGTTTGGGTGAGAGCAGTACTATGATGGGTGACCACTCCTAGAAAATTGTCATGTTGAACCGTCTATAGATGTTGTGCATTTTATTTCCTTTTATTTGTATTTTATTTTAACGTTGACGCCGAAGAGCTCGATGATTGACTCCGAAAACGTCATCGATGGGATGCCTTGGACTGAAAAACACGAGCCGTGGGGCCCACTGGGCTGATCCGCGCGTCTCGTGTGGAGGCCGCATAGAAATTTCCATAACTTCAAGCACGATCATCTGATTCGCCATTATGAAATTGCCAATCCGGAAAGATCTCCACGGGGCGCACGATGCATAGATGACCCACAGGCGCATCTACCAAGACCCGTATCTCCAATTTCAACTATATTGAAGCCTTCCGCGCATAGACGGGTTGATTAGCAATTTATGCAAAGCTCTAGCGCCAGGTACGCGCACACCCGCATCCCATGAGAACTCTTCGCTTAAGCAAGGGAGAGAGGTACTATGATGGGTTACCACTCCTGGGAAATCGTCGTGTTGAACTATCTGTTGATGACATGCATTTTATTTTGTTTTATTTTTATTTTATTTTAACATTTACATCAAAGAACTCGGTGATCGACTATGAAAATGTCATCAATGGAATACATCAGACTGAAAAACATGAGCCATGGGGCCCACTAGGCTGATCTGCGGGTCTTGTGAGGAGGCCGCACAGAAATCACATCAACTTCGTGCACGTTCGTATGATTAGCCATTATGACCCCAATCCAAAAAGATCTATGTGGGACACACGATGCGCAGATGAGCTGCATCCACATCTGCATGGAACCATATCTCCGATTTCAACTATTTTATCGCAGGATGGGTTCCGATGAGAATAATTAGAAATTTCTGGAACCGACTCGTACACCGATCCCATCGAATTCTTCGCAAGCTTGGGCAAGAGAAGACATGATGGTGACCTCTGGAAATCATGTTGAACCATTCGCTGTATTTTATTTTCGTTGAGGCTGTGACGGAACTTGGCCATAATCTGGGAGCTCACATCCCTGGATTTCATTGACCCCAATCCGAAGGTCTCCGATTTATGGCGCCAGATGCGGACGATATGTCTCGACTCGTATCTCGATTTCAATAATTTCAAGCTACCGTGGCATTGCAGGATGAGCACAATTTGCATCAAATCTCCAACAGGCACGACCTTACCAGCACACCGGATCACATGATAACTCTTCAGTTAAGCATGCTTGGGCGAGAGCACTACTATGATGGGTGACCTCCTGGGAATTCGTCGTGTTGAACCATCTGTTGATGCCGCTCATTTTATTTCCTTTTAATTTTATTTTCTTTTACAGTTGATGCCTGAGCACTCGACGATCGACTCCAAATACATCGTTAATGGACTGTCTTAGACTGAAAAACACGAGCCATGGGGACCACGCGATTGATCTGCATGTATCGTGCGGAGGCCGCACGAAAATCACCATAACTTCGTAAACGATCGTCCGATTCGCCATTCTGACTGAAATCCAAAAAGATCTCCGCAGGGTGCACAATGCGTAGATGAGCCGCGGGCGTGTATGACAAGACCCGTATCTCTGATTTTGGCGATTTCAAAGTCAAGTACCAAACGTTCGACATGAATTTGCGACAAATCTTCAAGCGACCGCACTGCATGCATCCATGAGAACTCTTTAGTTAAACATGCTTGGGCAAGATCAATACTATGATGGGTGACATGCTAGAAAGTCATCATGTTGAATCATCTGTTGATGCCGCCCATTTTATTTCCTTTTATTTTTGTTTTATTTTACCTTTGACGCTGGAGAACTTGGAGATCGAATTCGAAAACATCGTTGATGGGATGCCTCAGACTAAAAACATGATTCGTAGGGCCCACGTGGCTGATACGAGCATCTCGTGTGGAGGACGCACGGAAATCACCATAACTTTGCACACAATCATCAGATTCGCCATTATGAGCCCAATCCGAAGATCTCTGGGGGGGTGGGGGGCGCATGATGCGCAGATGAGCCATGACGCATCTAGCAGGACCTGTATCTCCGATTTCGGCTATTTTGAAACTACCTGAGCGGATCGCAGACACCCGATCCCATGAGAACTCTTCGCTTAAGCGTGCTTGGTGAGAGCGATTACGATGGGTGACCTCCGGAAGTCGCCATGTTGAACCATATGTTGATTTGGAGAACTTCGATGATCGACTTATAAACGCCATCGATGTGATGCCGGACTAAAAAAACATGAGTGGGGCTACTAGTCGATCGTATCTCGTGTGGAGGCCGCACGAAAATCATCATAACTTCGTGTACAATCGTCTGATTCACCATTATGTCCAATCCATAAAGATATGTGGGTGTACGCACGTAGATGTCGCAGTGCATCTCGGGACCAGATCTTCTCTATTTGAAGCCTTACTGCGGCATGGATGGATTCCGGATGAGCTCAATTTGCAATAAATCTCCAGTGGGAGCTACTACACTAGTACACCAGATCCCATGAGAACTCTTCAGTTAAGCGTGCTTGGGCGAGAGTAGTACTATGATGGGTGACCTCTTGGGAAGTCGACATATTGAATAATCTGTTGATGCTGCCTAATTTATTTCCTTTTATTTTTATGTTATTTTACTGTTGACTTCGTATAACTCGAAGATTGACTCTGAAAATGTCGATGGGATGCCTCGGATTGAAAAATATGATGTGGGGCCCACGAGGCTGGTCCGCGCAGCTCGTGCGGAGTCCGCACGAAAATCACCATAACTTCGCGCACGATCGTCTGATTCGCCATTATGACCCCAATCCAGAAAGATCTCCACGAGGCGCACTATGCACAAATGTGACCCTGGTGCATCTGGTGGGACCCGTATCTCTGATTTCGGCTATTTCGAAGCTTTACCGTAGCTTGGACGGGTTCCAGATGAGCACAATTTGCGACAAATCTCTAGCGGGTGTGACCGCACCAGCACACCAGATCCCATGAGAACTCTGCAGTTAAGCGTGCTTGGGTGAGAGCAATATTATGATGGGTGACCTCATGGGAAGTCATTATGTTGAACTATCTCTTGATGTCGCACATTTTATTTCCTTTTATTTTTATTTTATTTTACCGTTGACACCAGAGAACTCGGTGATCGACTCCGAAAACATCGTAGATGGGATGCCTCGGGCTAAAAAATATGAGCTGTGTGGCCCACGCGGCTGATCCGCGCGTCTCGTGCGAAGGCCGCATGAAAATCACCATAACTTTTTGCACGATCGTCTGATTTGCCATTATAACCCCAATCCAGAAAGATCTCCATGACAACGCTAGATGAGACGGGCATATACACGATCTCCGACGGCTATTTCAAAGTTTTACTTACGACGGGTTTGACATGAGAACAATTTACAAAAATCTTCGGGGTGACCGCAGACACCGATCACATGGGAACTCTTCGCTAAGCATGCAAGCGAGCATGATGGGTGACCTCTTGGGAAGTCATTGTGTTGAACCATCTGTTAATGCTGCCCATTTTATTTCCTTTTATTTTTATTTTATTTTACCGATGATGCCGGAGAACTTGGTGATTGACTTCGAAAATATCGTTGATGGAATGCCTTGGATTGAAAAACATGAGTCGTGGGGCCCACATGGCTGATCTGTGCCTCTCGTGTGGAGGACGCACAGAAATCACCATCACTTCATGCACGATCATCCAATCCGGAAAGATCTTCGCAGCACGACGCGGCGATGAGAGTGCATCCTGGATCAGATCTCGATTTTGGCTATTTCGAAACCTTACCGTGGCACGAATGGGTTCCGGATTTGCACAAAAATCTCCAAGAAGTGGCCACCGACATCGCCTTCCTGAGAACTCTTCGCTAAGCTTGGCGAGAGTAGTTCTATAATGGGCGACCTCTTGGGAAGTCGTTGTGTTGAACCATCTTTTGATGCCGCTAATTTTATTTCCTTTTATTTTTATTTTATTTTTTCATTGACGTCGGAGAACTCAGCGATCGACTCCGAAAATGTCATTGATGGGATGTTTCGAAATGAAAAACATGAGCCGTGGGGCCCACATGGCTGATCCGCGCGTCTCGTGCGATGGCCGCAAGAAAATTGCCATAACTTCGCGATCATCCGATTCGCCATTGTGACCCCAATTTGGAAAGATCTCTACGGGCCACCATGAGTCGCATGCGCATCTAGCAGGACCCGTATATCCGATTTTGGCTATTTTGATTCCTTATCGCAGCACGAATGGGTTCTAGATGAGCTTGATTTCCGGCAAAGCTCAAGCGGGCGCAACCACACCTGCACACCCGATCCCATGAGAACTCTTCAGTTAAGTGTGCTTGGGCGAGAGTAGTGCTATGATGGGTGACCACTCGTAAGAAATCATCGTGTTGAACCATCGTTGATGTCTTTTATTTTATTTTATTTTATTTTATTTTAATGTTGATGCGAGAACTTCGATGATTAACTCTAAAATGTCATCGATTGGATGCCTCAACGAAAACATGAGACATCACTTATATCCAGCATTATCTCGTGTGGTGGCCGCGAAAATCACCATAACTTCTTGCCGATCGATTCACCATTTTCACCCTAATGGAAAGATCTCCAGCAATGTGTAGATGAGCGATGGCGCATCGGACACGTATCTCGACTAATTCAAAGCCTTACCGCAGACGCACGGGTTCAGACAATTTACGGAAAATCTCCAATAGCACGACCGCAGACACTAGATCGAGGACTCTTCAATTAAGCGTGCTTGAGCGATGATGGGTGACCTCGAGTTGAACCATCTATTGATGCTACCCATTTTATTTCTTATTTATTTTATTTTATTTTACCATTGACACCACAGAACTTAGCGATCAACTTTGAAAATGTCATCGATGGGATGCCTTGGACAGAAAAACATGAGTCGTGGGGACCACCCTGCTGATCCACGCATCTCATGTGGAGACCGCACAAAAATTTCCATAACCGTGCGATTGTCGATTTGCCATTGACCCCAATCGAAAGATCTCCGTGCATATGGCATAATGAGCCAGAGCATCTAGGGACTCGTATCTTAAATTTCATCTATTTCAAAACCTTTCTGCGGCATGACCGGTTTCACATGAGCACAATTTGTGGCAAATAGCCAGCGAGCGCGACTGCACCCACACACCAGATCTCATGAGAACTCTTCAGCTAAGCGTGCTTGGGAGAGAGCAGTACTATGATGGGTGACCTCCTAGGAAGTCGTTGTGTTAAACCATCTATTGATGCCACCCATTTTATTTCCTTTTATTTGTATTTTATTTTAACGTTGATGTTGGAGAACTCGACGATCGACTCCAAAAATGTCATCGATGGGATGCCTCAGACTGAAAAACATGAGCCATGGAGCCCACACGACTAATCCCCGCATCTCGTGCTGATGCCGCATAGAAATTGCCATAACTTCGCACACGATCATCCGATTTGCCATTATGACTGCAATCTGCAAAGATCTCCGCAGAGCGCACGACATGCAGATGAGACGTAGGCGCATTTAGTGGGACTTGTATCTTCGATTTCTACTATTTCAAAACCTTACGGAGCCGGTTTGGATGAGCACAATTTGACAAATCTCCAGCGGTGACTACACCCGGCACACCGGATCTGTGAGAACTCCTCAATGTGCTTGGGCGAGAAGCGATCTTATGATAGGTGACCTTCTAGGAAGTCATCATGTTGAACCATCTGTTGATGCATCCCATTTTATTCCTTTCATTTTTATTTTATTTTATCGTTGACTCTGTAGAACTCAGCGATCAACTCTGAAAACGTTATCGATGGGATGCCTCGGACTGATAAACATGAGGCGTGGGGCCCAGTGGGCTAATCCGCACGTCTCGTGTGGAGGCCACACAGAAATCACCATAACTTCGTGCATGATCATCTGATTTTCCATTATTTTATCGTTGACCCCAATCCGGAAAGATCTCTGCGGGGCGCATGACGCGCAGATGACCCGTAGACGCATCTATCGGGACCTGTATCTTTGATTTTGACTATTTTGAAGCCTTACCGTGGCACGGACGAGTTCCGGATGAGCACAATTTGTGGCAAAGCTCCGGCGAGCGCAACCGAACCTGCACACATATCCCATGATAACTCTTCAGTTAAGCGTGATTGGTTGAGAGCAATACTATGATGGGTGACCAGTCCAAGGAAATCGTCGTGTTGAACCATTTGTTGATGTTATGCATTTTATTTCATTTTATTTTTAATTTATTTTAACATTGATGCTAGAGAACTTGACGATCGACTCCAAAAACATCATCGATGGGATGCCTCGGACTGAAAAACACGAGCCGTGGGGCCCACTAGGCTGATCTGCACATCTTGTGTGGAGGTCACACGAAAATTGCCATAACTTCGTGCACGATTTTCCGATTCGCCATTATGACCCCAATCCGGAAAGATCTTCATGGGGTGCCAGATGAGTAGATGAGCCGGAAGCGCATATAGCGAGAACCATATCTTCGATTTCTATTTGAATCTTTTTTAGCGGCCTGAAGTTCGCATGAGCACAATAATTATGCAAATCTCCGGAGTGCGACCGCATCATCGATCCCATGAGAACTCTTCAGTTAACCGTGCTTGGGTGAGAGCAGTACTATGATGGGTGACCTCTTGGGAAATCATCATGTTGAACCATATGTTGATGTCGTGCATTTTATTTATTTTTATTTGTATCTTATTTTAACATCTACGCTGGAGTACTCGGTGATCGACTCCAAAAATGTCATTGTTGGGATGCCTCGGACAAAAAAACACGAGCCATGGGGCCTTAATGATCCATGCATCTCTGTGGAGGCCGCACACAATTGCCATAACTTCGCACGATAGTCGATTCTACATTATGACCCCAATCCAAAATATCTCCGCGAGATAGACCCGGAGCATCTAGCAAAACCGTATCTCCGATTTGGCTATTTCGAAGTCTTACCGTAGCGAAGGGGTTCGCATAAATTTGCTCCAAATCTCGCGAACGCACCGCGCAGATCATGAGAACTCTTCCATTAAGCATGCTTGAGCAAGAGCAGTACTATGATGGGTGACCTCATGGGAAGTCGTCATGTTGAACTGTCTGTTCATTCCACCCATTTTATTTCCTTTCATTTTTTTTTGTATTTTACCGTTGACGCCGGAGAACTCGAAATTCAACTTTGAAAATGTCATTGATTGGATTCCTCGGACTGAAAACCACGAGCCATGGGGCCCATGCGGCTTATCCATGTCTGTGTAGCCAGAAAATCACCATAACATCATGCATGATCGTCGATTCGCCATTATTATCCCAATCATGCGATGATGAGCCGGTTTATCGGGGGACCCGTATCTCCAATTTGCTTATTGAAGTCTTCAGGAAGGGTTCCGGATGAGCACAATTTGTAGCAAATCTCTAGCGAGTGCAACCGCACTAGCACACCAGATCCATGAGAACTCTTTTAGTTAAGCATGCTTGGGTGAGAGCAGTATTATGATGGGTGATCTCTTGGGAAGTTATCGTGTTAAACCATCTATTGATGCCGCTAATTTTATTTCCTTTTTTTTTTTTTTGGCAAGTAGGAACTTCGGTGATCGACTCCAAAATGTCATCGATGGGATACCTCGGACTAAAAAACACACGTGGGGCCACTCTCTTGATCCGGCATCGTGTGGAAGCCCGCAAAATTTCCATAACCGCGATTGTCTAATTCACAATTATGACCCTAATTCGAAAAGATCTCCGTTGGGCGCACGACGCGCAGATGTACCGTAGGTATCTCCGATTTCGGCTATTCCAAAGCTTTACCACGGCATGGATGGGTTCCAGATGAGCACAATTTGTAGCAATGCTCCAGTGAGCGTGACCGCACCTGTACACCAGATCTCATGAGAACTCTTCAATTAAGCGTGCTTGGGCGAGCGATCTTATGATGGGTGACTTCACCGCCATGTGTTAACCATCTGTTGATGCACTCATTTTATTTCCTTTTATTTGTATTTTAATTTAGTTGATGCGAGACCTCGATGATCAACTCTAAAATGTCATCGATGGGATCCTCGGGAAAAAACCAGCCATGGGGCCCTGGGCGTCGCATATCGTGTGGAGGCCGCACAAAAATTGCCTTAACTTTGTGCATGATTGTCTGATTCTCCATTATGACCCCAACCCGGAAAGATCTCTACGGGGCGCACGACATGCAGATGAGCCGCAGGTGGATCTGGCGGGACCCATATCTCCAATTTTGAATCCTTAATGCGGCACGGACGGGTTCTGCATGAGAATAATTTTTGGCAAATCTCCAGCGGGCGCGACCTCACCCACTCACCAGATCCCATTAGAACTCTTCAGTTGTGTGTGCTTGGGCGAGAGCAGTACTATGATGGGTGACCTCTTTGAAAGTCATCTTGTTGAACCATCTATTGATGCCACCCATTCTATGTCCTTTTAATTTTATTTTATTTTACCGTTGATCGGAGAACTTCGTCGACTCACGTCATCGATGGGATGCCTCGGTGAAAAACCGATCGTGGGTGATCCATGTCTGGAGGCGCATATCAAAACTTCACGCATGATCTTCTGATTCGCAAATATGACCCCAATCCAAAAAGATCTTCACGGGGCACACGACACGCAGATGTGCTGCATATGCATTTAGCGAGACCCGTATCTCCGATTTTGGCTATTTGCTTGCGTGGGAAGAGTTTCAATGAAACAATTTGTGGCAAATCTCCGGCCGCAACAGATCCTATGAGAACTCTTTAGTTAAGCATGCTTGGGCGAGAGCAGTACTATGATGGGTGACCTCCTGGGAAGTCGTCGTGTTGAATGATCTGTTGATGCCTCTCATTTTATTTCCTTTTGTTTTTATTTTATTTTATCATTGAAGCTGGAGAACTCAGCGATCAACTCCAAAAACTTCTTAAATGGGATGCTTCGGACTAAAAAACATGAGCCGTGTGGCCCACTAGCTGATCCGCGCATCTTATGTGGAAGCTGCATGGAAATCACCATAACTTCGTGCACGATTGTCCGATTCTCCATTAACACCACAATCGGAAAGATCTTTGCAGGACACACGATGGGCAAGTGAGCCAGCGGCATCTGGCATATATATCCGATTTGCTATTTTAAAAGCCTATTCGCAAATTTCCAAGCGGGCGACCTCCGGCGATCCCATGAGAACTCTTGATTATGCGTGGTAGAGCGATACTTTGATGGGTGAGCTCCTCAAAATTCATCGCATTGAACCATCTATTGATGCGCCCATTTTATTTCCTTTTATTTTATTTTACTGTTGATACCGGAGAACTCAATGATCGACTTCGAAATCATCATCGATGGGATTCCTCGGACTGAAAAACATGAGCCGTGGGGCCCATGCGGCTGATCCGCTCATCTCGTGCGAAGGCCGCATGAAAATTGCCATAACTTCATGCACGATTGTTTGGTTCGCCATTATGACCCCAATCCGGAAAGACCTCCGCGATGCGCACGACACATAGATCTGCCAAAGGCGCATCTAGCGGGACTCGTATCTCCAATTTTGGCTATTTCGAAGCTTTACCGTAGCACGGATGGGTTCCATATGAGCATAATTTATGGCAGATCTCCTGCGGGTGCGACCGCACCAGCACACTAGATCCCATGAGAACTCTTCAGTTAAGCAAGCTTGAGAGAGAGCAGTACTATGATGGGTGATCTCCTAGGAAGTCATTATGTTGAACGATCTATTGATGTCGCCCATCTTATTTTCTTTTATTTTTATTTTACCATTAACGCTTGGGAACTCAGTAATCAACTCCAAAAATGTCATCGATGGGATGCCTCGGACTGAAAAACATGAGTCGTGGGGCCCACGAGGCTGATCCACACGTCTCGTGCGGAGGCCGCATGGAAATCGCCATAACTTCACGCTTGATCATTTGATTCGCCATTATGACCCCAATCCAAAAAGATCTATGCGGGGCGCATGACGTGCAAATGTACTATAGGCGCATCTGGTAGGACCCGTATCTCCGATTTCGACTATTTTGAAGTCTTACCATGGCACGGATGAGTTCCGCATGAGCACAATTTGCAAACCTCCAGTGGGCGTGACTGCACTAGCACACCGATCCTATGAGAACTCTTTAGTTAAGCGTGGTTGGGCAAGAGCAGTACTATGATGGGTGACCTCATGGAAGTCGTACTGAACCATCTGTTGATGCCACCCATTTTATTTCATTTTATTTATATCTTATTTTATAGTTGACGCTGGAGAACTCATCGATTGACTTCAAAAATGTCATCGATGGGATGCCTTGAGCGAAAACGAGCCATGGGGCCCCGCGATCCGCATCTCGTGAGGCCTCATAGAAATTTCCATAACTGCACGATCGTCCATTCGCCATTATGACTAATCGGAAAGATCTCCACGGAGAGCGATGCAGATGTCGCAGCATCTGGTAGGGTATCTCCTATTTTAGCTAGTTCAAAGCCTTGCATAGAATGAGCGTAGCATAATCTCCGTGGGCAACACACCAACACACCATATCCTATGAGAACACTTCAGTTAAGCATGCTTCGGCGAGAGCAGTAATATAATGGGTGACCTCCTGGGAAGTCGTCGTGTTGAACCATCTGTTGATGCCTCCCATTTTATTTCCTTTTTTATCTTATTTTATTGACGCCGCAGAACTCAGAGATCGACTCCGAAAATGTCATCGATGGGATGCCTTGGACTGAAAAATGCAAGCTGTGGGGCCCACGCGGCTGATCCATCCGTCTCGTGTGGAGGCCGCATGAAAATTTCCATAGCTTCAAGCATGATCGTCTGATTCGCCATTATGACACCAATCCAGAAAGATCTTTGCTGGGCGCATGACGCTTAGATGACCCGTAGGTGCATCTGGCGGGTCACGTATCTCCAATTTTCGCTAGTTCGAAGCCTTACGGCGGCACATACATGTTCCACATGAGCACTATTTATGGCAAATCTCCAGCAGGAGCGACCGCACCAGCACAGTAGATCCCATGAGAACTATTCAATTAAGTGTGCTTGGGGGAGGGCAGTACTGACCTCTTTGGAAGTCATCGTGTTAAACCATCTATTGATGATGCACATTTTATTTCCTTTTATTTGTATTTTATTTTAACGTTGACGCCGGAGAACTCGACGATTGACTCCTAAAAGGTCATCGATGGGATGACCCAGGCTGAAAAACATGAATTGGTATTCGTATGGAGGCCGCATTATGCCATAATTTCACGCTCGATCATCCGATTCGCTATTATGATCCCAATCTGGAAACATCTTTGTAGCATGCGTGCGAGATGAGTCGCAGACATCTGGCACCTCGATTTTGGCTAGTTGAAGCCTTACTGAGCGAACTTATTGGGATGAGAACAATTTTGTGACTAATCTCCAATGCTCGACCGACCGAGCATGAGAACTATTCAGTTAAGTGTGTTGGGCTAGAGCAGTACTATGATAGGTGACCTCCTAGGAAGTCGTTGTATTGAACCATCTGTTATTGCTGCCCATTTTATTTCCTTTTATTTTTAATTTATTTTGGAGAATTGACAATCAACTTTGAAAATGTCGATGGGATGCCTCGACTAAAACATGAGCCGTGGGCCCTTGATCTATGTCTCGTGTGGAAGGCTGCGGAAATTATCATAACTTCATGCACGGTGTCGTTTTCACCATTATGACCTCAATCAGATCTCTGGCAATGGCGTAGATGAACAACGGAGAATCTGGCGGGACTCGTATCTCGATTTTGCTATTTTTTTGATTCCAAGTGCGAGCGGGTTCGCATGAGCATAATTTGCAAATCTCCGGCGACGCCACACACCGCATCCATGAGAACTCTTCAGTTAAGTGTGCTTGGGCGAGAGCAGTATTATGACAGGTGACCTCTTGGGAAGTCGTCATGTTGAACCATCTATTGATGCCATCTATTTTATTTCTTTTTATTTTTTTATTTTACCATTGATGCCGGAGAACTCGACGATCGACTCCGAAAATGTCATCGATGGGATGCCTCATAAAACACAACAAGTGTGATCGCGCATCTCGTGTGGAGGCCTCATGAAAATCTCCATAACTTTGTGCACGATCGTCCGATTCGCCATTATGACCCCAATCCGGAAAGATCTCCGCGTGGCGCATGACACGCCGAGTGCCAAAGGCGAATCTGGTGGGACCCATATCTCTGATTTTGACTATTTCAAAGTCTTACCGCGGCACGGATGGGTTTTGTATGAGCATAATTTCGGCAATCTCCTCTCCGGTGGCCGACACCATATCACATGAGAACTCTTCAGTTAAGCGAGCTTGGGCAAGAACAATACTATGATGGGTGACCTCTTGAAAAGTTGTCATGTTGAACCATCTGGTGATGCCGCCCATTTTATTTCCTTTTATTTTTATTTTATTTTACCGTTGATGTCACAGAACTCAAAAATCGACTCCGAAAACATCGTCGATGGGCCTTGCACTGAAAAACATGAGCCATGGTTGATTCATCTTTGAGGCCACAAAAACGTCATGCGATCATCATTATGAGATCGATCTCCGAGGAAGATATATGACATATCGATTTAGCATTGAAGCCCCGTGACCGGATTCATGAGCCGCCAATCACCATAACTTGCCCACGATCCGATTTGCCATGACCCCAATCGAAGATCTCAGACAACATGCAAATGTGGTGAATCTGAGAGACACGTATCTCTATTTTGGCTAGTTGAAGCCCGTGACAGGATGGGTTCATGAGCACAATTTGATCAAATCTCCAGAGCACGACCACCAAGCACCGGATCTGACTGATTAAGGGCATGGTGAGCGATCTTATGATGGGTGACCTCTTGGGAAGTCGTCGTGTTGAACCATCTGTTGATGTCACCCATTTTATTTCCTTTTATTTTTATTTATTTTACCGTTGATGCGAGAACTCGATGATCGACTCAAAAATGTCATCGATGGATGCCTCGGATTGAAAAACATGAGCCGGTGGCCTTGAGTTGATCAGGCGTCTCGTCGAAACGAAATCACCATAACTTCCGCGATCATCCGATTCACCATTATGATCCCAATCAGAAAAAAAATCTTCGGGGCACATGACATGTGGATGATGAGATCTGGCGGGACCCATTATCACCATTTTGGCTAGTTGAATCCTTGTCAGCGGGGCGGGTTTACATGAGCATAATTTGCTGAATTTAAAAGTGACCGATTGAACTATTAGGTTCGTGCTTGAGGAATACTATGATGGGTGACCTCTTGGGAAGTCATCATGTTGAACCATCTGTTGATGCCGCCCATTTTATTTTATTTTATTTTTATTTTTATTTTACCGTTGATGCCATAGAACTTAGAGATCGACTCCGAAAATGTTATCGATGGGATGCCTCGAACTAAAAAATATGAGCCGTGGGCTAACACTAATCCATCGTCGTGTGGAGGGCCATAAAATCACCATAACCCGATCATCAATTCACCATTATGACCCCAATCGGAAAGATCTCCGCGTGGCACGATACGCGTAAAGTTGCATCTGGTGAGACCCATATCTCCTATTTTGGCTATTTTGAAACGTACCGAGCGGGTTCCTCATGCATAATTTGAAATCTCAAGCGGTGGGACCGCACTGACACCGGATCACATGAGAACTCTTCATTAAGGCATGATACTATGATGGGAGCTCCACGAAGTCATCATCATGTTTATTTTTATTTTATTTTACCATTTCGGGATCATCATCGATGGGATGCGCTCGTGAGGCCCGCCGCAATCCACCATAACTTCTGAGGCCGCGATCATGATTCTCCATTATGATTTCAATCTGGAAAGATCTCCACGGGGCACACGATGCGTAGATGTATCAAATGGGCATCTAGTGGGACACGTATCTCCGATTTCTGCTTTTTCGAAGCCTTAGAGTGGCACGTATGCATTTCGGATGAGCACAATTTGCGACAAATCTCCAGCGGTCCCAATCGCACCATCACACCAGATCACATGATTACTCTTCAGTTAAGCGTGCTTGGGCGAGTGCAGTACTATGCTGGGTGACCTCTTGGGAAGCCGTCGCGTTGAACCATCTATTGATGCCGCCCATTTTATTTCCTTTTATTTTTATTTTGTTTTACCATTGACGCTAGAGAACTCGGTGATCGAGTCCCAAAACATGGTCGATGGGATGCTTCGGACTGAAAAACATGAGCGGTGGGCCCACCACGGTGATCGAATATCGTGCGAAAATCACCATAACTATGCACACGATCGTTCGATTCTCCATTATGATTTCAATCCAGATCTCCATGGCGTGACATCGAATGAGCCTCAAGTATATCTGGTGGGACACATATCACCGATTTTGGCTAGTTCGAAGTCTTACCGTGGCACAGACGGGTTCCACATGAGCATAATTTGCGAAAAATATCCAACGGGCGAGATCGCACCAGCACACCAAATCCCATGAGAACTCTTCAGTTAAGCGTGCATAGGCGAGAGCAGTACTATGATGGGTGACCTCCCGGGAAGTCATCGTGTTGAACCATCTGTGGATGCCGCTCATTTTATTTCATTTTTATTTATTTTATCGTTGACAGAGAACCCGTGATCGACTCAAAATGTTGATGGGATGCCTGGAATGAAAACATGACCCACACGGTGATTCCGCGCATCGTGTGGGTACATCATCATAACCTTGCATGATCGTCAATTCCATTATGACCTCAATCCGGAAAGATCTCGCGAGCACGCGGCTTGATGAGCCGGGCACATTTGGCGGGACCATATCTCGATTTATCAAGAGACCCCACGCGACGCGCACCTCCGCATGAACTTTGTGGCAAATCTCTGATGGTGACCTCCTGGGAAGTGGTTGTGTTGAACTATCTGTTGATGTCATCCATTTTATTTCATTTTTTATTTATTTTATTTTACCATTGGAGAACTCGGATTCGAAAATGTCATTGATGGGATGCCTCGGATGAAAAATGAGTCATGGGCCTCATGCGGTTAAACCATCACTCGTGGGCGCACGATCATCGATTCTCCATGACCCCAATCAAAAGATATCCACTGCATGATCATGAGATGCACCACAAGCCCATCTGGCAGGACCCATACCTGATTTATTTGCGCCTTGCATGGCGTCGTTCGATGAGCATAATTTCGAAATCTTCTGCACGGACACTGGTCCATGAGAACTCTTGAAAGCGTGCTTGTGAGCAAATCTATGATGGGTGACCTTCAGTCATCGTGTTGAACCATCTATGTCATCCATTTTATTTCCTTTTATTTTATTTTATTTTACCATTGATGCTAGAGAACTTCGTGATCGACTCAAAACATCGATGGATGCCCTCAAAAAAAATATGAAGTAGTGGGATCCACGCATCATGTATGGAGGCTGCTTGGAAATCACCATAACATCGCACACGATCGTATGATTCGCCATTATGACCCCAATTCAGAAAGATCTCTGTGAGGCGCACGACGTGTAGATGTGGTGCAGGCACATCTGGTGAGACCCATATCTCCATTTTCGCTAGTTGAAGCGCTGCTAAGGAGCGGGTTCTACATGAGCATAATTTCTTTGCAAATCTCGCGTGGCGCTAGCACACAATATCACATGAGAACTCTTTAGTTAAGCATGCTTGGGCGAGAGCAGTACTATGATGGGAGACCCCCTGGGAACTCATCGTGTTGAACCATCTTGATCCGCCATTTTATTTCCTTTTATTTATATTTTATTTTACCGCGTTGAAGCGGAGAACTCAAAAATCGACTCCAAAAACTTCATCGATGACATGTCTCGGAATGAAAAACATGAGCCGTGGGACCCACATGGCATAATCCCCACATCTCGTGTAGAGATCACACGGAAATCACCATAATTTTGGGCATGATCTTTCGATTCACCATTATGATCCTAATACGAAGATCTCAAGGTGCATGATCGATGTCTTTGTAGGCGCGGCGGACCTATCTCCGATTTCCTAGTTGAGCCTTATGGTGGCGCGGTGGTTCCGAGCATAATTGTAGCAAATCTCTAGCGTACACACTAGCACACAAGATCCTATGAGAACTCTTCAGTTAAGCGTACTTAGGCGAGAGAAATACTATGATGGGTGATCTCCTAAGAAGTCGTTGTGTTGAACCACCTGTTGATGCCGCCTATTTTATTTCCTTTTATTTTTATCTTATTTTACCATTATCATCGGAGAACTCAGTGATCGACTCTAAAAATGTCATCGATTGGATGCCTCGGACTGAAAAACATGAATCGTGCGGCCCACGTGACTAATCTGCGCATCGCTTACAGAGGCCACATGGAAATCACCATTATTTCACGCACAATCGTCTAATTCGCCATTTTTACCCTAATCCAGAAAGATCTCCGTGGATACGATGCACAAATGTCTTGGCGCATGGTGAGACACATCTCCGTTTTATAGTTTGAAGCCTTATCGCGGCACAGACGGGTTCCACATGAGCCCAATTTGCTATAAATCTCTAGCGGGTGCGATCGCATGCACCAGCACACCAGATCACAGGAGAACTCTTCAATTAAGCATGCTTGGGCACTATAATGGGTGACCTCCTCGGAAGTCGCCATGTTGAACCATCTGTTGATTCCGCCCATTTTATTTCCTTTTATTTTTATTTTATTTTACCATTGACGCCGGAGAACTCGAAAATCGACTCCTAAAATGTCATCGATGAGATGGCTCGGTGAAAAGACGAATTACGCCGTTGATCGTGTCATCGTGAAGGCGTCGAAAATCAACATAACTTCACGCGATTATCCGATTCACCATTATGATCCTAATCTAGAAAAATCTGCACGCGCATGATGCCGATGTCGCGGTGGGTGCATCCGGCAAGACCACCATCTTTTGGCTAGATCGAAGCATTACCAAGGCACAGGCGGGTTCGGCATGAGCATAATTTGCGACAAATCTCCAGCGGGTGTGGCCGCATCAACACACCAGATCCTATGAGAACTCTTTAGTTAAGCGTGCTTGGGCGAGATCAATACTATGATGGGTGACCTCTTTGGAAGTCGTCGGGTTGAACCATCTGTTGATGCTGCTCATTTTATTTTATTTTAATTTTATTTTATTTCACCGTTGACGCCGTAGAACTCAAAAATTGACTCCGAAAATGTCATCGATGAGATGCCTTGGACTAAAAAACATGAGCTGTGGGGTCAACGCAACTGATCCTCGCGTCTTGTGCCGAGGTCGCACGAAAATCACCATAACTTTGTGGACGATCGTCTGATTCTCCATTATGATCCTAATCAGGACAGATCTCCATGGGGGCGCATGATGAGTAGATGTGCTGCAGGCGCATCTAGCAGGACCTGTATCTTCGATTTCAGCTAGTTTGAAGCCTTACCGCGGCACGAATGGGTTCTGCATGAGTATAATTTGCGACAATTCTCTAGTGGGCCACCACGGGGCACCGAATCTATGAGAACTCTCTTGATTAAGCGTGGATGAAGCGAAATCTTATGATGGGTGACCTCACAGGGAAGTCATCGTGTTGAACCATCTGTTGATGCCGCTCATTTTATTTCCTTTTATTTTTATTTTATTTTATCGTGATGCCGGAGAACTCGGTGATCGACTCTGAAAACGTCATCGATTGGATGCCTCAGATTGAAAAATAAGAGTCGTGCGGCCCACGCGGCTGACCTGCGCATCTCGTACGGAGGCCGCTTGGAAATCACCATAATTTTGCGCATGATCGTCTGATTCTCCATTATGACCTTAATTCGGAAAGATCTCCACGAGGTGCGATCTAGATGTCGCGGTGCATCGGTGAGACTGTATCTCCATTTTGACTAGTTTGAAGCAGCAATGGGTTCGCATGAGCACAATTTGCTGCAAATCTTCAGCGGGCGTGACCGTACCAGCACACCAGATCACATGAGAACTCTTCCGTTAAGCGTGCTTTGGCGAGACCAGTACTATGATGGGTGACCTCCTGAGAAGTCATCATGTTGAACCATTTGTTGATGCATATTTTATTTTCTTTTATTTTTATTTTATTTCAGTTGGCCGAGAACTAGAAATCAACTCCAAAAAATGCGTCGATGGGATGCCTCGGCGAAAAACACAGTCGCGACTAATCACTGCGTGTCGTCACGAGCCGCCAAAAATCACCATAACCAGCGCCGATCAGATTCACCATTATGATCCCAATCTGGAAAGATATTCGAGGGGTGCATGACACGCAGATGTCACAAATGGGCATCTAGCGGGACCCGTATCTCCGATTTTGGCTTTTTAGAAGCCTTAGTGTGGCATGTACGGGTTTCACATGAGCACAATTTATGTGAGAACTCTTCAGTTAAGCGTGCTTGGGCGAGAGCAGTATTATGATGGGTGACCTCTTGGGAAGTTGTCGCGTTGAACTATCTGTTGATGCCGCCCATTTTATTTTCTTTTATTTTGTTTAATTTACCATTGATGTCGGAGAACTCGGTGATCGACTTCGAAAATGTCATCGATGGGATGCCTCAGATTAAAAAACACAAACCGTGGGGCCCACTCGATTGATCGCGCGTTTCATGTGGAGGCCACACGAAAATTGCCATAACTTCACGCACAATTGTCCGATTCGCCATTATGACCCCAATCTAAAAAGATCTCCGTGGCATGCGCCTGAGATGAGTCCGGATCGGCGGACCCGTATCTCGATTTCATCTATTTGAGCCTTACCGACATGGGCGGGTTTAGCAGGCACAATTTGCGGCAAATCTCCAGGTGACCACAGAAACGAGAACTATGATGGGTGATCTCTTGGGAAGTCATCGTGTTCAACCATATGTTGATGCCACTCTTTTTATTTTCTTTTATTTTTATTTTATTTTACTGTTGACACAGGAGAACTCGACGATCACTCCAAAAACGTCATCAATGGGATGCCTCGGGCTGAAAAGCATGAGATGTGGGGCCCACGCAGCTGATCTGCGCATCTCGTGTGGACGTCGTACAGAAATCACCAAAACTTTGAGTGCGATCATCGGATTCTCCATTATGACCCCAATCTGGAAAGATCTTTGTGGGGCAGCGGATGAGATCTGGCGCATGGACCGTATCTCGATTTTGGATATTTGAAGTGTTCTAAGCCTGAGATGGGTTCCTCATTAGCACAATTTGCGACAAATCTCCAATGGGGGTGACCACACCAGCAAACCAGATCCCATGAAAACACTTCAGTTTAGCGTGCTTGGGCGAGAACAGTACTGTGATGGGTGACCTTTTGGGAAGTCGTCATGTTGAACCATCTGTTGATGCCGCCCATTTTATTTCCTTTTATTTATATTTTATTTTACTATTAAAGTCGGAAAACTTGACGATCGATTCCAAAAACATCGTTGATGGGATGCATCAGACTGAAAAATATGTGTACAATCGGCATAACTTCGTGTACAATCATCCGATTCTCCATTATGACCCCAATCCAGAAAGATCTCCGTAGCCCTTTGTATGTAGATGAGCAGCGGTAGCATGCTGGAGGGACCCCATACCTCGATTTTGGCTATTTGAAGCCTTCTGCGGAGCGGGTTTCACATGAACACAATTTACGATAAATCTTCAATGGGCATGACTGCACCAGCACACCAGATCCCATAAGAACTCTTCAATTAAGCGTGCATGGGCGAGAGCAGTACTATGATGGGTGACCTCTTGGGAGGTCATCGTGTTGAACCATCTGTTGATGCTGTCTGTTTTATTTCCTTTTATTTTTTTTATTTTACCGTTGATGTTGGAGAACTTCGGTGATCGACTCCAAAAATTTCATCGATGGGATGCCTGAAAAACCACAGTGCGATCCGGCATCTGTGTGGAAATGAAAATCATATACTTCATGCGATCGTCCGATTCGCCATTATGTCCCTAATCCAGAAAAATCTCCGCGGGGCACACGATGCACAGATGAGCCGCAGGCGTATCTGCGGGACCCGTATCTCTGATTTCAGCTATTTCGAAGCCTTACTGCGGTATGGACGGGTTCCGCATGAGCACAATTTGTGAAAAATCTTGACGTAGCGCAACACCATATCATGAGAACTCTTGATTAAGCATGCTTAGGAAGAATACATGATGTGAACTCTTGGGAAGTCATTGTGTTTAACCATCTGTTGATGCCGCACATTTTATTTTCTTTTATTTTTATTTTATTTTACCGTTAACGGAGAACTCGACGATCGACCCCGAAAATATCATCGATGGGATGCCTCGTCGAGGGGTCCACGCAGCTAATCCGCGCATCTCGTGTGGAGGCCACATGAAAATCACCATAATTTCACGCACGATCATCCGATTCACCATTATAACCCCAATCTGAAAAGATCTCCGCGAGGCCCACGGCGTGTAGATGTGCCACAGGTGCATCTCACGGGACCCGTTTCTTCAATTTCGGCTATTTTGAAGCCTTACCGCGGCACGGACAGGTTCCGCTGAGCATAATTTATGGAAAATTTCCAGCGGGAGCGACCTCACCAACACACCAGATCCCATGAGAACTCTTCAGTTAATCGTGCTTGGGCGAGAGCAATACTATGATGGGTGACCTCCTGGGAAGTCGTCATGTTGAACCATCTATTGATGTTGCCCATTTTATTTCCTTTTATTTTTATTTTATTTTCCCGTTGATGCCATAGAACTCGGCGATCAAATCCAAAAATGTCATCAATAGGATGCTTCATACTGAAAAACTTGAGTCGTGGGGCCCACGCAGCTGATCCGCGCATCTCGTGCGGAGGCCACATGAAAATCTCCAAAACTTCATGCATGATTGTCGATTCGCCATTATGACTGCAATCCGGAAAGATCTCCACGGGGCACATGACACCTTGAGGCAGCGGCATATGGAGAGGACCCATTATCTTTGATTTCATTTTGAAACCTTACGACATGGCCGAGCACATTTTGCGACAAATCTCTCCGGTGTGACCGACACAGAATCCCATGAGAACTTTTCAGTTAAGCGTGCTTGGGTGAGAGTAGTACTATGATGGGTGACCTCCTAGGAAGTCATCGTGTTGAACCATCTGTTGATGCCGCCCATTTTATTTCCTTTTATTTTTATTTTATTTACCATTGACGTTGGAGAACTCGGTCATCGACTCCCAAAACATTGTCGATGGGATGCCTTGGACTGAAAAGCACGAGCCGTGCGGCCCATTCGGCTGATCCATGCATATTGTGTGGAAGCCACACGGAAATCACCATAACTTCGCGCACGATCATCCGATTCGCCATTATGACCCTAATCCGGAAAGATCTCCGTGAGGTGCATGAAGCACAGCTGCGCCACATGCGCATCTAATAAGACCCGTATCTCCGATTTTGGCTATTTCGAAGCCTTGCCGCGGCACGGATGGGTTCCACATGAGCACAATTTGCAACAAATCTCTCGCGGCGAGCTCTAATCGCCAGATCCATGGCCGCCCGGTTAAGCATGCTTGGCGAGAGCGATCTTATGATGGGTGATCTCCTAGGAAGTCGATGTGTTGAACCATCTATTGATGCCGCCCATTTTATTTGCTTTTATTTTTATTTTATTTTACCGTTGATGTCGCAGAACTCGGCAATCGACTTCGAAAATGTTGTCGATGGGATGCCTCGTACTAAAAAACCCGAGTCATGGGGCCTACTCGGCTAATCCGCGCATCTCATGCGGAGGCCGCACGGAAATAACCATAACATCACGCACGATCGTCCTATTCGCCATTATGACCCCAATCTGGAAAGATCTCTATGGGGAGAATGATGCCTAGATGTCTTTGAGCGCATCTGGTGGGACCCATTATCTCCGATTACGCTGGTTGAATCCCTTACTGCGCGAAACTAACGGGTTACGTATGAGCATAATTTACTGCAAATCTCCAGTGAGCACGACCACACCAGCACATTAGATCTTATGAGAACTCTTCAGTTAAGCGTGCTTCGGTGAGAGCAATACTATAATGGGTGACCTCCTAGGAAGTCGTCGTGTTGAACCATCTGTTGATGCGACCCATTTTATTTTCCTTTTTTATTTTATTTTATCGTTGACGCCGCAGAACTAGGAGATCGACTCCAAAAATGTCGTCAATGGGATGCCTCACACTGAAAAACATGAGCCATGGGGCCCATGCGGTTGATCCGCGCATCTCGTGCGAAGACCGCACAGAAATCGCCATAACTTCCCGCACGATCATCTGATTCGTCATTATGACCACATTCAGAAAAGATCTTCCGCAGAGCGCGATCGAATGTGCATGTGCATCTCGAGGATCTATCTATTTTGGCTATTTGAAGCCTTACGGCGGCGCGGGTTCGCATGAGCCACGTGACAAATCTTTAGTGGGCGGCTCCGACACGGATTCTATGAGAACTCTTCAGTTAAGCGTGCTTGGGCGAGAGCAATATTATGATGGGTGATCTCTTGGGAAGTCGTCGTGTTGAACCATCTATTGATGTCGCCCATTTTATTTCCTTTTATTTTTATTTTATTTTACCGTTGACATTGCAGAACTCGGCGATCGACTTTGAAAACTTCATCGATGGGTCTCGCATTGAAAAACATGAGTCGTGGGGCTCACGCAGCTGATCTGCACATCTCGTGCGGAGGCCGAACGAAAATCATCATAACGTCGCGCACGATCCTCTGATTCCCCATTATGACCCCAATCCGAAAAGATCTCAATGGGGCACATGACGCGCCGATGTGTCGCAGATCCATCTAGCGGGATCGATATCTCCGATTTCAGCTATTTTGAAGCCTTACCGTGGCACGGATGGTTCCGAATGAGCACAATTTGCGTCAAAACTCCAACAGGCACGACTGCACCAGCTCACCATATCCCATGAGAATTCTTCAGTTAAGCGTGCTTGGCGAAGCGATCTATGATGGGTGACCTCACGAGGTCGTGTTGAACCAACTATTGATCTTTGCCTATTATTTCCTTTAATTTTTATTATTTTTTGTTGGCAGGAGAACTTCGATGATCGACTCCGAAAATGTCATTGATTGGATGCATCGGCGAAAAACACGAGCGTGCGGCGCGGTGTCTGGCGGCGTCTCGTCATAGCACATAAATCACCATAACTTCATGATCATCCGATTTGCCATTATGACCCCAATCGAAAAAGATCACATAGCGTGATCGTAGATGTCTTATCTCCATTTTGACTAGTTGAACTGTGATAAAGGCAGTTCTACATGAGCATAATTGATGCAAATCTCTAGAGCATGGCACCAGCCTGTGGATCACATGAGAACTCTTCAATTAAGTGGGCATGAGCGAGAGCAGTACTATAATGGGTGACCTCCTGGGAAGTCATCGTGTTGAATCATCTGTTGATGCCGCCCATTTTTTTTTCTTTTAATTTTATTTTATTTTACCGTTGACGCCGGAGAACTCAAAAATTGACTCCGAAAATGTCATCGATGAGATATTTCGGACTGATAAACATGAGCCATGGGGCCCACGCGGCTGATCCGCGCATCTCATGTAGAGGCCGCACGGAAATCACCATAAGTTCATGCACGATCGTCCGATTCGCCATTATGATCCCAATCTAGAAAGATCTTCGTAGGGTGCATGATGCACAGATATATCGCAGGTGCATCATGCGGGACTCGTTTCTCCGATTTTGATTAGTTCGAAGCTTTTACTGCAGGTACGGCTCTGAGCATAATTTACAAATCTCCAGCGGTGGGTCTTACCAACACTAGATCTATTAGAACTCTTGATTAAGCGTGCTTCAACGAGAGCAATATTATGATGGGTGACCTCCTGGAAGTCGTCATGTTGAACCATCTTTTGATGCCTCCCATTTTATTCCCTTTTATTTTTATTTTATTTTTCCATTGACGTCGGAGAACTCGGTGATGGACTTTGAAAACATCATCGATTGGATGCCTCAGACTAAAAACATGTATGTGGCCCACGTGGCGTCTACATCTTCGAGTGCATGGAAATCACCATAATTTCATGCACGATCATCTGATTCACCATTATGACCCTAATCCGAAAAGATCTTCGTGAGACGCACAACGTGAAGATGTGCTGCAGGCGCATCTAGTGAGACATGTATCTCCATTTTTGGCTAGTTTGAAGCCTTATGGTGGCACAGACGGGTTCTTCATGAGCACAATTTGGTGCAAATCTACGAGACTGCATGCACCAGCACACCAATTCAGGAGAAATCTTCAATTAAGCGTGCATGGGTGAGCAGTCATGTGATGGGTGACCTCTGGAAGTCTTAGGTGTTGAGCATCTATTGATGTCGCCCATTTTATTTCCTTTTATTTTCATTTTATTTTACCATTGACGTCGAAGAACTCGAAAATTGACTTTGAAAATATTGTTGAAGAGATGGCTCAGACTGAAAAAGATGAGCCGTGGGGCCCACGCGACTGATCTTCACGTCTCATGCGAAGGCTGCACAAAAATCACCAAATCTTTGCGCACGATTGTCCACCATCTCTAGTACAAGTTCCATCATCCACATTTCTATCAAAAGCCATGAAGGGCATCTAAGAGCCCCTTTGGTGATCCGATTGACAAGAGATCCCATTCCATCAACACCGTCGACTGAGGCGAGGCTGAGCTATCCTGCTCGACCTCCTTCTTTAGTTGTGGCGAAGAGGGAATAATGACCATGGAGCATCGTAGTCATGCCATCACCACCACCACAGATCTTGGAGATAGCAATAATAGAGGGATGAGGAGGTAGTTCAATTTCCCCATGGCGATAGATCCTCCTAGGAGTACCACTCCACCTAGATCTAGTGAGAGTCTGGTGCATCTATCCTTCAATGAGCGTAGTCCTCACAAGATTAGCTCTCCTGTAGCAGGGGAGGTTAGATGTATTTCTGTTCATGCTCATGATCTTACCATTGGTTAGCCATGATCATTTATGCCTGCTCAGTTGGATCGATCCTTAGATGACATTGTAGCTCAATATCTTGTTGAGAAGAAAGAAATTATAGGGTATGCCTGGTTCTACCTAGAAAAAGATAAGGTTAGATTAGATCCCAACGAAGATGACTTGTTGGAATATTTAGCTGAGGTTCATATGGTAGACACCGGGGTTCCCTCTACGAGATCAGAGACTTTAGAAGGTGTTGACCAAACATGATGACTCATTGGGCCCAACACCTCCTTCAACAACTAAAATAGATGTATGAATAGAGAGAGATTGGAAAGAGGATTAAAGACTTGCTGATGGTTTTGGCACTTGAACCAAGCCCCCGTGCATCTACTATTGCGGTGGTTAGCCTAAGTTGTTGCATGTCTTGGATCAAGCCAAGACTTCACCTCCGATAAGTAGGTAAAACTAGCTTGTATAGGAAGGTAGTGGATAATACCTCCAATATAAGAAAGGATATCAAACTAATGGTTGAGCAACAAGTGAAAGCGTTGGCACAAGCCAGGAGGATCATCAGTTCCAAAGGGTAGACCCTACCCAGAGGAATTCGATGTCATCCAGTATCCTAAGGGTTTTATGCCACCTTCTTTCAAGAGTTTTGATGGCAGCGGGAACCCACGACAGCACATAGTGCACTTCAGGGCCAGCTATTGCAACACTGGTGGCAGCGATGCGTTAATATTCTGACTTTTTATAAGCAATTTAGCAGGCATCACCTTTGATTGGTACGTTGAACTCCCCAATAGTTTGGTAAAGACTTTTATTGAGTTGGAGCAACTCTTCATTAAGAGGTTTCTTTGGAGCTCAATAAAAAAGGGTTCTAATGTATCTCGTTGTAGCACAATAACACCTGGAGAGTCCCTAGTTGATTATATTCTCAGATGGCACAATTTGAGTATGAAATGTGAACCGTAATTGTCTAAACAACATGCCATTAAAATTCAATTAAAGAATATTCATGGCCCAGTCACCTTCATGCTCAAAGGATTTACCATCAAAACATTTGAGAAGCTAATCAACAAGGCGGTTAGTTTACAAGGAGAAGCCAAACAGTTACTTTTTTTGGATCAATCATCAAAGCCAAAGCACATAAAGCATATGAGAAGATGCTAAGGGCAGTAGCAGTGTTGGACAAGGGTAAGAAACTGACCAGAGATCAGTACGAGAGACCTCAAGCTCCACAGCCTTCGTTTCCACCTCCTCTACCACCTCTTAGGCCATCCTACCAGCTGGCACAGCAACCTCCATGACCTTCGTCTCCTCCTCCTCAGCCATATTCACAGTAGCGATACATATACCACCAAGTAGCTATCATCCACCAACTCTTTTGGATAAACTAAAGAATCCTTATTTATTTAAGAGTGAGGTAATTAGAAAAATCTTTAAGAAACTCTTAAAGAAACGAATTTAGCTACACGAGCCTAGGAAGCGAGGAAGTGGGCGGGAGCAATGATCCTAACTTTTGCCCTTCCATGGCATGCATGTTTTAGAGGATTACTTTACATCTGAGGACTGGCTTGAGCATAGCTACAAGACATGCATCATAGTTATCCCAAAGGAATACATAGTGGAACAACCATCCAGTATCATTAAGGAAATCCTTGGGGATACCTACAATCCTCTTAAAACTAAAAATGTTGGGATATCTTTTTATCCCGAACCTCTAAAAAGATTATTTTAAAAATCAAGAAACTTTTCTTGTAGGTGCACGAGGCGACTTGAACCTTCAACATCAAGGAAGGTTTGGAAGTTACCAAAGACAACTTGGGGAAAGTGGGAGCTTCAACAACACCGGCGACATCGACCCATACCGGGGATAGCCAAGTAGTGCAACCACCGACCAAGCCCAGCCTCCATTCCACCGTTGCAGCTACTACATCAATCGTCACTTCTACTTCAGCTAGCTTTTTTTCTAGTAGACATCTTGTATCAACAGATGAGGATATCAAATTCCTCACCCTCTTACTTTATTAGATTTCTATTATGTACCTCCTTCTAAATCAAAGAAATTGAGGAATAAAGCTAGTTTGAATTATATCTATGTCACTTCTAATGGGTTGTCTAATTCTACTCTCTTAGAAAATTCTCCCAAGTCTAAATAATAATTATAACAACTCTAATCTTCCTCTTTTTGATTCAGAGTTAGACTTTCCTTCTCTAAATAATATAGATTCACCTTTTGAGATAGACTTGGAATCATCTAATTCCAAAGGTCCTATAGGAGAACACAGGAGAGCTTTAGCAGTAGGTAGAATCTTTAACTAACCTGTCACAAGAGATCACCGAAGTCAACCTCCATAGTGGAAAGGTTCTACCTCTTAGGGCTGCTCCTCAAGATAAGGAGAAACAAGTTATTGGTTATGATGATCAAGAAGCCCCTCCACTGGATGCTCCACCCTTGGATATGCTTGTGGAGAATCAGCTCAAAGTTGATTATAATATCCTCGCTCATCTAAGAAAGTTTCCAGCTAAGTTAAGCACATATGATGCCCTTATCTTATCTAAAGATATGAGAGAATCATTAATCAAGGCTCTTCTTGATCCAGAGATATGCTTAGCTCAGCTGACCGCTATTGGAGATGAGGCAGATTATTCAAGAGAAGCCCAAGGAATCACCTTCACAGATGAAGACCTTCTTCTAGGGGACATGGAACACAACCGTCCTCTCCACATTAGAGTGGATATGGGCAGATTTAGACTTTCTAGGGTTCTTATTGATCCAGTGGTCATGTGAACAACCCTTTCCTACTTGAGTATTGACACACTCGAGGAGATGGGATAATGTTGAGAGGATTCAATGAATAAGGTGAGAGGGCTTGAGGTTATAGTATTACCTTTGGAAATAGGTGGCCTAAGAAGGTTTATATAATTGATTAGAATACATTGTTCACTACTTTGATCAGTGGGCCTTGGATACATTAGAATAAGATGATTGCATCCTCCCTTCATTAGTGCATCAAGTTGGAAGGGATGGAATTTATCTTGTGTCAAAGGAAATTAAAAGCAATTTTTATTCAAAGAGGTTGAGATAAATGAAGATGCGACCTACTATCTTCCTTAAAACACTTTTTCTTTTGAACTTGGTCAAAATTCAAATGCAAAAGAAAAAGAAAAATAAGAAAAAGAAAAGGAAAAAAGAAAAAGAAAAGAAAAATGAAAGTTCAAGTGAGCGAGAAAAGGAAATCAAGGAAGAAGTAGAGCCGCATGTCACATTCCACCCACAGTTCATTCCATCATATGGACATATGGGTAGGATGACTCAACCTCTACCAGGCAGAGGCAGAGGCAGAAATAGAGGAAATTCTAGAGGTGGAAGACCCTCTAGTTGGCAGCCAGCCAATAGGGGTTATGTTCCAATTCATAGGAGTACCCTTATTATTCACATAGACTTGGAATCTAGCTCGGAGGATGAGTCTAATGTGATTAGCATACCAGCCAACCCCTCTCAGCGTGTTTCATTGGAGGTGACACTCGAGCTAGATAGCGATGAAGACCAGGGACTCAAGCAAAAGCGATTATTTTCAAATCAAGTTTATATGAAACTATGAAACTATCGATGATTAGGAACCATAGATCTAACCTCACTTTCCTCTCAAAAAATTGAAGGTTTAGTAGTTAAGGAACCCCCTAGGTCTTTTCGGGTATGTGGCCAGAAGAGATTCTTATTGGGATCATCATCCTCTAGTCCAGAAACTGATGTAGAACTTGAGGATAATTCATATAAAGAATTAATAGAATTACCTTTTGATTGATACTCACCTTGCGTTCTTAATCTTGAAAAGAATGGTTTAATTCCTTATACATGGTCCAAGCACAAGCTAAAGTACTTCGAGAAGCTGTGGAATAATAGAGGTAGGGATGCACAATCAAGATCAGGACTAGGATTCAATATAGTGGGTCTAGTCGATGACAATGATTACTACTTAGTTGTTACCACTCATCTGGAATCTGATAGGTTCTTCTTAAACCACACTAACTTTTATGAGGATGTGTGTTTAGAAATTTTTGATGATCCAGATGATCTCCAAATCATAGATGCATTGACAAAATTTGAAGAGGAAATCCATTCAACAATTGACAAGCTCAAAGAAATCAATCTCGGGATAGAAGAAAATTCACGCCTGACATATATTAGTTCATTGTTGAATGAAGAAGAAACTAATGACTTAGTTAGGCTATTGCTTGAGTTTAAGGACTACTTTGCCTGGAATTATGAAGAGATGCTTGGATTATCTCCTAACATAGCAGTCCAAAAATTAGCAATAGACCCTAACGCTAACCCTATCAAGCAAGCTCCTAGATGCATGTGATTAGAATTCAAACAATAAGTCATTTTTGAAGTCAAGAAATTGATCAATGATCGTTTCATCAGGGAATAAAATACCCTCACAGTTGCTTGTCATGCGATTAAGAAAAGAATGGCCAAATTCACATATGTGTCAATTTTAGGGACTTAAATAAGGCATATCCTAAAGATGAATTTCCTCTTCCTATGCCAGAATTAATGGTGGACATCACCTCATCTTATGCAGTATTCTCCTTCATGAATGGGTCATCTGGTACAACCAAATCAAGATGGCCCCTGAGGATGAAAGAAACACTGCTTCTTGAATCTCGATTGAAATCTATTATTATAAGGTCATACCTTTCGGTTAGTGCTACCAATGGGCCTTGACTCAGATCTTCAATGAACTCATTCATTATCAAGTTGAATGATATGTTGATGATCTAGTAGTCAAAAGCAAAGAAAAGGAAGACCATTTCTTTGACTTGAGAGCAGTTTTTGAATGATTAGTGGACTGTATAGTATAATGTAGTGTATATAGTATGTAGTATAAATAATACATTTTAGTAAGTATAGTGTATAATTTAAGTATAGTATATAATACACTATAATGTGTAGTGTACACTATACACTATATACATACTACATATATTGTACTATATATTATACACTATATTATAATTACACACTATATTGTGTAGTGTATTATATACTATATACTAATAGTATAATATATATACTATATATAATGTATAACACATCTTATACACTACACTTCTATAATCTATCTTACACTTTTATGGTATGTAGTATATAGTATAAGTAATGTATATTGTATATATAATATATTATTTATTGATAGTAATGGTATGGTATAGTAAACTATAATATATATATGGTATATATATAGTGTAGTGTGGTATATAGTGTATATGGTATGAATTAATATATTATGTGGTATATGTAGTAATGGTACATATAATGAATTGTGGTGTGTAATGTATCTTTGTAGTTATGTGTATGTATGTGGTGTAGTGTCTTATTCTTATACTACTATATAGTCGATATAAGTGGTGTATTATATATGTTGTCATATAATTATTGTTGTGTAGTGTATATCTTGCATCTTAGTAATAATTATAAAAAATGTAGTATAGTGTAGTATATAGTATAGCATATATATAGTATATTACTTTATACCTTGCTTATATATGTATTGCTTATGTATATAAATATCTATTACTAGTATATATATACTATCTACTTATACACTACTATTATTATTGTATATTGTATATACACACACACTATATTGTTTACAATGTATGCTATATCTTGCTATGCACATATATTAAAATCTTATACTGATATACCATACACTGCATATGCTACAATGTTATATATGTGGCATATTATACTGCGCTATAATATACTGTATTGCTTTGATGTGGTGTATGGACTTCACGCTATCTTGCATCTTGTATATATTGGCTTGTATCTTGTACGTATGATGTGGCAGTTATTGTATACTAACTCTGATTAAACACGCACTGTATGGTGTTCTTGGTGTCAAATACGGTATGGATTGTATTGTATGTTATGTATGAGTATTAAGTTGGCATGGATATTAGCCAGTATAATATTACGCTATAATACGCGCTGCAACATGCTATGCCTTTGTATGCTGCTTTATGCTGTATCTTATCATGATTATGTATACATGACATACACTGTGCATATATGTATACATGCTGTACTGTACTGCATGCCACACTATGTTTGTTGTGCTGCACTACTTTCATATACTATGTGTGAGGTATACACACCCACACTGCTATATGGTATGTTGTATGGTATGGTGTAGTATATGGTGTAGGTTATATAAAATTGTAATAAGCACTAAACTAATAGTATTAGCATACTGCTATACTATGGTATGAAGTGTATGGTATGGTATGTTATTGTAACATGTGTGGTATATACTACATAACATGTATGGTATAGTTAGATGTATATGGTATAGTGTATGGTATGTATGTAATGTAAATATAATATGGTATATGAGTATGGGAATCTTTAAGAGTGATTGTATAATATAGTAGTGTGTAGTATATTATACTATAGCATTAGTATAGTGTGTTTAGTATACTATTGTAGTATGTTTTGGTATTGGTGGTATGTGTATAGCGTGGTTGGTATAATTCTATATTATAGATTAATACAATATATATATTTACACTATATAATAATATATTATGATATTATTAGTTATGTCGTTATATTAATGGTTCACTCTATGTTACACTTTATGTGGTATTTGTATGGTGTATTATTTTGGTGGTATGGTGTGGTGTTAATGATCTTATCTTTATACTTATATTGTAATGCCATCTTTACTATACTATCTTACACTACACATTATAATGTTGTATGGTATGGTGTAAGCATACAGTTAGTAATTATGGTGTATGTATATATGGCTTGTGTCTTTATGGTAATTGTAGTTGTATTACCTTCTTAAATCTTTATCTATACATGTATAGTATAATTGAATGATATATCTTGTACTATATGTATGGTATTGAATTATTATGTTATGTATGTATAATAAAATTATGGTTTATATATGGCATATATGCTACAATATAATGATGGGTATATGCACTGCACATAATGCCACATACTTTCTCACAATGATAATAATGGTATTGTGTGGTGTATGCACTATACTCTGATATGCTATATGTATATAGGTATATTATGATACACTAGGTGTTGTTAATACACTGAAGTATGTTATGCAATACTACATATTATGGCATTGTTATTATGGTTTGTATAATTGGGTTAATATCTATATATCTTGTGTGTATGGTGTATAGTGCTACACTACAATGCAATAATGCATATGCTTAGTATACTACTTATGCATAGTATGTATGGTAATGCTGGTAATAGTGCGGTGTGTTGGTGTTATACTACATGAGTGGTAATGGTATGGTATGTTATGGTGTATTGTATGTTGCTGCATGCATATACATTATCTTTATCTACAATATCTTATACTATTATTGGTGTATTAGTATATACACACACACTTCTAAAACTCACTATATAATAAATGGTATGGTTATGGTGTGTGGTGTGTACTTACATCTTGGGAATAAATATGGTTATGTTGTAGTTATTACATGTTGCTTTACATATTATACGTTGTCTTGGATTACATACTACGTATATGATGTGCTTTACTATACTTTGCGTATTATGTACGCTACACTATTATGCTTTATGTAGTTATTGTGGCGTATTACTGCACGCGCTTTACTGTATCTTATGTTAATATGTATATGGTATGTATCTTTATAATACATACTTTAATTGTGGGTATATCTTGCGCATATCTTGCTACCTGTACTTGCACGCTTTATCTTGTATGCATCTTATTGTGGTTTGTACTGCTGCACTTTCTATCATCTTGTGCTTCACTACGTTATCTGTGCAGCGTATCTTTGCTCTCGCTTTATGTATATGTATCTTGTGGTGTCTGCCCGATATCTTGCTGCGCTGTATGCGTATGGTGTGGTTAGAGTTGATATATCAGTTATGATTATTATATATTCAATGTGGTGATGTGGTGCCTTAATGTATGTATTGCTAATATATTGCGCTAATATGGTTATCTTGCGTCTGGTGTACTGTTTGTGCGTATATGGTTGTGTATTTGATTGTTATGTTATGTTATATATTATGTTGTGTTGATATGCTATATTAATACGTTGTCTTGCCGCATCTTGCGTATATGGTATACTTTGTTATATGCTGCATGTTATGTACGCTACGTTATCACATGTATATAGGCATTCATCTTATGCACATTGCTGACTGATATGCCACATTTCCTACACATGTACGCAATACATGCATATAGGCACGCATGTTACTCTTTCATAAACACGCATCTTTATATACTCTTGCTGTTATTGGGTATATGCGTTACACCATGTTATATGCGTACATCTTTACTATCATCTACATGCGTTCGCATATACCACGCCGTACTTATGTTATCGCATATCTTGCATGTATGATATGCCGCACATGCTGTTGTATAAGTGTATCTGCACTGCACTAAATAACACTTTACCAGTTAGGTATAATTAGTGGTATGTATATCGCATAATCTTGTGGTATGTATCTAATTATGGTATACTACACCTTGGTTTGTATATGTATGTCTATGTATGTATGTGTGTATTGTATGGTAGTATTATTGTATAGATATGTGTATAGAATATTATAAAAGTAATCTTATCTTGTATAGCTATTATGCTATATGTTATTATGGTTGGTGTTGGTGTGTATGGTATGTTATGAGTAATACAGTATACCTTTATGTTTATGGTATCTTTGTACGCATAAACACCTTTTACACTGCAATGCATGAGGTATCTAGTTGTGGTGTGTACTACTAATAAAGTATATTATATTGGTTGTATTTGTATGTTATCTTGCATATATTATACGTTGTGGTCCTTCTACTTGCATGATATATTGTTGCTATTACTATATATGCATTATATACACTTTTACTGCTATCTATGCGCTATATTATGTTATTTTGTATACATGTATACTATATGTTCTATTGTAATATGCATTGCATACTATGTTATGCTATACATGTGTATGTTATGCATGCAATCTTGTATGCATTACATACACGCACATGCTGTCTATACCTATATGCTGCACAAACTATGTTATTCTGCTAATGACGCATTATACAGTATACTATGTATGCTGTATCTTGGATGATAAATGGTGTAGTTAGTTAGTATGATTAAAGTGTGGTATTATGTAGTATATGTAATCTTATAGTGATGTATAATAATAGCAATAAATAATATGTGTACACTATATATACCTTTATAGAGTAAACAATGTATTATGTTATGTGATGTGTTGTACATATATATATTAATACGTTATGCACTATATAGTGGTGTAATTACTTATTCTCGCATGGTAATAGGATATTGGTATATATGGTATGCATTACAACATGCTGAGTATATGTGTGTGTGGTGTGGTAGTGTATATACTACGCATCATGTAGTATATGGAATGGTATGTTGCTTGTATATTAATATAGTTGTGATTATTGTATATAATTAATATATGTACACTATCTTGTATACTATAATGTTATACTACATATAGTTGTTATATGTAATATAATGGTGTGATTATTGTGGTATGCCTATTGTGCATCTTTACCTTATACTACACTAATATGCTTATCTATACTAAGCATACGTAGTAGCATATATGGTAATTATGGTTGGTGGGCTACACAGCATATGGTGATATACACTACACATTACAATCTTAACCATACCTATGTATATATAGTGTTATATCTTATATTATGGTTATTGTTGTATCTTGTGGTGCATATATTATACGTTGTGCTACACACTGCACTACATATATGGTGTATACTATATTACGTACTATATACCTACACTATGTTATGCACTGCTGTACTGCACTTTACTTTATACCATGTACATCTTGTGCTACTTGCTACAGATGCCAGTACTATGGTGTAGTTATTGTTGGTATATATATATATGCTATACTATCTTATCTTGCATGTAACATGGTATGTTAAAATGACGTTATGGAATTGGTGTATAACACTACTATGGTATGTTGTTGATTGTAAATGCACACTGTATGCGCATAATGTTATATGGTGTAATATTGTGTATACATACATTTACCTACATGTATCTTTACATATATTGTAGTGGTGTTACTTGTTAATAATATAATGGTATGGTATGTGGTCACAGTGGTATATTCTGTTGGTATGTGGTGATTATGTATAGTAAATATTATATGGGTATGTGGTATAGTAATAGTAGTGAAATACAGCGTACTTTACACTATCTATATTTATCTTGCGCTGTTCTTATCTTGCGTATTTGTATGTGGTATGGCTTGCCTGGTATGGTATAATATAGTGTATGTGCAATGCTATGCTTACATATATAACATCTATACAAGATATTAACCATATATAATGTTATCTTTATACACTTTACATAACACTACTATATGATTGTCTTATATCTTATAATATATGGTGTAAATTAGATGTTATGCTATACTATACCTTGCACCCCCTTTATCAGATTGTTATCTTACATAACATGGTATGGTATGATGGTATGTTATGGTGGATATCTTTACTATAATGTATATGGTTGTGGTATAATGATGTTATTGTATATTACCTTTATCAGCGCCATGTAATATATGGTAACTATACTTTACCCACCACCCTTTATAACCTTGTGATTATCTTTATGCATATTATGGTATAATTTGGTATATAATGTATGGTGATATTACACTGCACATATATATGGTGTATAATTATGTTATAGTGTATAGTATATGTAGTATATAGTATGGCATATTGTCTTTATCTTTATATTACATAATATTGTTATATATGTATATGTACATGTTATATGTGCAATATCACGATATGCTACTTACTACTAAATATAATAATGTGGTATGTAGCATCTTATCATCTGTGTATGCTGTATAATATAGATAGTATATGGTAGTAGTATAGTATAGTATATTAGTATAGTATAATATAGAATAGTAGTGTTGTGCTATACTATGTAGTGTAATATAATATAGAATTATAGTGTAGTATTGTATAATAAAGTATAGTATAGTAGTATAGTAACACCATACATATACTATACTATAATATACTACATGACACAATATATTATATACTAGTATAATGTATATTGTAGTGTAGTACAATGTATATTATATGTTTAGTATTGTGTACTATATTATATATAGTGTTGTAGCGTAGTGTATAGTATAGTATAGTTTAGGGTATAAGTACTGTATAGTATAGTAATAATATAGTGTACACTAATAATATAATGTATAATATAATATAGTGTGGTGTATATGTAATCAATAATATAGTATAATATAGTATATAAGCACATTATATAGTATGTACATAATATATTATATATACTACACACAATACTAGTATATACACAATACTACACTACATATATGTATTACACTACTATACACTATGCTTATATTGTATATTGATTATACTAAATAGTATAGTATAGTACACTATTAGTAATAATATAGTATAGAGTGTATTATACTATATAATATAGTAGTGCATATAGTATAATATAGCACATATAATATGGTGTATACAATATATAGTATGTAGTATAGTATAGTATAATATATTATACAATACACCATAATATTGTATAGTATATTATATATTAGTAACACTACACTATACAATTTACATGATATATATATATGTAGCTGTGGGTAGTGATAATATGGTGTAGTATGTATATATGGTGTATTATGATGTATAATGATATACACTTTCATATAATAAACATGGTGTATGTTATACTTATATTACATATATGTATGGTATAAATATGGTATAGTGTAATTGTATGGTATATGGTTGTATATTGGTATATGGTATGGTATAGTGTTATATAGTTGGTAAAGTTGTATGTATATTGACACATCTATCTGTAGTAGTGTATAGTATTAGTAATAGTATAGTATATTATAGTGTAGTATATACTATATACACTACACACTATATACACTATACATATATACTATATATGCTATACTATACAATATATAACCTGTATATATATACGTTACATTGCTTTATCTTACACTATCTTATATAAACATTATTGTAGTGTATGGTATGTTATAAAGCCTTTGCCTTTGTGTTTTTATACTACGTTTACTATAAGTGTATTACCAGGTGTGGTTATTGGTGTATCATACTAGTAATAGTATGGTATGATTATAGTTATGGTTGTAAGATGTGTTATTACGCATATATTATGCGTTGCTTTACTACCTTGCCTATGGATTAATGGTTGCTTATTGCTTACGTAATAACTCCTTTATCTATGCTGTATCTTGCATCTTTGCTACTGCGTTGCTACTTTATATGCGTACTGTGTATGGCGTATCTGCACTTTACGCTATACTTTGTATGCTATATGCTGCATCTTATGCTGTATGGTTATGGTGTAATCAATTATATACATCGTACTATATGGTGTTATTGATATACATCTTTGCTATCTTGCGCCAGTTGTTGCTTCTTTATCTTGCATGATGTGTGGTATAGTTATATGTGTGTATATGATATGTCTTATTATGCTTTACTTGATTATTGCTTTATGCGCTATGTATGTATGTATATGTAATATGTATATATGTATATGTAATAATAATATAATAATAATAACCAATAATATATATAATAATAATATGTGATATTTATGCTTGTATATGATGTTGCGTATGGTTATTGTTTATCTTGCATGCTTTATTACACATATGGTGTGTAATTTTTTATATGCACGTTATGTGGTAATGTGATTTGGTGCAGTATATATTATGTGGCAGATATATGATACCTTTATATATCTTATCTTTATTCTTGTGTGGTATATAGAGCTACACTTATTTGATCTTGTATAGTAATATCTTATCTTTCTTGTGTTATGCTATATTATGGATTACGTATACACTGATACTATGTTATTATGCACTGTATACTGACCTGCGCTTTTCCTTGCTATGGTGTATCTGTACTTTCTGGCACTATGTATGGTTATCTTTGCACAATCTTAAACATGCAAACCTTTAAAGACGTTATATTGTATGTGTTATGCTATCTTGCTACATTGCTTACTTGCTATCTTGCACGCTATCTTGTAAATTTTATGGTGATTGTGAGTGGTCGTATGGATATTATATGCTACGTATATATAATATGCTTGGTATTCTTGTATCTGCACATCTTTATGCTACACTTAATATCTTTATGTTATCTTATCTTATGCTACTTGCGCTATGGTGTGGCGTTATGGTGTATATGTATGTTATGTTCATGTATAATGTTGTTAAATACGTTATGGGTCAGTACCGATGATCGTTGATTGATTGTGCGTACATTGTATTGCTATGCATCTTGTGCGCTGTCTTTGCTATTGCGTTATATGGTTGTGGTTGCGCAATCTTGGAGTAATATTATGCGTTGTGCTACAGCTATGGGTATCATCTTGTCATTCTTGGTGTGTGACGTATAAGCGCAATGCTGGTGTATGATCTTGCCACTAACGTATGTGTTACGCTGTACATGCGCTGCATTTATGACGCTGTAATGTGATTGATTTGCGTATATTCAATGCTCTTCATTTATGCCAATTTCTTTATAGCGTGCTGTATGTTGTTGTGTTGACGTAATTATCGATAAATGGTTGATATGGTGCCTTTCATGTTATCTTTGTATGCCACGCTCTATATGATGGTTTGGTGTATTATGCGCTGTCGGTGGTGCTGCACTCTATGATGTTTGGTGTGTTATTACTGTATGCTGAATTAATGCGTATGCATGCTATGCGCTGCTATGCTATATTGATAAGCTGTATCTGCTTGCGTTACGCATGCGCCACGCTATCTTTTGCGCTTATGCCGTATGTTATATGCTATCTTGTGTTATGCTATGCATATGCTACGTACTATTGATGATGTGGTGCGTTGCTACACTACATGGTGTATGGTATGAGTTGAGATTGATTATCTTGGTATATCTACGCCAGTGAGTAATAATTTATGCACATGATGCAATCTATGTTATGCATGCGTTATCTTTTAAAGCACTTATATGGGTATGTTACGCGTACTTGTAAACTACTTACGTGTATTATATAATGTGGTGTATTATGATTAATGTGATTAATGGTATACTACATGCTATGTAATCTTACTATGTTATATTATATATCTTGTATACTATACAATAATGGTCTTGGTGTGTGGTGTATATATTAGGAATGATATGCGATTATTAATTATGGTGTGTATGTATGGTATAGTGTAATGTGGTATATGGTATAATACATATATTGTACCTATATATACACGTATGCTACATATATATATTGATTGTAATATATTATGTAATGTTAATTCTTATTGCTATATGGTACATGAATACTACCGATACACTGCAACGTTATATTATATTATGCTATTATTCTAATAATGTGTATTTTTGCTATACATCTTTTCTATATATATATATGGTATGGTGACGAATGCGGGTGTATATATTATTGGTGTATTATGGTATGGTATAATTATATTATATAATGTATGGTATGATAAATTATATATGTAGTATAGTGTAGTATATAGTATAACATATTATAAGTAGTGTATAATATAGTAGTGTGTGGTATACTATATATATACTATATATAGTATACTACACACTACATTATATACTATACAATATACAATACACTATAATATGTATATATAGTATTGGATTGTATAGTGTAGTATAGTATATAGTATAATATATTATAGTATATAGTATAGTATATAGTGTAGCATTATAACACTGTAGTATGTAGTGTAGTATTGTGTAGTTGTGTTTACTTATATAGTATTATACTTTTTCCGTAGTGTAGTATAGTATAGTGTAGGATATAAGCACTACTATATACACTACGTTATACTATACACTATATACTACACTACACTATACTATATACATACTATGTAGTAATATCTATACTACATATATACATCTTGGTGTGTTGTATATGGTATATAATTATAGTGTATGTATATTACAATATTATAGTAGCATATTAGTGTATACATTATTATACTACTATATACTATATTATACTATAGATATCATATTATATTATATTATACACTACATACTATATAATGTGTGGTATGGTATGGTGTGGTTGTGTTATATCTGGGTCTTATATATTGTACTATATTATACTATACTATACTATACATTACATATACACCACACTATACTATATTGTATACTACATATATGTAGTAATAGTATAGTATATTGTAGTGTAGTACAATATATATTATATATAGTACAATTTACGATACACACAATATTAGTATATTGTAGTATAGTACATTACATATGATATATATATTATTGTAATGTATTATTGTTATGTTGGTTGTGTGTATGCTATGCAATAACTACACTACTACACATAATGTATGCTAGTGGTACACTATATGTGGTGTGTGGTGCGTGCAATGTACGTTATATGTGGTACAATATCTTATATGGTGTGTATATTAATGGCATAATGTGGTATAATTATAATGCTACATCTTGTATACACTCTGTTGTTGGTATGAATTGTGGTATATAATGTTGAATTATGTTGATCGGGTGTATGTATGCTATGATGAATGGTATTGTTATATTATGGTATCTATACTATGCTATATACTACATACTATATGCACTATAATATATATATATGGTGGTATGGTGTGGTATATAACTTATACATAATATGATTAATGGTAATATACTATGGTATAGTGTGTATTATTATATATATATACTACATATAAATACGTTGTGCTACGTTATTATACTACATAATATCTTATATATCTTATCTTACTTTACATCTTTATGTATATTTATTGTCTACTGCCTTCTGATATGCTTATGTTGTGAGTAATACACACTATTTATCTTATATGGTTTGTTGTATGGTATAGTGTAGTATATTATGGTATAATTATATAAACACACTAAACTAAATGTGCATACACTTTACATACAAAATATGGTATAGTCTATATAGTGTAGTATATTGTATATAGTGTGTAGTATATACTACTATAACACAATGTATAGTATAGTGTATAGTATAGTATATATGTAGTATAATATAGTATATAGTATAGCATACTATAAGTAGTGTATAATATAGTAGTGTGTAGTATACTATACTATAACATTAGTATAGTGTGTTTAGTATACTGTTGTAGTGTGTTTTTGGTATTGGTGGTATACTATATATGGTGTTGTGGTGTGGTGTATGGTATGGTATGGTGTGGTGTATGGTGGTACACTACACATAATGTATATATTGGTACACTACTATAATCATATGGTATTATATCTTATACACTATATACTATTACTTGTGGTGTCTTTATCTTTATCTATATAAGTGTAGTTATTGTGGTATATGTATGGTGTATAATGGTATGGTGTATATTAGTAACTTTCTTTATCTGATTAGTATAGTGTATTGTTTTAGTAGTATAGTGTAGTATGTAGTACATACTATACTATATACTTATATTGTATACTATACTATACTATACACTATATACTACACTACACATTATAATATTGTATAGTATAGTATAGTGTATATGTGGTGTATAATTATAATTATATAATTATATGCTATATTATCTTACTAATGTATATGGTGTAGTATAGTGTATTACACTATTAAATGCTATACTATACTATACATATAGGTATAGTGAATAGTATATACTATACTATATGTATAGTGTGGTGTATACACTATATACATGTAGTAATAAAGTATAGTATATATAGCATAGTATGTACTACACTACAATAAGATATGGTATATACACTACACACAATACTAAATATACTACACTACAATAATGTATAGAATAGTACAGTGTGTAGTGTATACACTATACTACCATACTATATTATATGTAGTATAATATATGATACATTAAGTGTTATTAATACACTAGTATATATTATACTATACTACATATAATATAGCATTATGAATAGTTTGTATAGTTATTGATTGTATGGTGTACTATGTATATTGTATGTAATATGGTATATGTTGCTACACTTTACAATAATGCATATCTTTGTTTTATAACACTACTATGCTATATTATTATATATGGTATGCAGTAATGGTATGGTGTATGGTGTATATCTACTGTTGGTAATAATTATGGTATATTATGATAATGTATTGTATGTTGCGTTACGCCTGATACGTTGTCTGCTACGTATGCTATCTTGTGCTAATTTGTGTGGTATGTACACTACCATAATATTAAACACTGGACTACAATGATGTATGGTATGGTATGTTATTGGCCAGTGTATATACTACATCTTAGTAATGGTATGGTATATTGAGTTGATTGTATGTTATATGCCGTATATTACGTTGTCTTGCACTTACGTCTTACATATATATATCTTGTTACTATATGCATATTATGTACACTACGTTATGCTAAACTATATACATATTGTGTGATGTATACTGCACATTACCTTTACTATCTTACTTGCATACTGCACCTTTATCTTTATGTGTAATGTGTATGTGCATTATCATGTATTACGTATATGTGTGGTTATCTTTATGTATGCTACGCATGCTTTGCCTTTATCTTTGCGCACGCTGTACGTAATGCATCTTAATGATTGAAATACTTATGCTGCATGACGTATAACCAATGCTATGAACATTGTATGAGATATTATGTTGGTGTTGATTGTTGGTGTTATTGTTACGTCTTGGAATATAATATGGTTGATTGTGGTATGATGTATGATTATGTTAATGTGTTGGCTACATGTATATTTGCGTTGTACTTTACTATGCTATGCTATATCCCTACACCACTATGTATGCTGCTATTGGTTGACGGTGCAGTGTATATGTTATGTGGTGATATACCGATATATTTATATTATCTTGCTTGTTTTACGGTGTGGTGAGGCCGTTATGCGTTATCTTATCTTTACTATGCTATGCTACTGCTATGCTATACTATTTACTTGTATATTCTATACTTATGCAATGCGCTGCACAGTACATGTTATAAACACTATGTTGTTATAATGTATACTGAATCCGTATAAATGTATGTTATATAATTATATTATGGTCCTGATTATTGTTATATAGTTATTATGATTATCAGTTATTATGGTATATGGTATTGTATATTATGTATTCTAAAACGCTACTTATGCTTGTTATGGTGTGGCTACACAGTATGCTATGTATCTTCTTACGCTATAATGTCATGGTATGTATATGGTGTGAATACGATGTGTATGGTGTATCTTATATTATAGTTATATATGTTACATCTTGACTGTCGCAGTAATAATTTTTAACATCTATAATATTAATGGTAATTTTTTAATGCAGTATATCTTCTTAATGTATATAATGTTGTATATTATACCTTCATACATACATCAGCTTATACAGTATTGTACACTACATGTTGTATCTTGCATACTATATATCTTGTGTGAGTGTATGATACCGCAGCACTTATGCATTATTATCACTCAGTTTGTGTGGTATACCTGTATATTATATGGGTGCTTATATCTTTTCTATATACTTTGCTTATCTTGTTAATTATCTTTGGTATATGGTGGTGACATATTATGAATTATATGGTATAATTGTAATTATATAATTATACGTTGTGTACTTTACACTACTATTGTATGGTATGTTATCTTGCATATGATTATGCGTTGTCTTTCATATTATCTTACATGCTATCTTGTTACTGTGTATGTGGTATGCCACCTTTTACACCGCGATCTTGAAACACCACTTATAATAATGCGCCAATTATGGTATGGTAGATTGGTCTAATACGTCTTGTCTAATGGTATAATTATGAATTATTGTTAATTTATTATATATTATATGTAGTCACCATATCTGATATCTTGTATATATCTATATATTCTTGGTAATGTAGTGAATGAGTATAATATACACACACTATAGTATAGTGTAGTATGTAGTATAGTATAGTGTATATGTAGTATATAATTGACAATAACTACTCTATGTCGTAAATGTGTAATTATGGTATGACATGTATAGATAAAATAATATGCTTACACTATGTATATTACACATATTATCTTTATCTTACTATATGGTTATTTGTATGCAGTAAGTATGGTATGGTATGACTATGGTATATAAGAAATATACATGGTAAAGGTGTGAACATATATGAATTAGCGGGTTTGGTAAGTACACTATATATGGTATGGTGTGTGAGGTATCTTATCTTATGTTGGTAGAATAGTATATACACATACACTAGCGATAATACACTACTGGCGTGGTAGTATACATTAGTGGCGGTATGTGACATATAGTGTTGTGGCGTGATTGACATGGTATAGTATGTATGATTATGGTGGCTGTGGTATATGATTGGGTAGTATGGTATGGTGTTGTTTATATAAGATGTATGGTATATGATATGGTATATAAGCACGTTATAAAATATGTATACAAATATTCAGTACTATAGTAGTGTAAGTGTGGTATATATGTTTGTGCTTTATACAATGTGATATTGGTAGCATACAATGTATGTTGATGTGGTATGTGGTGTTATACGCTTTATACTATGCTATCTTTATATATGGTGCACACTTTCACGTAATGGATTGTATGGTATGGTATGGTATGTGTATGTTAATGTTGTCATATAATGCTTATTGTCTTGCATACTTATATACTATGTATTTAATGTAATGGTACGCTATCTTGCTATCTATAATGGTAATGTCTATATATGCACTTTATTTCTGTGTGGTATGGTGTTACACTCTATATACTATGCTATGCTATATTATGCTATGCATACATGCTGCTTATATACATGGTATGGTGTATGTATATAAGTGTGTCATTACACTTATATAGTGGTGTATGGTATTGTATGTTACATGACGTACACTATTGTACTATGTTAATGTATACTACGTACGTTATGAATGTATATATAATGGTGCATTATACACTACATTGTAATATTATATAAATGTTATGCACTCTTGCTACATCTTATATCTAATCTTGGTCAAGTGGTTGATTGTGTAGGTGTTGGTATATGGTATGGTGTGTATATGTACACACCTGATACTAAAACACACTACGCCACATAATGCATGGTATGGTGTAGTTGTTGGATTATTATTACTGTCTTATGTCGTATTACGTACTGGTAATGGTTATAGTTATGTTAAGGATATTGTATGTTGTGCATATAAACGTTGTGCTGCACTTCATACTACGTATATGATGTGCTTTATTATACGCTAGTATACTTATGCACTACACTTTATGCTATCTATAGCATGTTATTGTGGTATGCTACACTACACTTTATCTTATCTATACTACACTTTATGCTGTTATGTTATATCACATTATCTTATGCTATATACATACTTGTGTTGTAATTATATGCTACGCACTGTATGCTACTGCTTACTTTGCGCATGCTACGCTTGCTACGCTACTCTGTACTGTATTGATGGTGTGTGAAATAATCTTGTGCTACGGGCCTTATAAACGATCTATGGTGTATAGTTGTATGAGATATTGTATTTGGTGTTGTTGGAGTTGTATGTCATACTGCATCTTGAGATAAATATGGTGTAGTTATTGATTGGCAATGTATGTTATATTATGTGTTGTCATATATGTTATTTGCGTTGCTTACCCCTACTTGCTCTCTTATACTTTCTTCTGCAAGCACTATATATACTACATGTATTGGTTGAGGTACGATGTATATTAATATATTATAATGCACTTTATATTATCTATAAATTGTTTTCTGGTGTGTGGTATATACATTGCACGTTATGCTATCTTGTATATCTATGCTACCATGCTTTCACTTTATGCCGTACAAATACCTATATGCACTTTATGCACTTTACAGGCGATATGCATGCACTGTGTATGCATTTGTATATTATAACATTATGTTGTTATAATATGTAGTCGCGTGTATATGTATTATATGGTATAATTATGGTGTGAGGGTGTATTACTCTATAGTTATTATAGTTGTATGGTATTATTGTGGTGTATGGTGGAGTATTATATATACTAAAACCTTCTTGCTTATTATATGGTGTAGCCTACTGCAAACTATTATATATATGTATCTTCACGACATATAATATGGTATGGTATGAATTATGATTAATGTGTATGTTATAATATTGGTGTGTATTATGAATTATATGGTTATTATGGTATGGTGTGGTATATTATACTATGCTGGCGTGGTCTATGGTATGGTATGGTATGAACATATGGATGGTCAATATACACTTTCTTTGTAATATAAACACACTACATGGTATATTATCTTTTGTACAGGTAGTAATAACATGAATATGGTGGTGTTATGCTACTTTGATTATATGTGAATATATTAACATAGTATATATACACTATGTATACTACACTAATAATAGTATAAACACTACAATATATTAACATAATATATATGTACCTATGTATCTTACTATGCACACACTACGCACGGTATGATTGGAGTTCGTATCTTACATACTAGTAATGGTGTATATTATGGTTATAATATATTATAGTATTGTGTCTATTATATCTTGTACTGCATGCTATGCTACACTTTATGCTTAGCTACTCTGCAGATGCTACACTTTATGCTATGTACGTACTTTATGTGTAGGAATGTACTACGCAGCGCAACTGCTATGTACTATGTGTTGCACTTTGTATTGTATTGTTGGCTGGTATGGTGTATTGATAAACTACTTTATATGCTTGTTATACTTTATACTATACACATATGTATGGTGTATGACAGCGTATAAAGTATAATATATTATCTTGGTGTGGTGTTTGTGTATTATTATATGCTATACTAGTGTTATTGGTGTGTTGTGTGTTGATTGTAATGTATATACTATTGGTGATTAATGTATATGGTGTTTGTGTATTGTGTAGTATAACATACACTACTATAATATGTAATGTATTATATAGTATAGTGTAGTATATTATACGATACACTATAATATACTATAATATACCGATTATTGGGTGTATCTTATATACTATACTAATTTGGTGTTATTAGTATATAGTTATATTGTATATATAAAGATTGACAATAACTGCTTTATAATGTGGTATGGTGTGCTATCACATGCTACATGTATGTATGGTATGGTATGGAGTTATATGTTTTATAATTATAATGTGGCGTTATTGTTATGTGGTGTGTAGTTGCATATATGCTACACTATATTATATACCTATGTTATGTAATATTACTAATTATGTGGTATATACACTACATGGTATGGTACACTTCACTTATATTATGGTAGTAATGGTATGTACACAATATATAATGGTATGGTTAATGAGTGTATTATATAATTATGCATTATATAATATAGTATATTATATAATGTATATACTACACACTATAATATAGTAATACACATCTATCTATGTAGCGCACATTATGCTACCTTTTACATCTACTAAATGGTATGAATTATACTCTAATGCTACTACATGTATATACAACCACGTATGCTATATGCTTTATGGTAATGTTATTGTATATGTATATGCTAGTAATGGTCTTGGTGTATTGTGTATATTATGGTATATATTGGTATGGTGTAATATGTAATATACAATGATTGTTATGGTATGGTACGTTATGTATATACACTATGCACTTGTATGCACGTTGGTATATGGTATGTACTAAAAGTATATATCTGGTGTGGTATATTATATTGTATATGATTTATGGTATGTATTGATTGTTATGTGTATGTAAATATGTATGCTTCTATGCAGCCATCTATATATGTAGTGTGTATGTTATGCTATATGTTATTGTATATACTTTATGCTATGCTATTATACACTAAATATATACTATATACTACACTACCGTGCATTAAATATTATATGGGGTGGTATGTAATATAATACATACACCATTTACCATGTTGACGTATGTATACTATCTTTACATACGTATTAATATACTAATTATTTAGTGTGGTGTAAATTATAGTGAGTGCGTTATAGTAATGGTATGGTATGTGCTGCTAATATGAATGTGGTATGGTGTAGGTATGGTTATTGATTAGTGAGTATGTACTTTACGCATAGTATGTATATAATTATATTTGGTGTGGTGCTATGTGGTTATTATAGTTGCTATGGTGTGGTGTATAGCGGTATGTGTATATATATGGTATGTTGTGTTGCACTTTACACTCTATGTATATGGTTTGTGAATAGTATGGTATATTATGGTGTATTATATATCTTTGCACGCTATATCTTATTGTGTGGTAATTATACAATATATATATAGTGAAATGTATGATTGTATAATTATGGTATACTATGCATATGTGATACTGCACTAAAGTGTACCATAGTGAATCTCATGCACACTCAATAACTATAGTATACGTAGTGTAGTATTCAACATACACATACAATACACATACCAATACATATACCACATTACATGCTATATATATATATAGTTATTATTAAGTCACTTACACCATATATACCAAGACCTGGTTTTATAACCATACCATACCATAATTATACTCATGCACCATACCATATGTAGTATGAGTATAGTTATATTCATATATACAAAGACTATAATTAATATACAACATAATATAGTATAGACTATTAGACCATATTATTATATTAATAATAATACAATACATATTGACAATATACAAAATAATATAGTGTATTACATATATAATTAATAGTATAGCGTAGCATACATGTACAGTGTATATGCTACTGCCACATATATTATATATTGCATAGTGCAGGTATTACTATATCATACCATATATATTTCAGGCCAAAATAACACATATCATTACAATCTCACATTAACTATACCATATGGTCAATAACACCCAGAGATATATAATGCTTGTTATGGCACATTACCACATCACACAAAGACTACACCCCATATACCACATTACACAAGATATGCAAGAGTGCATAGCAGGTAGGTACATAGTATGTACCAATATATAGAATCATTTATTGGTTACATTATTCATACCACATTAACCGGCCAACTGAATTAAGATACGTACACATCCTCTCAACGTAAAAAACATAGCGCATAACATAGCATACAGTGCACCATGGTGCATGCATAAAGCATAGTACAAAGATATTTCCATAGATACATAGCACAGCGTAGTATACATGAACTGTAGTGTCCACAACAATTAATATCATCAACGAATATTCGTAGTAGAGCATATCCAAATAACTATCATATACGTGTAGCATTATGCAGATGATACCATACCACCATATGCAGAATTTATTATCGCATGGCATAAAGCATACAGGTTACAGTGCGGCGCATATGTAACGCAATAACTTTGCATAGCATAGTGCAAGTAGCATAAGCATAAAGTGCATAAAGTATAGCTTAGCATATAGCATAGTAACGCTCGTGCAGCAACGCGAAGAAAGATATAGCATAACATAACATACCAACAATAATCCACTACCATAATATAGCAAAGTGTTATCGTGATAGTATAGCATAGGATTTAGCATAGCATACCACATCAGGCATATCATTATCACCACAACCGCGCATATACATTATACGCTATATAGCATAAAGCGTAATCGTATGCGCATACCATAATATACCATATCGCATGGGCGAAGCGTAATGCGCATTACCGCCCTCCTTATCCAACCCTTCAGATCCCTTGTCGAACAAAACACTTATCCAAAAGTGTATAAGTAACAGCAACAACCATATCTGGTATTACCACACCAAGATAGCATAGCGTGGCGCATACTCAATTACATAAATGCAGCACAGTGCATAACATAACATGGTGGTATACGCAGCAAGTAAGCATAAAGCATAGCATGCATATAGCACAGAAGCATATAATTGAATAACAGCGCAAGACCACATGCAGTACGCAAAGGTTATAGCAAGATAACATACGCATCAAGTATCAGCCGCATTGCATATATACAGCGTCATAAAATGGAGCTGGCATCAATATACAGCGTAGCAGCATAGCAGCGTTTATATATTATTACATGCATACAGGATGTAACGCAGCGCATATAACATGCATATAGATAGCAACACCAATCATTACATGCAGTACGTGCAGCGCAGCACAACATATTATATAGCGTAGCACAACAACACAACGTAACATCAAATATAACGACCACCAATAACATATAACAATAACATGACATTGTATTGCATTACCAGTACACCATAGCACGTGCAGCGCATAGCACACCCAGACATTATCATTATTAAGCAACACCATCATATTACATAGTGCACCATGCTTATTATTACCACATGATATATCAATAATCACACCATATCTCAACTGATACACCAACCACCATACCATACGTACAGTGCAGCATAACGAGCAGATACGTCAACACGCATATCATTACAAGAAGCGCGCATGCAGCAAAGTGCATAAGCATAAGTGCAGCATAGCGCAGCACAGTTACAGCGCAGCATAAAGCATAAAGTGCGTGCAGCATAAACCAACACAAAGTACGCATAGCATACAGCATGCATACACATACAACGCAGCATATGTGCAGAGAAAGTGCAGAAAGGTGTAGCATACACCACAATAATAACACGCATACGCATAAACAGTGCAGTGCATAATACGTAGTATAAGCAACAGCACATATATAGCAGTACGTAGTCAAAGACAACGCATAATATACGCAGATAATCATACAACGTCAACTGGCCAACACCATACCATCAATAAGATGTAGCATACAATAATCACACCAATACATTATACCATACATCATTGTAGGGTGTTTAGTATCTGGTGCGTAGCGTATATACACACACCAGTAATAGCATAGCATAAGTAAAGCACAACGTATACTGTATGTACCAACATGTCAACAATCATAACATACCATACCAATTACTCAATACGTAGTATACAATAACAACAATACATACCATTTACCAGCATACCATATTATCACTTACAGATAAGAGTGTTATACTAAACATTATATGCATTATTGTAGTATATACCATACCATGAGCATACATAAAGCATATTACAATCAATAACACCACATACAAACTATACACAATGCTATATTATATGTAGTATAGTATAATATATACTAGTGTATTAATAACACTTAGTGTATCGTATATTATACTACATATAATATAGTATTATAGTATAGTGTATACACTACACACTATACTATTCTATACATTATTGTAGTGTAGTATGTTTAGTATTATGTGTACTGTATATACCATACATTATTGTAGTGTAGTACATATTATGCTATATATACTATACTTTATTACTACATATATATAAGGTATAAATAATTACCACACTATATATATGTAAGACAAAGTAAGATACAATATAAGTATATAGTATAGTATGTACTACACACTACATTATACTACTAAAATAATACACTATACTATTAAATACTATACATTATACTATAAAGTATAGTATTATAGAGTGTAGTGTACTATTAATATACTGTACATACACACTGATAATATATATTGTATAATACTATATTATTATAGTGTAGTGTACTAATATATATATCAGGGTGTAGTACCAAATTACAATACCACAATTACCATACCATACTATACACTAATCTACAACACTATATATAGTATACTACACAATACTAAACACACTACAATAGTATACTAAACACACTATACTAATGCTATAGTATAGTACACTACACACTACTATATTATACACTACTTATAGTATGCTATACTATATACTATATTATATTACATATATACTATACAATACACTATACTATATACACTACACTATACTATACATTGTGTTATAGTAGTATATACTACACACTATATACAATATACTATACTATATACACTTTACTATAGTTTGTATGTAGTGTATAAGCACATTATTAGTTTAGTGCTTATATACTACACTATATTACGCTATACTATATACTACACTATACTATACAATATACTATATAATATAGTGTGTGTATACTTCACACTACATGGTATATTGTAGTGTAGTGTAGTACAATAAATATAGTGTAGTATGTAGTATAGTATAGTATATATAATATATATTATGTATAGTGTATGTCATGTATATATAGTGTATAGTATATATATAGTATACACTACACTTTATACTAAGTGTTGTGTAGTATAGTGCAGTATATAGTATAGTGTAATGTAGTATATAGTGTACTGCTGAAGATTTACAGCAAATTGTACACATGCGGAACCCGTCCATTCCGCTATAAAAATTTGAAATTGCCAAAATTGCAGATATGGGTCCCGCTAGATCTTCCTATGGCACATCTGTGCGTCGTGCGCCCTGCAGAGATCTTTCTGGATTGGGGTCATAATGTCGAAGGCATCGCGGTAACGGTTATGGCAATTTTCGTCGGCCCACACGAGATGAGTTTAACGGCCCCACGGGTCATGTTTTTTAGTCTGAGGCATCCCATCAATGATATTTTCAGAGTCAATCTTTGAGTTCTCCGACGTAAACGGCAAAATAAAATAAAAATAAAAGGAAATAGAATGGGCAACATCAACAGATGGTTCAACACTTTGACCTCCCAGAAAGTCACCCATCATAGTACTACTCTTGCCCAAGCACGCTTAATTGAAGAGTTCTCACGATCTACAGTGTGTCATGTCCACCGGAGATTTGCCGCAAATTATGCTCGAACCCGTAGCCTGGCTTTCAAATAGCCGAAATTGGAGATATGGGTCCCGCCAGATGTGCATTTGGTACATTTGCACGTCATGCGCCCCACGTAAATCATTCCAGATTGGGGTCATAATGGCGAATCGGACTATCGTGCGCGAAGTTATGGTAATTATTGTGCGTCCTCCACATGAGACGCACGGATTAGTTGTGTGGGCCCCACGACTCGTGTTTTTTAGTACGATGCATCCCATTTACAATATTTTTAGAGTCGATTGCCGAGTTCTCCGGCATCAATGATAAAGTAAAATAAAAATAAAAGGAAATAAAATGCGCGGCATCAACAGATGGTTCAACATGACGACTTCCCAAGAGGTCCCATCATAAGATCGCTTCAAGCATGCTTAATCAGCTCATGGACTCGGCGCGGTGGTGCGGCCGTGTCGCTGGAGATTTTCCACAAACTGTGCTCATGAAACATGTCCGGTGGTGGCTAACTAGTCAAAATCGAGATACGTCCCGCCAGATGCGCCATGCTCATTCGCGGCGTCGCACCCCATGGAGATCTTCCGACGCATAATGGCGAATCGAGTTATGGCGATTTATGTGGCCCACAGACTCACACGCCTGCGGGCCCCATGGCTCGTGTTTTTCAGTCCGAGGCATCCCATCGATGACATTTTTGAAGTCGATCACCGAGTTCTCCCATAATGGGGTCATAATGGCGAATCTAACGATCGTTCATGAAGTTATGGAGATTTTCGGCCACCGTACGAGATGCGCAGATCAGCCGCGTGGTCCCCACGACTCGTGTTTTTCAGTTTGAGGCATCCAATCGATGACATTTTCGGAGTCGATCTCTGAGTTATGAGGCGTCAATGGTAAAATAAAATAAATTGGGTGACATCAACAGATGGTTCAACACAACCACTTCCCAGGAGAACATCCATCATAGTACTACTCTCGCCCAAGCACGCTTAACTGAAGAGTTTTCATGGAATCTGATGTGTTGGTTCGATAGTGCCCGTTGGAGATTTGCCACAAATTGTGCTCATCCAGAACCCATCTGTGTCATAGTAAGGCTTTGAAATAGTGAAAATTGGAGATACGAGTCCCGTTAAATGCTCTTGCGGCTCATCTGCGCGTCGTGCGCCCTGCGGAGATCTTTCCGGATTGAAGTCATCATGGTGAATCGGAGGATCGTGGGCAAAGTTATGACGATTTCCGTGTGGCCTCCACACGAGATGCAAGGACCAACCATGTGGGCCCCACGGCTCATGTTTTTCAGTCTGAGGCATCCCATCGATGACATTTTTGGAGTCGATCTCTGAGTTTTGCAGTGTCAACACTAAAATAAAATAAAAATCAAAGAAAATAAATTGGGTGGAATCAACAAATGGTTCAACACGATGACTTCCTAGGAGATCACCCATCATGGTACTGCTCTCGCCCAAGCACGCTTAATTGAAGAGTTCTCATGGGATCTGGTGTGTCGGTGAGATCGTGCTCGGTAGAGATTTACCGTAAATTATGCTCATCTAGAACTCATCCGTGCCATTGTAAGGCTTCTAAATAGCCAAAATTGGAGATGCGGGTCCCGCTAGATGAGCTTGCGGCTAATCTGCACGTCGTGCGGCCCACGGAGATCTTTTCAGATTGGGGTCATAATTGCGAATCAGACGATCATGCGCATAGTTATGGCGATTTTTATGCTGTCTCCCCACTACACACGCGGATCAGCCGCGTGGGCCCTACGACTCATGTTTTTCAGTATGAGAAATCCCGATGAGTTTTCGTGAGTTCACCGAAGTTCTCCGCCAAGGACAAAATAAAATAAAATAAAAGGAAATAAAATGGGCGATCAACAAATGGTTCAACAGATGACTTCCCGTGAGATCACCGCCATAAGATCGCTTCCTCTCGCCAAGCACGCTTAATTGAAGAGTTCTCATAGATCCTGCTTTGCCACTGGAGATTTCAAGTGTGCTCATGAGAAACCCGCATACGCCGTAAGGCTTCAAATGATGAAATCGGAGATACGTTCGCCAATGCTCGCATGATCCGCCGGCGTGCCATGCAAAGATCTTTCCAAATTTGGGTCATAATGGCGAATCGGGCGGATCGACACCACTTCCCATGTCACCCATCATAAGATCGCTTCTCCCAAGCACGCCAATTGAAGAGTTCTCATGGGATATGGTGTGTCGGTGCGCCGCACCGCTGAGATTTGTCAAATTATGCTCTGAACCCACCAGGCATAAGGCTTTGAAATAGCCAAAATCGGAGATGTCCCCGCCAGATGATCCTCCTATCTACGCGCGCTCGCTCCCGCGTGGATATCTTTTGATTGGGATCATAATATAAATCGACAGTGCATGAAGTTATGGCGCAGGCCTACGAGATTCGAATAATAGTTCGTCCCCACAACTCATGTTTTTCAGCTCTATGCATCCCATCTACGATATTTTCGGAGTCGATCGTTGAGTTCTCCGACGTCAACGATAAAATACAATATAAATAAAAGGAAATAAAATTGATGGCCTCAACAGATGGTTCAACACGATAACTTCCCAAGAGGTCACCCATCATTGTACTGCTCTCACCTAGCACGCTTAACTAAAGAGTTCTCATGGGATCGTGGTCAGGCCGCGGCCTAGAGATTTGACGTAAATTATTCATCAAATCCCATGCCGCATTAAGGCTTCAACTATCGAGATACGCGGTCCGCCAAATCGCCATCAGACGCGCCATGCGGAGATCTTTCCGGATTGAGGTCATAATGTGAATCCAACGATCGCACGCGTTATGGATTTTTCGGGTGATCCGCACACGACCACCGAGGGCCCCATATCTCATATTTTCGCCGAGGCATCCCATCGATATTTTCGAGTCGATCTCGAAGTTCTAATCAATGGTAAAATAAAATAAAAGAAAAGAAATAAATGGCATCAACATATGATTCAACACGATGACTTCAGAGGTCACCCATCATAAGATCGCTTCTCGCCAAGCATGCTTATAAACAAGCTGGGATCTAGTGTGTTGTGCGCCACCGAGGTTTGTCACAAATTATGCTCATCCGGAACCGGCCCGATGGCTTTCAAAATAGCGAAATCGAGATACGATCTCCGCCAGCGCTCTACTCATCTATGCATCGTGCACCCCGCGGAGATCTTTCTAGATTGGGGTCATAATGGTGAATTGGATGATCGTGCGCAAAGTTATGGCAATTTTGTGCCTCCGACGAGATGCGACCACCATGGGGCCCCACGGCTCATGTTTTTAGTCGAGCATCATCGATGACGCTGAGAGGATCGAATTTTCGCCAATGGTAAAATAAATTAAAAATAAAAGGAAATAAATGGGCAACATCAACAGATGGTTCAACATGACTTCCTAGGAGATCACGCATCATAGTACTGCTCTCGCCCAAAAATGCTTAACTGAAGATTTCTCATGCGATCTGGCATGTTGGTGTGGTCACGCCCACTGGAGATTTGCTGAAAATTTGCTCATGTGGAACCCGTACGTGTCGCAGTAAGGCTTCAAAATAGCCAAATCGAGATACCCCCGCCGATGGGCTGGCTCATTCGCCGTCTGCCCCATGAAGATAGGATTTCATAATGGAGAATCTGACGAGCATAAAGTTATGATTGCATGCCTCCGCAGACGATACGCATCGCATGGAGGTTTTTAGAGGCATCCCATCGATGATTTTCAAAGTCGATCGAGTTCTCCGCATTGGGTCATGAATCGATGATCGCATGAAGTTATGGCTATTTCCGTGCGGCCACCGCATGAAAAGCGTGGATCAGCCACATGGGCTCTATGACTCCTGTTTTTCAGTCTGAGGCATCCCATTAACAAAATTTTCTGAGTCGATTGCACCCATTTTCTAGCATCAACAGAAAAATAAAATAAAAACAAAAGGAAATAAAAAGAGCGGCATCAATAAATGGTTCATCACGACGACTTCCCAAGAGGTCACCCAGCATAATACTAATCTCGCCTAAGCACGCTTAACTGAAGAGTTCTCTTGGGATCTGGTCGGCACCCCCAGAGATTTGCCAAATTGTGCTCATGCGAACCCGCCCATCCGTAAAGTTTCAACTAGCCAAACGGAGATAGTCCCCTGATGCATCGGACATCGTTGTCTCCGAAGATCTTTCAATTGGGGTCATAATGGAGAATTGGACATGAAGTTATGGATTTCGGCTCACATGAGACGCGTGATGACGCGGGCCCCATGACTCATGTTCCCGAGGCATCCCATCAACGATGATTGAGTCGATCCGAAGTTCTCCGGTAAAATAAAATAAAAATAAAAGAAATAAAATGGGCATTAACATATGGTTCAACACGATGACTTCGTGAGGTCACCCATCATATCGCTTCAAGCACGCTTAATCAAGAGTTCTCATGATCGTGCGGCGGTTGCCACCGGAGATTTGCAAATGTGCTCATGCTAAACTCCGGTACGCAAAATCGCCAAAATTGAGATACGATCCTAGATGCGCATTTCATGTTCGCCGCTGTTCTTCTGATTGGGGTCATAATGGTGAATCAACGACGATGCGGAAGTTATGTATTTTCATGCGACCTCCACACGAGATGCGCGCGGATCGCCACGGGCCCCACGCTCATATTTTTCGCCGAGGCATCCCATCGACATTTTGGAGTTGATCTTCAAGTTCTTCGCAATGATAAATAAAATAAAAATAAATGGAAATAAAATGGGCGCATCAATATGGTTCAACATGATGACTTCTGGAGGTCACCCATCATAAGATCGCTCGCCAAGCACGCTTAATCAAGAGTTCTCATGGATCCGTGTGTCGGTCGGACCGCTGGAGATTTTTTCAAATTGTGTTCATGCGAAACCCCATACTACAAGTAAGGCTTCAACTAGTTGAAATCGAGATAATGCGGTCGCCAGCGCCGAGATCTTTCCGTTGGGGTCATAATGGCAAATCAAACAATCATGCACAAATTTATGGCGAGCCGGCCTGCATCTCACGGACGTGGGTCCCACGCTCATGTTTTTCACCCAGGCATCCATCTACGATGTTTTTGGAATCGATCACCGAGTTCTCCGGAGAAAATGATAAAATAAAATATAAATAAAAGGAAATGGAATGGGCGGCATCAATATATGGTTCAACACGATGGCTTCCCAGGAGGTCACCCTTCATAGTACTTCTCTTGCCCAAGCTCTCTTAATCAAGAGTTCTCATGATCCGGTGTGCGGTGGCCGCACCAAGATTTGCAATAAATGTGCTCATGCAACCCGTATACCACCATAAGAATTCAAATAGCCAAAATTGGAGATATGGTCCCATGCCACCTACAACACATCTCGCATCGCACTACGAGATCTTTCGATTGGGGTCATAATGTTGAATGATGATCGTGCACAAAGATATATAATTTTTCTCGCCACCACACGAGATGCGACAAGCGGCTCATGTTTTAAGTCCGACATCCCATCGATGATTTTTAGAGCATCTCGAAGTTCTCTATAAACGATAAAATAAAATAAAATAAAAGGAAATAAAATGGGCACATCAACAGATGGTTCAACACGACTTCCTGTGAGGTCACCATCATACACTACTCGCCCAAGCATGCTTAACTGAAGAGTTCTCATGTGATCTGGTGTGATGGTATGGTTGTGCCCGCTGGAGATTTATCACAAATTGTGCTCATCCAACGCACGCGGTGGCTTCAAATAAATCGGAGATACGGGTCCCACCAGATGCACCTTTGGCACATTTGCACATCATGCGTCCCACGGAGATCATTCCATATTTGAGTCATAATGGTGAATCAGACGATTGTGCGCGAAATTATGGCAATTTCTATGGGCCCTCCACATGAGATGCGCAGACGCGACCCCACACTGTGTTTCACCGGCATCATATCGATGATTTTTTTGGAGTCGATCCCCCAGTTCTTAGGCGTAAACTAAAAAATAAAATAAAAATAAAAGAAAATAAAATGGGTGACATCAATAGGTGGTTCAACAAGATGACTTCCCAAGAGGTCACCCACCATAATACTGCTCTCTCCCAAGTACGCTTAACTGAAGAGTTCTCATGGGATCGGTGTGCCGCCCACAAGATTTGCAAATTGTGCTCATGAACTCATCGATGCTAAGCTTCAAACAAATATAGAGATACAGATATATGCACCCGCGACATCTCACATCGTATGCCCATGGGAGATCTTTCTGAATTGGGTCATAATGGTGAATTAGATGATCGTGCGTGAAGTTATGGCAATTTTCGTGCGGCCTCCACACGAGATGCGTGATCAGCCGCGTGGGCCCCACGACTCATGTTTTTCAGTCCGAGGCATCCCATCGATTTTTTTGAGTCGATCCGAAGTTCTCGGCCAATGGTAAAAAAAAAATAAAAAAAATAAAATGAGTGGCATCAACAGATGGTTCAATACAACGACTTCCAAAGAGGTCACCCATCATAGATCGCTTCCCGCCAAGAATGCTTAATCAAGAGTTCTCATGGATCCTGTGTAGCGGTGCTACCACTAGAGATTTGCGAAATTATGGTCATGAAACTTGCCGCCATAAGCTTTCAATAAAATCAAAGATACTGCATCGCCATGCACTAGAGGCACATTTCTCATCGCCCGGAGATCTTTCGGGTCATAATGGCGAATCGACAATCATGCGCAAGTTATGGTGATTTTGTAACCCGCTCTTGTTTTTCACGAGGCATCACATCGATGACATTTTGAGTCGATCCGAAGTTCACGATCAACGGTAAAATAAAATAAATAAAAGAAAATAAAATGGCATCATCAGAGTTCAACACGACATCCCACAAGAGGTCACCCATCATAAGATCGCTTCAACGCTTAATCAAGAGTTCTCATGATCTGTGTGCCACGCCGCTTGAGATTTGTCACAAATTATGCTCATGCGAACCCATCGCGTAAGGCTTCAAATAGCCAAAATCGGAGATACGGTCCCGCTAGATGGCTGCGCTCATCTATGCATCGACCCGCTATATATTTTCTTTGGGGGTGGCAATGGACGATCGCGTGCAATTTTTGCACTCGACGCATATGAATCACCGTGGGCCCACATGTGTTTTTCACCAAGCATCCATCAATGACATTTTGAGTCGACGTTGAAGTTCTCAATGGTAAAATAAATAAAATAAAATAAATAAAATAAATGCATCAATAGATGGTTCAACACGATAACTTTCTGAGGTCACCCATCATAAGATCGCCTCGCAAGCACGCTTAATTGAAGAGTTCTCATGGATCTTGTGCGGTCGCCACACAAATTATGCTCATCCGAACCCGCCCGCTGCAAGGCTTCAAAATAAATTGAGATATGTCGCCAAATGCACCTACGACATCGCGCCGTGCCTCGTGAGATCTTTCCGATTGGGGTCATAATGGCAAATCGATCGTAAGCGTTATGTGATTTTGCAACATCTATACGAGATGCGGATCGCCGAGTCCGTCTCATGTTTTTCCGAGGCATCCCATCGATAACATTTTCGAGTCGACCGAAGTTCTCAAGGCATCAATAAAATAAAAATAAAAGGAAATAAAATGGGCATCAACAGATGGTTCAACACGATGACTTTCAGAGGTCACCCATCATAAGATCTCGCCAAGCACGCTTAACTAAAGAGTTCATGGGGATCCGGTGTGCTGCGCCTACCGGAGATTTGCAAATTATGCTCATCCAAACCGCGCATGATGGCTTTAAATAGCCAAATGGAGATATGGGTCCTCCCGATCGGCTCATCGCATCAGGCGCCGCAAGATCTTTCCAGATTGGGGTCATAATGGTGGATCAGACGATCGTGCACGAAGTTATGACAATTTTCATGCGGCCTCCATACGAGATGCATGGATCAGCCTTGTGGGCCCCACGACTTGTGTTTTTCAGTCTGAGGCATCCCATCAACAACATTTTCGTTAATCGCCGAAGTTCCGATAAAATAAAATAAAAAAGGAAATAAAATGGTGGCATCAACAGATGGTTCAACACGACGACTTCCCGGGAGGTCACCCATCATAATATCCGCCAAGCATGCTTAATTAAAAAAGAGTTCTCATGGATGGGTGTGTATAGCCCGCGGAGTTTTCGCAAATTTCATGTGAACATCCATGCTCGAGCAAAGCTTCAAATAGCCAAAATCGAGATACGGTCCCCGCTAGATGCGCCATGCGCCGCACCGCCAGATCTTTCCGATTGGATCATAATGGCAATCGACGATCGCGGAAGTTATAGATTTTCGCGGCCTCGCACGAGATGCATGGATCAACCACGGCCCCGACCATGTGTTGTTTTTCCGAGGCATCCCATCGATGACGTTTGAGTCGATCACCGAAGTTCTCCGATCCAATAAAATAAAATAAAATAAAAGGAAAGAAAAATGTGGCAAAGATGGTTCAACACGATGACTTCCCGAGGTCACCCATCATAAGATCGCTTCGCCAAGCACGCTTAATTGAAGAGTTCTCATGGATGTGTGCGCCAGCCATTGAGGTTTTTCGCAAATTGTGCTCATGAACCGCCTGCATAGATGGGTTCAACTAAATAAACGGATATATGTCCCGCCGATGCGCTGCCATATATGCGCGTCACCCCGAGATCTTTCGATTGGGGTCATAAATGGAATCATGCGCGAAGTTATTATTTGCGCTTGGCACGAGACGCGCAGATCGCCGTGGCCCCACTCATATTTTCAGTCCATATCATCCATCGACATTTTTGAGTCGATCTACAAGTTTTCAACCAAAATAAAATAAAAATAAAAGAAATAAAATACATCAATGATGGTTCAACACGACGACTTCCCAAGAGGTCACCCATCATAGTACTGCTCTCACCCAAGCACGCTTAATTAAAGAGTTCTCATGGGATCTGCTGTGCTGGTGCGGTCGCCCCCGCTAGAGATTTGTTGCAAATTATGCTCATGTGGAACCCATCCGTCGCTGAAGGCTTCAAATAGCCAAAATCAGATACGGTCCGTGATGCGCTTTGGCCATCTACGAGTCATGCACCACACGGAGATCATTCTAGATTGGGGTCATAATGGTGAATCGGATGATCGTACGTGAAGTTATGGTGATTTCTGTGCGGCCTCCACACGAGACGCGAGGATCAGTAGCGCGAGCCCCACTGCTCATTTTTTTCAGTCCGAGGCATCCCATCTACGATATTTTCAAAGTCGATCACTGAGTTCTTCAACGTCAATGGTAAAATAAAATAAGAATAAAAGAAAATAAAATGGATCATCAAGATGATCAAACGACTTCCCAAGAGGTCACCGCTGGAGAGATTTACTACAAATTATGCTCATGAGAACCCGCTGGGCAAGGTAATTTCAAATAGCAAAATCGAGATACGGATCTCGCCAGATGCACCTTTCATCTACACATCGCCATGCAGATCTTATGGATTGGGGTCATAATGGTGAATCGATGATCATGCGGAAGTTATGACAATTTATGTGGCTCGACGAAGCATTCACCACATGGGCCCCACCACTCATGTTTTTCAGTCCGAGGCATCCCATCGATGACGTTTTTGAGTCGACACCCGAAGTTCTCCGCGTCATTAAAATAAAATAAAAATAAAAGGAAATAAAATGGGCACATTAGATGGTTCAACACGACTGACTTCCCGTGAGGTCACCCATCATAAGATCGCTCTCAAGCACGCTTAACTAAAGAGTTCTCACTGGGTGCCGGTGTGGGTTTGCGATTGTATGCAACTTAAAAAATGGATTAAGATCGATAAACTCAAGTTTTTGAGAAAGCTTGTTTAAAATGTTGAACCCAACCGAATGATCTACAATATTTGGAGAACATTTGGATGGTATAAGAAATTTGTTCTAGATTTCGGAGGGATTTTGAATTTGAATGAGGAATGCTTTCATGAAGAGAATAAAGGCTATTTATGTAAGAAGGTCATTTTAAATTATTTGTATTATTCTAACATCATTTTATCATATAATAATTTAATATTCAATTATAATTTATATTAAATAAATATTAAATTCAAGTAGCCAAAATAATTCAAAAATAAAAATAAATAAAAGAAATAAAATGGGCTCATGATGGTTCAACATGATAACTCAAGAGGTCACCCATCATAAGATCGCTCAAGCACGCTTAATTGAAGAGTTCTCATGGATGGGTGTGTGCTGCGCCACCCTGGAGATTTGCCGCAAATTCTCTCATGCGGAACCCATGCGCAGGCTTCAATAGCCAAATAAATATAATGGTCCCGCAGCGCGCCATCATCTACGCATCGCGGAACCCCAGGAGATCTTTCCTGATTGGGTCATAATGGCAATCGGAGGATCGCATGAAGTTATGGCGATTTTGCGGCTCTCGCAGATGATGACGGATTAGCTGGGCCCACACTCATATTTTTCAGTCCAAGGCATCCCATCGATGACATTTTCGGAGTCAATCTACAAGTTCTGCGACGTCAATGATAAAATAAAATAAAAATAAAAGAAAATAAAATGGGCGGCATCAATAAATGGTTCAACACGATGACTTCCCAAGAGGTCACCCATCATAAGATCGTTTCAAGCACGCTTAATCAAGAGTTCTCATGATATAGTGCCGGTGTCGCCGTTGAGATTTATCGCAATGCTCATGTGAACGCTGCGCATAAGACTTCAAAATAGCCAAAATCGAGATACGGTCCCGCCAGATGCACCTGCCATCTTCATCGCGGCCATCGGAGATCTTTCGATTGGGGTCATAATGGCAATCGGATGATCGCGCGTGAAGTTATGGCGATTTCGCGGCTCCACAGATGCACGGATCGCCGCTGGGGCCCCATGGCTCATTTTTCACCGAGGTAATCCCATCGATGACTTTTTTGGAGTCAATCGCCGAGTTCTCCAACGTCAATGTTAAAATAAAGATAAATAAAAGGAAATAAAATGCGCGGCATCAATAGATGGTTCAACATGATGACTTCTCAGGAGGTCACCCATCATAAGTATCGCTCGCCAAGCACGCTTAATCAAGAGTTCTCATGACCGGTGTGCGCGGTCGCTCGCCGGAGATTTGCCGCAAATTATGCTCATGAACCCGCTCGGTGGTAAGGCTTCAAATAGCCAAATTGGAAATACGGTCCGCCATGCTGGCACATCTTACGATCATGCCTCCGGAGATCTTTCGATTGGGGTCATAATGGCTAATCGACGATCGCTGAAGTTATGATTTTCGTCGGCCCCACGAGATGCGACCGCCACATGGGCCCAACTCATGTGTCCTTTTAACGACCGAGTCAATCTTCGAAGTCATCAACGTAAAATAAAATAAAAATAAAAGAAATAAAATGCGGCATCAACAGATGGTTCAACATGAGACTTCCCAAGAGGTCACCCATCATAAGATCGCTCACCCAAGCACTTAATCAAGAGTTCTCATGTGATCTATGCGGTGTGCGCCCACTCGAGATTTGCAAATTATGCTCATGCTAACCCATCTGCGGCCGTGGTAAGGCTTCAAATAGCAAATCGAGATACGTCCCACCGATGCTCGCACATCATCATCGCGCCCACGGAGATCTTTCTGATTGGGGTCATCGAATCGATGATTGTGGCGGTTATCAAGATTTTCGGCTCGCGACGACGATCGCATGGGCCCCCCCATGGATCATGTTTTTTAGTCCGAGGCATTCCATCAACGATGTTTTCGGAGTCGGTTGCCGAGTTCTCCAACGTCAATGGAAAAATAAAAATAAAATAAATGAAAATAAATGGGCGACATCAGTAGATGGTTCAACACAATGACTTCTTAAGAGGTCACCCATCATAAGATCTCGCCAAGCACTTAATCAAGAGTTCTCATGTGATCCGTGTGTGTGGTCACCGAGATTTGACAAAAAAATTCCTTGTGGAACCCCCGCGTAAGTCTTCAAAAAGAAAATCGGTCCCGCGCCGGCACATCGCATCGTGCCCAGAGATCTTTCCGGATTGGGATCATAATGGCGAATCGATCGCGGCATGGACTTATAATTTTATTTTCTGCGCACGACGCAGACGCATGGGCCCAAGAGCTCAAGTTTTTCAGTCCGAGGCATCCCATCTACGACATTTTTAGAGTCAATCGTTGAGTTCTCCAGCATCAATGATAAAATAAAATAGAAATAAAAGGAAATAAAATGGGCTTCATCAATATATGGTTCAACATGACTTCTTCCAGAGGTCACCCATCATAAGATCGCTTCACCCAAGCACGCTTAATCAAGAGTTCTCATGATCCGTGGTGGTAGACCGCTAGAGATTTCAAATTATGCTCATGCGAACCCATGCCAGGTGCTTTGAAATAAATAGCCAAAATCGAGATGTCCCGCCAAATGCCCGCAGATCATGTCGGCGCCCAGGAGATCTTCTGATTGGGGTCATAATGGCAATGACAATCGCGTGAAGTTATGGGCAATTTCCATGCCTCTCACGAGATGATCACCGCATGGGCCTCATGGATCATTTTTTCCCGGTACATCCCATCATGATTTTCGAGTCGATCGCCGAAGTTCTCAAGGCCAACAATAAAATAAAATAAAAAAGGAAATAAAATGGCATCAACATGGTTCAACACGACGACTTCCTGAGGTCACCCATCATAAGATCGCTTCGCTAAGCACGCTTAATCAAGAGTTCTCATGGGATCTGGTATGCGGTCGCCACTGAGATTTGCCATAAATTGTGCCTTATGGAACCCGCCCCAGAAAACATCGATATCGAAATTGAGATAGTCCCGCGATGCGCTCACATCTGGCGCATCCGGAGATATTTTTTGATTGGGTCATAATGGTGAATCAATGATCATGCATGAAATTATATGCGCCTCCACACGATCGATCCGCCGTGGGGACGTCATGTTTCACCGAGGCATCCCATCAATGACATTTTGAGTCGATCGCCGAAGTTCTCCACGCCAACGGTAAAATAAAATAAAATAAAAAAGAAAATAAAATGGGCGACATCAATGATGGTTCAACATGACGACTTCCGTGAGGTCACCCATCATAAGATCGCTTCTCGCCAAGCACGCTTAATCAAGAGTTCTCGTGCTGATTATTGTGGTCACCCTCGCTAGAGATTTGCTGCAAATTATGCTCATGTGGAACCCATCCATGCCACGATAAGGCTTCAAATAGCCAAATCGAGATATGTCGAGATGCTTTGTCGCAGATGTGTGTCTCGAGATCTTTCTGATGGTCATAATGGCAATTGGACGATCGCGGTGAAGATAATTTAGCGGCCTCCGACGAGATGCATGGATTAGGCGGCCTCACGCTCATATTTTTCACCCAGCATCCCATCGACATTTTGAGTCGATCGCCGAAGTTCTCGCATCAATGACAAAAAATAAAATAAAAATAAATGAAAATAAAATGGGTGGCAACAATGTTCAACAAAATGACTGGAGGTCACCTCATCATATCTCGCCGCAAGCACTTAATCAAGAGTTCTCATGTGATTAGTGCTTATCGCGCCAGAGATTTGCCACAAATTATGTCATGCGGAAACCCGGTGCCACTTAAGGCTTCAACTAGCCAAAATTGAGATATGTCCCGCTAGATGCTCACATCATCCGCGCATTGTCCGCCCCGCATAGATCTTTCCGATTAAATATGACGGAATCGATGATCGCGTTATGATTTTGCGCTCCACAAGAGATGCGTGGATCAACCGCCCTGCCATGTTTAACCGAGGTATCCCATCGATGATGTTTTCAGAGTCGATCATCGAAGTTCTCCGCATAAAATAAAAAAAATAAAGGAAATAAATGGCATCAATAGATGGTTCAACACGATGACTTGTGAGATCACCCATCATAAGATCGCTCACCCAAGCACACTTAACCAAAGAGTTCATGTGATCCGGTGTGCAGTGTGGTCGCACCCGCCGGAGTTTGCTAAATTTGCGAAATCCGCCTGTCGCCAACCAAAATCGGAGATATGTCCTCACGCGCGCTCATTACATCATGCATCGCACCCTACGAGATCTTTTCGATTGAAGCCATACGTTGAATCATGATCGTTATGGCATCGCGGCTCACGCAAGATGCTGATTACCGTGGGCTAATGCTCATGTTTTTCGCAGGCATCCCATCACAAATTTTGAGTTGATCACCAGTTCTTCGACATGAAATAAAATAAAATAAAAGTAATAAAATGAGTGGGTAATGTTGATCACGACTTCAGTTATGGCGATTTCGTGCGGCTTCCACACGAGACGCTCGGCACCCATCATATTTTTTCACCGGCATCCCATCTACAAAATTTTTGGTGTCGATTGCCGAGTTCCCCAGCATCAATGATGAAATAAAATAAAAATAAAAGTAATTAAAATGAGTGGCATCAATAGATGGTTCAACACGACGATTTCTGAGGAGATCACCCATCATGGCATAGCCAAGCACGCTTAATCAAGAGTTCGGATCCGGGTGCCACACCACCGAGATTTTCCACAAATTGTGCTCATGCGAACCCTGCCGCAAGACTTCAAAATAGTTAAAATCGGAGATACGAGTCCCGCCGAAGACGCCTTTGGCCCATCTACACGACATGCGCCCTACGATGATCTTTCTAGATTGGGGTCATAATGAATTGATGATCGCGCGGTTATGGCGATTTTCAACCCACCCGAGATGATAGGCCGGGGCCCCACGCCATTTTTTCACCGGCATCCCATCAACAACATTTCGTGAGTCGATTTCGTTCATGTCAATGATGAAATATAAAAATTAAAGGAAATAAAATGGGCAACATCAATGATGGTTCAAGGATCAATCGATTTCTGATCTGAGGGTCACCTAGAGATTTACATAAATTGTGCTGGGCCCATCGCATTTTGAACAAAATTGACATTTTGAAGTCAATTTCGAAGTTCTCCAGTCAACGAAAATAAAAAAAAAGGAAATAAAATGGGCGAATAAACATATGGTTCAACACCATCACCAGTTCACCCATCATAGTTCTCGCTCAATTTAACTCAAGAGTTCATCTAGTGTGAGATTCTGACGCGAGGCAAATACCAAATAGAGAGATACGATTCCCGCCAGATGCGCTCGCTCATGCACGTGCTCCCAGAGATCTTTCTGGATTAGGTCATAATGGTGAATCGGACGATCATTCGCAAAGTTATGGCGATTTCCAAGCGGCCTCCGCACGACATGTGTGGACCAACCGTGTGGGTACCACGGCTCATGTCCTTAATCTGAGGCATCCCATCGATGACATTTTTGGAGTCGATCATCGAGTTCTCCGGCATCAATGATAAAATAAAAAAAAAGAAAAAGAAATAAATTGGGTGACATCAACAGATGGTTGAACATGACTTCCTGAGGTCACCCATCATTTTCTCTCCCGCACGCTTAATCAAGAGTTCTCAATCCGGTTGCGGTCAGATTTTATAATCATTCATCGAACATGCGTCGATAAGGCTCAAACTAATCAAAATCGGATATGGCCCCGCAGATTTGGCCATCGCCGCCCCCTGGAGATCTTTCGATTGGGGTCATAATGGAATCGACGATCATGCGCAGTTATGGCGACGGCCCTCGATGATCCCGCGATCATTAATGGGCCCCATCATGTTTTTCAGGAGGCATCCCATTGATGATGACATTTTGAGTCGATCGCCGAAGTTCTCATCAATAAAATAAAAAATAAAAATAAAATGAAATAAAATGGCGATCAATGGTTCAACAATGACTTAGAGGTCACCCATTGATCGCCTGCACGCTTAATCAAGAGTTCTCGGATCCGTGTGTGTGGTCTCACCTGGAGTTTTACCATAAAGCTCATCGAACCCATTCCGCGGTAAGCTTCAAATAGCAAATCGAGATATGGTCCAGATGGCATGCGCATGCGCCACAAAGATCTTCTTATTATTATCATAATGAATCGGACGATCGTGGCGGAAATTATGGCAATTTCAGGCCTCTACATGATATTGGATCGCCCATGCCCACGGCTCGCGGTTTTTCGCCCAAGGCATCCCATCTACGACGTGAATTTATTTCTTCTCAATGATAAAATAAAATAAAAATAAAAGGAAATAAAATGGGCGCATCAACAGATGGTTCAACACGATGACTTCAAGAGGTCACCCATCATAAGATCGCTTCCTCACCAAGCACGCTTAATCAAGAGTTCTGGGATCGTCCGTGCGCCACGCGCTGAGATTTCACAATTGATGTGGAACCCATCGCCATGTAAGGCTTCAAATAGCCAAAATTAGAGATATGGGTCGCTGATGCACCGCTGGCTCACCGCTTCACGCACCCCACGAGATCTTTCTGATTGGGTCATAATGGAGAATTAAACGCGATGAAGTATGGTGATTTTCGCGGCCCACAGACGCGGTGAATCACCGGGCCCCACTCATATTTTTCTCCGAGGCATCCCATCAATGACATTTTGAGTCGACGCCGAAGTTCTCCCGCAGAAAAATAAAATAAATGATGAAACTCAACAGATTTTCCAAGAGGTCACCCATCATAGATCGCTTCTCGCCAAGCACACTTAATCAAGAGTTCTCATGATCTAGTGTATTGCGCACGCTCCGCCGAGATTTACAATTGTGCTCATGCGAACCCGCCCATGCGCGTAAGGCTTCAAACTAAAATCGGAGATATGGTCCCAGATGCGCTGGGCTCACCACGCATCATGCCCCGAGATCTTTCGGATTGGGGTCATAATGGTGAATCGGACGATCGCATGAAGTTATGGATTTTCGCGACTCACGAGACGGATCATCCTATGGGCCCCAAGGCTCGGTTTTTCAGATGAGGCATCCCATCGATGATTTTGAGTCGATCGCCGAAGTTCTCACATAACGGTAAAATAAAAAATAAAATAGATAAAATGGGCATGAATAGATGGTTCAACACAATGACTTCCTAGAGGTCACCCATCATATAGATGTCTCGCACGCTTAATCAAGAGTTCTCATGATCGGTGTGGTGCACTCTGAGATTTACAATTATGCTCATGCGGAACCCGTCCGTGCCGCAGTAAGGTTTCAAATACCCAAATCGAGATATACATGCCGTGATGTGCCACATTTAACGATGCTCCAAGATCTTTGATTAGGTCATAATGACATCGCGTGAAGTTATGTATTACGTACCTCCACAGAGACGAGATCGCCGCTGGGCCACCGCCATTTTTCACCGGTATCCCATCGCCACATTTTGAGTCGATCGCCGAAGTTCTCGGCCAAGTAAAATAAAATAAAATAAAATATCAATAGAGATGGTTCAACACGATGACTTTCAAGATGTCACATCATAAGATCGCTTCACCCAAGCACGATTTGAAGAGTTCAAGATCGTGATGCGCTTCCTCCACTGGAGATTTGCCATAAATTGTGCTCATGAACCCGCTCTGCGTAAGGCTTCAAATAGCCAAAATCGGAGATACTGTTCGCCAGATGCGCGGCTCATTCACGCACGCCGAGAGATCTTTCTCAATTGGGTCATACAATCGACGATTGGCGTGAAGTTATGACGATGCATCCTCCACAAGATGCGGGATCGCCTAATGGCCCCACGCTCGTTTTTCAGGCATCCCATCGAGACATTTGAGTCGTCGAAGTTCTCCAATCAGGTAAAATAAAATAAAAATAAAAGAAATAAAATGGGCATCAACGATGATGGTTCAACAAGATGACTTCCCAAGAGGTCACCCATCATAATACTCGCCCAAGCACGCTTAATCAAGAGTTCTCATGGATCAGGCCGGTGGTCGCACTACTGGAGATTTGTCGCAGCTCATGCGAACACGCCGTGCGGTAAGGCTTCAAAATAGCCAGAATGGTCCCGCCAGATGCCCTCACATCTCATGCATCGGTTCTGGGAGATCTTTGATTGGGGTCATAATAATGATGAATCGATGATGAAGTTGAAAATTTGCGGCCTCCGAGATGCGTGGATCGCACGGGACCGTGGCCCATATTTTTTTCAAGCATCCCATGATGTTGAGTCGATCACCGAGTTCTCCAAATAAAATAAAATAAAATAAAAAATAAAATGGAAAATCAATAAATGGTTCAACACGAAGACTTCCTGAGGTCACCCATCATAAGATCGCTTCTCGCCCAAGCTCACTTAATCAAGAGTTCTCATGGATTGTGCGTTATGGAGATTTGTGCAAATTGTCATCCGGAAATCGCCATACCGTAAGGCTTCCAAATCGAGATACGTCCGCTAGATGCTGGCACATCTGCGCGTCATGTGCCCCACGAAGATCTTTCCAGATTGAGGTCATAATGGTGAATCGAACGATCAAAGTGGAATGCGGCTCGCGACGAGATGCGCATCACCACGCAGCCACACGGCTCGTTTCGCCGAGGCATCACATCGCGAGTCGATCAGTTCTCCACATCAACGATAAAATAAAAAAATAAAAGAAATAAATGGGCAGATCAACAGATGGTTCAACATGACAACCAGAGGTCACCCATCACATCGCGCTGCCAAGCTTAATCAAGAGTTCTCATAATATTCGTTGGGCCGGCCGAGATTTGAAATTTCATCAAACCCATCTCGGCCGCATGGCTTCAAATAGCCAAATCGGAGATACGGTCCGCTGATGCACCGCTTTCCATCAAGGCCGCGCCCCGTGAGATCTTTCATTGGGTCATAATAATCGATGATCGCAAAAGTTATGGCGATTCGCGCCTGCGATACGCGCTATGGGGGCCCACGGCTCATGTTTTTTTAGTCCAAGGCATCCCATCGATGACATTTTCGTAGTCGATCTCCGAGTTCTTCGACATCAACCGTAAAATAAAATAAAAATAAAATAAAATAAAATGGGTGCATCAATGATGGTTCAACACGACTTCGAGGTCACCCATCATAGCTTTTCCCAAGCACACTTAACTAAGAGTTCTCATGATGTGTGGTGCGCACCTGAGATTTGCCATAAATTATGCTCATGTAGAACTCATTAGTACCATTATAAGGCTTCAAAATAGCTAAAATTGGAGATACATGTCCCGCCAGATGCGCTCATCATCTACGCGGGCGCCCATGGAGATCTTTCGATTTAATGTCATAATTTAAGATCGCAAGATATGGTAATTTTATGGCCTACGAGACGCAGATCGCCGCATGGTCCCCACCCATGTTTTAGTTCGAGGCATCCCATCGATGACTTGAGTCGATCGCCGAAGTTCTCAAACAATAAAATAAAATAAAAATAAAAGAAAATAAAATGGGCATCAACAGATGGTTCAACACGACTTCAGAGGTCACCCATCATAAGTTTCTCTCCCAAGCACGCTTAATCAAGAGTTCTCAAGATCCGGGTGGTCACGCCGCTAGAATACCAAAAACCAATCCCGCCGCGGATAAGGCTTTAAAATAACCAAAATAGATACGATGCTTTGGCAAAATCGAGTCATGTGCCCCGCGAGATCTTTCCATTGGCAGGAATCGGACGATCGGCGAAGTTATCGCATCGCGGCGTTGAGAGCCGGATTAACGGGCCCCATGGCTTATATTTTTTCAGATGAGCATCCCATCGATGACATTTGAGTCACCGAAGTTCTTCGCCAACGGTAAAATAAAAAAATAAAATGGGCATCAATAGATGGTTCAACACGATGACTTCCCGTGAGGTCACCCATCATAAGATGTTCTCGCCAAGCACTTAACTAAGAGTTCTCATGGATTGTGTAGTGTGGTCACGCCCACTGGAGATTTGTCGCAAATTATGCTCATGCGGAACTTGTCCATACCATGGTAAGGATTTGAAATAGTCAAAATTGGAGATACAAGACCCGCGCCATGGCTCATCTCCCCTGCACCTGGAGATCTTTCGTCATAATGGAATTAGAATCGATCGTGAAGTTATGGTGGATTTCCATGCCTCCACGCGACGCAGATGGTTCACCATGTTTTTCACCGAGGCATCCCATTAACGATATTTTCGGAGTTGATCGAAGTTCTCCATGTCAATGGATAAAATAAAATAAAAATAAAAGAAATAAAATGGGCGATCAACAGATGGTTCAACACAATGACTTTGAGGTCACCCATCATAAGATTGCTCCCAAGCACGCTTAATCAAGAGTTCTCAGATGTCTGTCGCCTCACGGAGATTGTCTCAAAGGCTTGTGTCGCCGCAGAATGCTTTCAGCTACTGAGATACGGATCCCTAGATGCGCGATTCTATGCCAATAGTTTGATTGGGGTCAATTAATCGAAGATCGCATGGAAGTTATGGCGATTTCTATGCCTCCACACGATGCGCGGATCGCGGGCCCCATGTTTTTCGAGGCATCCCATCGATGACATTTTGAGTCGACCCGAAGTTCTGATCAATAAAATAAAATAAAAGAAAAAAATGGGGTGGCATCAACAGATGGTTCAACACAATGACTTTGGTCACCCATCATAGTATTGTTCTCGCCTAAGCACGCATAATTGAAGAGAACACATGGATCATGGGGCCGCTCCTGCTAGAACCCAAACCTTCTGTGGATTTGAAATAGCCGAAATCGGAGACGGCTCAGATACTCACAAGCGGCATCATCCGCCACTAAGATCTTTCCGAGTGATAATGGCTAATCGGATGATCGCGCGAAGTTATGGCATTTCATGCACCACGAGACGCACGACGACCTTTTCACTGGCAGCCAACCGAGTATCCCATCGATGACGTTTTGGAGTCATCATCGAAGTTCTCCACGAAAATAAAATAAAAAATATAAGGAAATAAATATGGACATCAACAGATGGTTCAACACAACAACTTCCTAAGAGGTCACCCATCATAAGATCGCTTCCCAAGCACGCTTAATCAAGAGTTCTCATGGGATCCGGTGCGGTGAGCACGCATCGAGATTTTCATAAATTATGCTCATGTAGAACCCTTCGCTGTAATGCTTCAAAATAGCTGAAATTGAGATATCACGGATGCGCTGCACTCATCTATCGCGTCCTGCAGAGATCTTTCCGAGTCATAATGGCTAATTTGAAGATCGTCAAGATATGGCAATTTTTGTGTGGCCTCCGTGATCGATGTGCATCACGATGGTCCCCACGCTGTTTTTTCGCCGGCATCCCATCGATGACCTGAGTCGATCGCGAAGTTCTACATCAACGGTAAAATAAAATAAAAATAAAAGGAAATAAAATGGCATAAAGATGGTTCAACAACGACTTTTGAGGTCACCCATCATAAGATTCTCTCGCCAAGCATGCTTAATCAAGAGTTCTCATGATCTGCGTGTGTACGCGCTGAGATTTGCACAAATTGTGCTCATGTGAACCTCGCGGCATAAGGCTTTGAATAACCAAAATCGAGATACACGGTCCAAAGATGTGCTTGGTAACTGCATCGGGCTCAGGATCTTTTCGATTCATGGGAAAATGACGATCGTGCGAAGTTATGTGATTTATGCGCCTACATGTGAGCGGATCAACCATGGGCCCCATGGCTCGTTTTTTCACCGAGGCATCCCATCGATGACTTTTGAGTCGATCGCCGAAGTTCTTTACAACGGTAAAATAAAAAATAAAAGGAAATAAAATGGGTGGCATCAATGATGGTTCAACACGACTTCCCAGAGGTCACCCATCATAGTATTGCTCTCCAAGAATGCTTAATTGAAGTGTTCTAGGATCCGGTGTTGTGCGCCTCCCATTGAGATTTATCGCTATGCTCATGAACCCGTCCGCTAAGGCTTCGAAATAGTTTAAAATCGAGATAAACTCGAAATATGCCTTTGGACATATCGCTGCGTGTGCACTCCACTATTTTTGATTGAGGTCATAATGGCAAATTAGACGATCATGTGTGAAGTTATGACAATTTCCGCACGGATTAGCCACGTGGGCCCCACAACTCTTATTTTTTCATCCAAGGCATCCCATCATGTGAGAGTCAATCACCGAAGTTCTGCCAACGAAAATAAAATAAAATAAAAGGAAATAAAATGGGCGGCATCAATAGATGGTTCAACAATGACTTCGTGAGGTCACCCATCATAAGATCGCTTCCTCAAGCACGCTTAATCAAGAGTTCTCTGATCCGGTGTGGGCTGCTACCGAGATTTTCCGCAAATTGTGCTCATGCGAACCCGTTACTACCAAGATTCAAAATAGCCGAAATTGGAGATACGGTCTCGATGCTCCTTGCGCCATCTATCGTGCCCCCAGATCTTTTCGAATTGGGGTCATAATGGCAAATTAGATGATCGTACGCGAAGTTATGGAAATTTCCGATCCATACAACATCGGATGCGGGCCCCACGCTTGTGTTTTCGCCGAGGCATCCCATCATTATTTGAGTCGATCGAGTTCATGCCAATGATAAAATAAAATAAAAATAGAAATAAAATGATCAACATCAATGATGGTTCAACACAATGACTTCCAGAGGTCACCCATCATAATATCTTCCCAAGCACGCTTAATCAAGAGTTCTAGATCCGGTGTGCCGGTGGTGCACTACCGGAGATTTCAAATTGTGCTCATGCGAACCCGTACGCGGAAGGCTTCAAATAGCCAAAAATCGAGATACGGGTCCCGCTAGATGCCGCAACACATCGGCCGCCCGCAAAGATCTTTCTGATTGGGTCATAATGGCAAATCGACGATCGCGAAGTTATGGTGATTTGCGCCCACACGAGATGCGCAGATCCACCACTTGGGCCCCACGGCTCGTGTTTTTCAGTCCGAGGTATCCCATCGATGACATTTTCGGAGTCGATCTCTGAGTTCTCCGGCATCAACAGTAAAATAAAAAATGGAAATAAATTAGGTGGCATCAACAGATGATTCAACACGGTGACTTCCCAACAGGTCACCCATCATATTACTATTATCGCCTAAGCACGCATAAGTGAAGAGTCATGGATTTGGTGTGGTGCGACGCTCTCACTCGGAACCCATGCTCATCGCCGCACGGATTTCAAATAGCCAAAATCGAGATGCGGTCCTCAGATGCGCCACGGCATATTTTAGCGTATGCCCACGAGATCTTTCCGATTGTGATAATAAAATCGGATGATTGTGCAAAGTTATGAAATTCGTGGCCTCCACATGACGACGACGCCCAGGGCCCCATGGCTCATGTTTTTCGAGGCAGTATCCCATCGATGTTTTTGAGTCGATCATCGAAGTTCTCCGCTCATGTTATAATAAAATAAAATAAAAGGAAATAAAATGGGCGCATCAAGATGGTTCAACACGATGACTTCCCAAGAGGTCACCCATCATAAGATGCTCTCGCCAAGCACGCTTAATCAAGAGTTCTCATGATCTCGGCAAGTTCGCCCCCGAAGATTTTCCATATTGTGCTCATGCAAAACCCCGCGCCGTATGGCTTCAAAATAGCTAAAATCTGAGATATGGGTCCGCAGCGCCATGCGCTCATCTCACATCACCCCGAGATCTTTCCAGATTGGGATCATAATGGTGAATTGGATGATCGTGCATGAAGTTATAGTAATTTTTGTGCGACCTCCACACGAGATGCGCGGATCAGCCGCGTTGGCCCCACATTTCATGTTTTTTATTCCGAGCCATCCCATCGATGACATTTTCGAGTCTACGAAGTTCGCATCAACGGTAAAATAAAATAAAAAAAAAGGAAATAAAATGGGCGATCGATAGATGGTTCAACACTTCCTATGAGGTCACCATCATAGATCGCTTCACCCAAGCACGCTTAACAAGTTCTCATGTGATCTGGTGGCCTGGTCGCCGCCAAACTCGAAATTATGCTCATCCCAAACCCGCTTAGGTTTTGAATTAGCCAAAATTGGAGTTACAGCTCCCGCTAGATGTGCCTTTGGCACATCTGTGCATCGTGCGCCATGCAAAGATCTTTCCGTATTAGGGTTATAATGGCGAATCGGACGATCGTGAACAAATTTATGGCGATTTTCGCGCCTGCACGAGATGCGCGATCGAGGGCCCCACTCATGTTTTTAGTCGAGGCATCCCATCTACGATGTTTTCGTGAGTCGACCGAAGTTCTCCCCGATCAACGATAAAATAAAATAAAAATAAAAGGAAATAAAAAGATCGACAAATGGTTCAACATGACTTCCCGTGAGGTCACCCATCATAAGATCGCTTCTCGCCCAAGAACGCTTAACTTAAGAGTTCTCGGGATCTGTGCCGGTGCGCATGAGATTTGCCACAAGTTGTGCGAACCCATCCCGCTGATAAGGATTCAAAATAGTCAACGGAGATACTGTCCGCTAGATGCATCACCATCGTATGCCACGAGATATTTCTGATTGTCATAATGGATGATCGTGGAGAAGTTATGATGGCTTTCACACAAGATGAGATCAACCCCAGCCCACCGTGACGAGAGGCATGCCATCGATGACATTTTCGAAATCTCCAAGTTTTCGGAACAAAAATAAAATAAAATAAAAGGAAATAAAATGGCGCATCAATGATGGGTTCAACACGACGACTTCAAGAGGTCACCCATCATAAGATCGCTCGCCCAAGCACGCTTAATCAAGAGTTCTCATGGATCTGGGTGTCGGTCGCCCGCTGAGACATAAATTGTGCTCATGAACCCGACCGTTACGCTAAGGCTTCAAATAGCCAAAATGGGAGATAGTCGCCGATGCGCCAGAATACATCGCGTATGCCCCGGAGATCTTTCTGATCGTATTAATCGGATGATTGCGCGAAGTTATGGATTTGCGCCTCCCGCATGAGACAGGACTAGCCGCGATACCCCATCTTTTTTTCAAGGCATCCATCGATGACGTGAGTCGATCGAGTTCTCAGTCACGTAAAATAAAATAAAAATAAAATAAAATAAAATCCATCAATAGATGGTTCAACATGATGACTTCCTCGAGAAACCCATCATAAGATCACCCAAGCACGCTTAATCAAGAGTTCTCATAGATTCGGTGTGGTGCACCGCACCGGAGATTTGCAAATTATGCTCCGCGGAACCCGTCCGTAGAAGGTAAGGCATCGAAATAGCCAAAATCGGAGATACGAGTCCTGGCATATGTGCATGAGGCACATCTGCGCATCGTGAGCCCCACAAAGATCTTTCCGGATGAGGGTCATAATAGTGAATTGGATGATCGTGCGCAAAGTTATGGTGATTTGAAGCCCTCCAGAGATGCGCCCGCCGTGCCACCGCGGTGTTTTCAAGGCATCCATCGATATCTGAGTTGATTCCGAAGTTCTGATCAACAACAAAATAAATAAAAATATAAGAAATAAAATGGGCCATCATAATCAACGATGACTTCCGGTGATCACCCATCTTAGTATTGCTTCGCCCAAGCATGCTTAATCAAGATTTCTCGGGATTTGGTGGTGCGCCTAAGATTTGCCACAAATTATGCTCATGCGAACCCATCGCTCGTAAGGCATTCAACTAGCCAAATTGGAGATAGGTCCGCCGATGCCGGAACATCCGCTCGCGCGGAGATCTTTTGATTGGTCATAATGGCAAATCGGCGATCATCGCGGATGTTATGGATTTCGGCGCCTACACGAGATGCGGATCAACCGCTGGGCCCCACTCATGTTTTTCACCGGCATCCCATCGACGAGACGCCACCGAAGTTCACGCCAACAATAAAATAAAATAAAAGGAAATAAAATGGGTGGCATCGGCATGGTTCAACACGATGACTTCTCGTGAGGTCACCCATCATAAGATCGCTTCTCGCCAAGCACGCTTAATCAAGAGTTCTCATAAGATCGGCCGGTGTTGCGCCGCCAGAGATTAGCCGCAATTGTGCTCATGAACCCACCCGCTGCAAGGCTTCAAAATAGCCAAATTGAGATACGGGTCCCAGATGCGCCATGCACATATGTGTGTCGCACCCGTGGAGATCTTGTATTGGGTTCATAATGGCAATGGACGATCATGAAGTTATGACGATGGCGGCCTCCGATGACGCTAACAACCACGCTCTCATGTTTTTTCAAGATCGCATGTTATCGACAATGTTCGAGTCGATCTCCGAAGTTCTCCGCCAATGGTAAAATAAAAATAAAAATAAAAGAAATAAAATGGGCATGAAGATGGTTCAACACGATAACTTCCTGAGGTCACCCATCATAAGATCGCTTCCGCACATTTAATTGAAGAGTTCTCATGGATCCGGTGTTGCGCGCCATGCACCGAGATTTACCAAAATTATGCTCATGTGGAACCCGTCCGCGGCCGCTAGTAAGGCATCAAATAGCCAAAATCGATAATACGTCCCCTAGATGCCCTTTCATCGCATCGTGGCCCTGAGATCTTTTCCGGGTCATAATGGATCGGATGATCGCGCGCGGTTATGTTTTGTGCCTCCCAGATGCGCGATCAGCGGCCCATGTGTTTAATCGACATCCCATCGATGACATTTTGAGTTGATCACCGAAGTTCTCCGATCAACATTAAAATAAAATAAAATAAATGAAATAAAATGTGGCAAAAGATGCAACACGATGATTTCGTGAGGTCACCCATCATAATCTTTCGCCAAGCACGCTTAAGAGTTCTCGATCTCGGTGCGCGACGCACTCCACCGGATTTTTCAAATTGTGCTCATGGAACCCGTCCGCCGCAGGCTTCAAAATAGTCAAAATCGGAGATGGTCCGCCTGATGCTCGCGGCTATGTTCGCGTGCACCGCGGAGATCTGATTGGGTCATAATGATGAATCGATGATCATGCGAAGTTATGGTTCATGGCTCCAGACACGAGATCGAGTGGGCCCTGTGGCTCATGTTTTCATTCCGAGGCATCCCAATCGACATTTTTGAGTCGATCGCCGAAGTTCTCCAATCAAGAAATAAAATAAAATAAAAATAAATGGACATAAATCATGATCAGATGGTTCAACACGACTTCCTGGAGGTCACCCATCATAAGATACTCTTGCCCGCAAGCATTTAATCAAGAGTTCTCATGGATCCGTATCTGTGGTCCCTACCGAGATTTGTTACAAATTGTGCTCATCAGGAACCCTTCCGTGTCGCGGTAAGGCATCCAAATAGCCAAAATATAAGATATGGGTCCCGCTAGATGTGCTTGCGCAATCTACACGCACCCACGAGATCTTCCTGATTGGGTCATAATGGGAATCTTATGATCGTACAAGTTATGGCAATTTTGGGCTCCACACGAGAAGCAAATTAGCCAGTGGGCCCCACGCTCATGTTTTCAATCCAGGCATCCCATCGATGACATTTTTGGAGTCGATCTTCAAGTTTTGCAGCATCAATGGTAAAATAAAAAATAAAATAAAAGGAAATAAAATGGGTGCATCAACAGATGGTTAAACACGATGACTTCCCAAGAGGTCACCCATCATAAGATTGCCCGCCACGCTAATCAAGAGTTCTCATGATCTGTGTCGCGCTCGGAGATTTGTCACAAATTGTTATGCGAACCTGGCCCGGTTATCGAAGTCTTCAAAATAGCCAAAATTAAGATGGACTGCGGAGCGCGCCACATCTACATCACGTGCTCCCAGAGAGATCTTTCCAATTGGGGACATAAGAGAATCGGATGATCGTGAAGTTCTCCCATCAAAGGCGAATAAAAAATAAATAAAATATAATGACATTGTTCAACACGGTGACTTCGAGGTCACCCAACATAAGTTACTCGCCAAGCATGCTTAACTAAAGAGTTCGGTGATCCGTGTGTGCGCACTCTGATTTACCACAAATTATGCTCATGCGAAACACGTAATTGCCTCGGTAAGGCTTCGAACTACCCAAAACTAGTGATATGCGTTCTAGATGCGCATGTCATCTACATCGTCGGCACCCCGCAATTTCTGATTGGTATGGGAATTGACGTCGAACTTATCAATTTTGTGTGACTCCCAGAAGGATCACCGGGCCCCATGGCTCGTGTTTTCAGAGGTATCCCCGATGACATTTTGAGTCGATCACGAAGTTCTCTCATCAACGGTAAAATAAAATAAAAATAAAAGGAAATAAAATGGGCGGCATCAATAGATGGTTCAACACGATGACTTCCTAGGAGTTCACCCATCATAGTATTGCTCTCGCCCAAGCACACTTAATTAAAGAGTTCACATGTGATCTGGTGTGTAGGTACGGTCTCACCCACTGGAGCTTGCTATAAATTCTGCTCATGTAGAACTTGTATGTGCCGCACTAAGACTTCAAAATAGCCAAAATCGGAGATACAGGTCTCGCTAGATGCACCTTTAGCACATCTGCGCATCGTGCGCCATGTCGAGACCTTTTTGGATTGGGGTCATAAAGGTGAATCAGACGATTGTGTGCAAAGTTATGGTGATTTTCGTGCGGCCTCCACACGACATGGATCAACTATGGTCTCACTCACATTTTTCGCAGGCCCATTTACAACATTTCCAAAGTTGATTGCTGAGTTCTCCTGCGTCAATGATGAAATAAAATAAAAATAAAAGGAAATAAAATGGGTGGCATCAACAGATGGTTCAACAAGACGACTTCTAAGGAGGTCACCCATCATAACACTGCTCTCACCCAAGCATGCTTAACTAAAGAGTTCTCATGTGATTTAGTGTACTTGTGCGGTCACGCCCACTGGAGATTTGCCATAAATTGTGCTCATACGTAACCCATCCGTACCACGGTAAGGCTTCGAAATAGCCAAAATCGGAGATATGAGTCTCACTAGATGCGCCTTTGGCCCATCTGCACGATATGCGCCCCGTGGAGATCTTTCCAGATTGGGGTCATAAAGGTGAATCAAACGATTATACATGAAGTTATGATGATTTCCATGCGGCCTCCACACGAGATGCGTGGATTAACTACATGGGCCCCACGGCTCGTGTTTTCTAGTCCGAGGCATCCTATCTACATTTCGACATCATCGAAGTTCTCGCCGCCAAAAAATAAAATAAAATAAAAGGAAATAAAATGGGCGACATCAACAGATGGTTCAACACGATGACTTCCTAGGAGGTCACCCATCATAGCACTGCTCTTGCCCAAACACGCTTAACTGAAGAGTTCTCATGTGATCTGGTGTGTTGTTGCGGTTGCCCCCGCTAGAGATTTGCTGCAAAGTGTGCTCATGTGGAACCCATCCGTGCCACGATAAGGCTTCAAAATAGTTGAAGATACGTCCGCTAGCGCGTCTTTGGCCCATCTCCCATCGAGGTCTCAGAGATTTGGATTGTCATAATGGCGAATCGGACGATCGTGCATGAAGTTATGGCGATTTTCGTGCGACCTTCAGACGAGATGCGGATTAGATGTGTGGGCCCCACGCCTCATATTTTTCAATCCGAGGAATCCCATCAACGATAGTTTAGTAGTCGATCGATAAGTTCTCTGGCGTCATTGATAAAATAAAATAAAAATAAATGAAAATAAAATGGGCGGGCATCAACAGATGGTTCAACACAACGACTTCTCTAGAGGTCACCTATTATAATACTACTCTCGCCCAAGCACGCTTAACTGAAGAGTTCTCATGTGATCTAGTGTGCTGTTGTGATCACGCCCATTGGAGATTTGCCACAAATTATGCTCATGCAAAACCCGTAAGTGCTGGTAAGGTAATAGAAATCGGATATGTTCTTCCAGATGCGCCGCGTCATCTACGCTCGCGGGAGTTCTTTCCGATTGGGGTCATAACGGCAATCGACGATGCGAAAACTTATCATAATTTGTGCGGCCTCCACACGAGATGCACGGATCAGCCCCGTGCACCCCACGGCTCATATTTTTCAGTCCGAGGTATCCCATCGATGATGTTTTCAGAGTCGATCATCGAGTTCTCCTGCGTCAATGGTAAAATAAAATAAAATAAAAGGAAATAAAATGGGCGTCATCAATAGATGGTTCAACACGATGACTTCCCAGGAGATCACCCATCATAGCACAGCACTCGCCCAAGCACACTTAACTAAAGAGTTCACATGTGATATGGTGTGCTAGTGTGATCGCACCTGCCGGAGTTTACCATAAATTATCCTCATGTGGAACCCGTACGTGTCGCGCTAAGACATCGAAATAGCCAAAATCAGATATACGGGTCCCACCAGATGCGCCCTTATTACATCTACGCGTTGTGCGCCCTGCGGAGATCTTTCTGGATTGGAGTCATAATGTTGAATCGGATGATTGTGCTCGAAGTTATGGCGATTTTCATGTGGCCTCCACACGAGACGTGTGGATAAGCGGCGTGGGCCGAACGGCTCGTATTTTTTATTCTGAGGCATCCCATTTATAATATTTTTGGAGTCGATTACCGAGTTCTCTGGCATCAAAGATGAAATAAAATAAAAATAAAAGGAAATAAAATGAGCGGCATCAACAGATGGTTCAACACGATGACTTCCCAGGAGGTCACCCATCATAGAACTACTCTCGCCCAAGCATGCTTAACTAAAGAGTTCTCATGTGATCTGGTTTATTTGTGCGGTTGCGCCCGCTGGAGATTTGCCACAAATTGTGCTCATGCGGAACCCGTCCGTGCTACGGTAAGGCTTTAAAATAGCTGAAATCGGAGATACGAGTCCGCCAGATTTTGGCCCATATACACATCCCGAGATCTTTCCGATTAGGGTCATAATGGTAAATCGGATAATTGTGTGCGAAGTTATGACGATTTCTGAGCAACCTCCACACGAGATGTGTAGATCAACCGCGTGGGCCCCTCGGCTCATGTTTTTTAGTCCGAGGCATCCCATCTACAACATATTTGGAGTCGATTGCCGAGTTCTCTGGCGTCAACGATGAAATAAAATAAAAATTAAAGGAAATAAAATGGGAGGCATCAATAGATGGTTCAACACGACGACTTCCTAGGAAGTCACCCATCATAGCACTACTCTCGCCCAAGCACGCTTAACTGAAGAGTCCTCATGTGAAATGGTGTGTTGTTGTGGTCAACCCCCTGGAGATTTGCTGCAAATTGTGCTCATGTGAAACCTATTCATGCTATAGTAAGGCTTCGAAAAAGCTTAAATCAGATGATTGTGCGCAAAGTTATGGCGATTTCCTTACGGCCTCCCCATGAGGCACGTGGATCAGCCGCATGGGCCCCACGGCTCGTGTTTTTCAGTCCAAGGCATCTTATCGATGACATTTTTGGAGTCGATTTCTGAGTTCTCCGGAGTCAACGGTAAAATAAATAAAAAAAAGAAATAAAATGGGCGGAATGAACAGATGGTTCAACACGACGAGTTCCCAGGACCCATCATAGTACTGCTCTCGCCCAAGCACGCTTAATTGAAGAGTTCTCATGTGATCTGGTGTGCCGGTGCGTGCGGTCACGTTCGATGGAGATTTGTAGCAAATTGTGCTCATGCGGAACTCGTCTGTGCCACGTTAAGGCTTCAATGAACAAGTACGCGGAAAGGCTAAAATGGTAATTAATTGCAAAAAAAATGATAATACTAAGTTTGATGGATATTTTTTACCTAATAAAGAGGTTAATTAATCAAATCAAAAATTATGAATAGTTTTCCAAACTCGATTAGGTTTTGAAAAATGTAATGCCTTTTGGATTAAAAAATACAACACAACTATTTCAAAGATGTATGAATCATTTATTTTTTGAATTTAATACTTTTGTTTTTAAATATGTCAATGATATCCTTATTTTTTGCAATACGTTACCATTACATTTTAAACATTTAGCAATCTTTGCACAAAAAACATACAAGCATGGTATTATTTTAAGTAAGAAAAAAGCTATTTTGTAAAACAAAATAGTGACTTTTTACGACTAAAAATAGATCAAGGATCCATTGAACTACAAAATCATATTTTATAAAAAAATTGATCACTTTTTTACTATTAACAATAAAAAAGAATTACAAAGATTTCTACGATGTGTTAATTATGCTGAAGCTTTTATTAAAAATTTAGCAACGTTACACGTTCCTCTCTAAAAGAAACTTAGAAAAATTGTGGCTAAGAGCTGGGATAAAAATGATGACGATATTTTACAAACTATTAAAACAACTTGTAAAAATCTTCCTAAATTAAATCTTGCCACTAATGAAGAAAAAGTAATCATTGAAAAAGATAGTTCAAAAACCTATTAGGGTGTAATTTTAAAAACAAAATGAAATGAAAAAGAAAATCTATGTCAATATGCATCTGACACTTATACACCTACTGAACAAAATTATCATATTAATGAAAAAGAATTTTTTGCTATTAAAAAAGTAATTAAGATATTTAAAATATTCTTAAACGAGTATTTTATTATTAGAATTGATAATAAAATAATCATTTCTTTTATAAAAGGCAAAATAGTTTACTCATTACCTAATAAATGACTTATTTGATGACAAAATTAGTTTTCTCCAAACACTTTTGATTTAAAATATATTGAAGGTAAAAATAATTGCCTAGCTGATACTCTAACTCGAAAATTTTGCATGACATGAGTACCGAATAAGATATCGAAATACAACTCAACAAATTACCATAATATATGAAATTTGAAGTAAATTCAAATAAATTATCTACAAAATCCGATGATCATCTTATCAATAATTATCTTCAAATTCTGTAATTCTATATATGGAAATTATGAAGTGAAATATCTTATAGTAACAAAGTTTTAACCGAATTATAGAAAATCAAAAATATCTTTCTAGGGAATTAGACGAAGATGAGTTACCTTTCGTTACACAATTACACTCTCAATTAAAAGATTTTACCACCCTTAAACTGAATATAACTAAGCAAGAAAGCTCATCTAAGACAACTACAAAGATAAAACAATACTCTACGGTTCTTCTTAAAGAATCAATGAAGCAAAAAAGTACACTTAAAATAGCAAAATAATGACAATAATTTTCATTATTTCAAGAAATAATTAATTCTCATATATACTTTCATATGTATGAAAATATAAATGTGGCGTATATTTATGGAGATAGTAATCCTAAATTAGTTCATGAATTATATCTTAGTAGTTTGCTAAGAATGTTATATCTTTGAAAATATAACAATTCTAAATAAATTATCCAAAATATTTATCTATATTGTCGAAACATTTCAGCCTATACTAAAGCACTAGAATATATACATCAAATTTTTTCAAACATGTCCTGAAATAGTTGAAGGAACAATTATTATAATTTATCTCGGAATTAGTAGCAAACTCTTTTATCCTAAATATGTGGACAATAAGAAATTCGTTAAACAGAACAAAGACGAATAACTTTATCAATTATGGATAGAAACGAAGAAAATAGACCCCTCCAATATATGTGTCTACTATGGTTCGAGCAATTTATTTATCTACAGTCACTACAAACATAGAACAAAGATGATAACAAATTTTAAAAATAAAAACTAGCAGCAAAAGAGATGTTGGAGAATAGGCTTATAGAAAACTAAAGCGTCAACCATGACGTTAGAATTATAGTTATGTAAGTAGTGATGTCACATACTAGATGACATCGACTTACACGATCAATTATTAAATGAACCTTTTCTTGCCTATATAAGAAGAAATTCAGAGAAAGGAAGGATGTGAAGCTTAGAGAGAGAGAGAGAGAGAGAGAGAGAGAGAGAGAGAGACTATGAAATATTTGTGTAATAGTCATCTAGGCTAAACTTATCTTCTCTTTGATCTATGTTTGTAAGTATAATATTTATTGTATATATGCGTGTTCTCATGCTATTGTATCTTATTTCAAAATAATATTATACTTTTATAATTTCTATTTGATATGAGTACACTTAGGGTAGGAAATAAACTAAAGCCATTCTGTTATTCTCTGAAGTAATCAGATAAGGTTGTGGTATATTGTTGAGCCTGCATCTCCCCAAGAAAATCACTGGATTAGGAGAATCTGATAAGAATCGAAGAATTTATGGTCAAAAATTAGGTCAGATATTAAGATTATTTGCATAATCTAATTCTACAAATTCATGATAGAAGCATGCAGAACCCTATTAGATATAATCACAGTTATACTTAGAGCAAGATTAGAGAGAATACTATTTATTTATGGATTCTAATTTTGAATCTATTAGAATTAAACTTCATAATATTGAAAAAGAATTAACAATGCTTAAAAAATTGAACATAATTGAAGAAAACTCTACAAATTATCAAGTAAAGACCCCCTCTAGAATGGTATCAAAGCCTGAAAAATATAAACCTGAAAATTTTGTAACAAATAGTATAATTTGTGATGAAAATTATGTCTGCCTATGTATTCCTAGTTACTCTTATCAAAGTAATTTTCCTTCTTATAAATCTTAAATAAGAGAAGAAAAAAAACTTAGAATGCCTTAAATTAAAAGAGTTAGAAGAAGATATATGCTCATTCAAATGATAAATATAACTAAAGAATATTTAGAAAATGAATTCAAAAGAATTCAGAAACTATTAAGAATAAATATCTCTAATAATCAGTTAGAAGTTTTCTGAGATGAATAAAAATTTTCATATAAATACTCATCTTTAAACTGAAAGCATGAGTAATATATTTGAATTAGGAAAAAGAATCTTAAAAAACTAATAATTTCTTAACATGAGATTATAAATATTAATGAATCATCAAAAGAGTTAGATGATTTAATCTCTGTATCACATCAATGCCAGTTTATGAATAATACTCTACAAACCGCGTCTGTAAATAGACTTATGTTAGAATTAACTTCTTAAACAACTCTACCTAGTATAAGTAGTGTAGGTTCTTCAACTACTTCAACTACTAGACAATAATTTATACCTCCCAATGTTAGGAGAATTTCTACACCTAGAAATAATCTATAAGTCCATAAAAAACTATTCTCCAGCCAGTGGACATGAAATCTATTTAAATCTAGGTTGCTATAAAAATATAGCAGAAATAGTTCACAAATGAACTATAAAAAATATTATAACTATTTACCATTATAATCTTCAAGGTGAAGATGCACACAACTTCATTGATAATAGTTTAACAAGTATTTGTAAAAAATGATTTATTGGTCTTAGATAAAGTCAAAAATGAGAAGTTAGAAATACTTGTTTAGCCGAATCTACTATAAGTATGCCAGGTAAATGGGTAAAAATTATGCAGATTTTATTAAAAGTGAATTTCTAGGATATAGAATTAGATTCACTATAGAAGAAGAAAATACAAAGAAACAATCCGAAATTGCAAAGCAAAAATTTAGAGTTCTCACTATTTGCATTATTTGTTACTTAAATGAATATTATTGTGAATATCAAAAATTCTTTTATGATATTCTTGCTGATGAACGTAGTAAATATCTAGATATATATTATAAACAACCTAAACCATATAATATAATATGGAGTCAAGAATTTCTTCAACAATATCCTATAGATATAACCTTAGGATGTAGAATTCTATTTGCTCAAGAAAAGTTAAAGCACATGCTAAATTTACATAACCAAAATAAAAAAATATAAACAATCTTTATGTTGCAATAAAAATGATATAGTTGCACACCATTGGGGATGTTCAAAAAATATAAATTCATGTACAAGATCAACCTGTAATAAAAAGAAAAAACTTATTTAAGAAAATAAATAAACATAAATTGAACATAAAGAAGAAAATTTTACAAAATGTTAATTTAATAAAAACTAAAAAATTTGTAAATGTTGGTTATGCAAAGAGGAAGGACATTAAACTAATGAATGTCCTAAAATAAAGAAAGTCTCGAGAATAAAATATGTTCAAATTATAGAAAAACAAGAATTAGAACCAATCTTTGATATCATCAAAATCTATTCTGAAGAAGAAATCTATGAATTATCTGATCAAAAGGAAGATCTTATTGATCAATATTGTTATTCAGATAATGATTTAGAAGAATACTTATATTCCGATTAAATGTTTGAACTTGAACGAATAAATAATATAGATGAAATTTTAGATGACCAATCAGAATACATTAGACAATTAACTCTTTCGAAAGATAAATATAAAAAGATTAGAAAAAGAGAATTATCTTTAGGAACAAAAGACTATTTTGATATGCTAATATTAAATTGGAAAAAATCAATTCATTATAGCATTAGACAAAGAGAATATCCTATTGAAATAAATGAAGCTCAAGGAAGTACAAAAATTCTTTTATATTATTCTATAATATGAAATTAGAATTTATAAAAAATACCTCACCCAAAAAAATACTGGCATTTCTTTAGAGGAATCCAATTATTAATAAAAGTATACTTTCGTAAAGATATAGATAGCTCTATAACTGTAATGGGTATACAATGATAGAATTATTCATTCTAAAAAAAAGTTTTATTAGGAGTAATTCAAGGAAATTTATGTTATCAAACCTAAAGTTTAATTTGCACCCTAATTCTGTTATAAATATCAACGATAAACATATAGAGAGAAGTCTTACTCTTAAACATAAGTTAGATCGAGTTTAATTAAGAAAAGGAAGTGTTGTTTATAGCATTACTTACCAAACAACATATGATTTCCATTTTTCACACGTGAGACAGTTACGCATGAGAACAATTTGCGACATCTTCAATGGTGGTCGACACCAAAGTCTCTCATGAGAACTCTTCAGTTGAACGTGCTTGGGAGAGAGTAGTACTATGATGGGTGATCTCTTGGGAAGTCGTCATGTTGCACCATCTGTTGATGCCATCCATTTTATTTTCCTTTTATTTTTATTTTATTTTACCGCTGATGTTAGAAAACTCGACGATCGCCTAAACATCATCTGGGATACTGACCGAAAATCAGCTGCCGCCCCACGGCGATTCGCATCTCGGGTGGAGGCCGCACATAAATCGTCATTTCTTTGCACAAGATTGTCTAATTCACCATTATGACCCCAATCCGAAAAGACCTCGGGGCAAAGAGCATATGTGTGACGATCCGATGGCACCAGATCTCCAACTCAACCCCCGGCTCTATTGCAGATGGATTTCACATGAGAAATGGACATCTCCTGGCGCGATCGCAAAGACACCGGATCCCTTGAGAACTCTTCAAGTGGTTGGGTGAGGTTACTAGGATGGGTGACTTCTTGGAATTATATGCCATATGTTGATGCCGCCCATTTTATTTTCCTTTTATGTTTATTTTATTTTAATGACGACGTTGGAGAACTCCGCGATCGCCATCGACTCTGAAAATGTCATCTGTGGGTTGCCTCAGACTGCAAAACACGAGCCGTGAGCCTCACGAGATTGATTCACACGTCTTAGGTGGAGACAACATGAAAATCGCCATAATTTTGCACGATCGTCCGATCTGCCAATATGGCCCTAATCCGTAAAGATATGATGACGCAGAGCGCACGCATCTGGGACTTGTATCTCGATTTCGACTATTTCAAAGCCACCGTGCAGGATGGGTTCATGAGAATAATTTATCTCCTGACCGCATCAAAGACAGATTTCATGAGAACTCTTCAGTTAAGCATGCTTGGGTGAGAGTAGTACTATGATGGGTGACCACCTGGGAAGTTGTCGTGTTGCACCATCTATTGATGCCACTTATTTTATTTTCATTTTATGTTTATTTTATTTTATCGCTGATGCTAGAGAACTCGATGATCACCATCGACTCCGAAAATGTCGTTAGTGGGATGCCTCAGACTGCAAAGCACAAGCCGCAGGCCCCATGCAGCAGATCCACGCGTCTCGAGTGGAGGTCACACGTACATAACATCACGCATCGTCCGACCACCCAATATGACCCCCGAAAGATCTCAGGGCGCATGACGTGCGATGTGTAAGCGCATCTAGTGGGATATGTATATCTAATTTTGACTATTTCAAAGCCCTACCACGGCACAGACGGGTTCCGCATGAGAACAATTTGCCGCACATCTCCGCGACGCATCAACACTCCAGATCTCATGAGAACTCTTTAGTTAAGCTTCCTTGGGTGAGATTAGTACTATGATGGGTGACCTCTTACGAAGTCATTATGTTGAACCATCTGTTGATGCCGCCCATTTTATTTTCCTTTTATGTTTATTTTATTTTACCGCCAATGCCGGAGAACTCGATGATCGCCATCATCTCCAAAAATGTGGTCCATGGGATGCCTCTGACTACAAATCAGAGCCACCGATTCGCTCATCTCGGTGGAGGCCTCAAGGAAATCATATAACTATAATGATCGTGATTCGCCATTTTGACCCCAATTGAAATACCTCGTGGCAGACGTGATGTACCAGTGCATAGACTCTCGATTTTGGCTATTTTGAAGCCCTATTGCGGCACGGGCGGGTTCCGCATGATAATAATTTGTCCATATCTCTGGATAGACACCATCTCATGAGAACTCTTCGCTAAGCTTTGGGCAAGTGTAATACTATGATGGGAGACCTTCGAAGTGTCATCTATTGATGCCCATTTTATTTTTCTTTATTTTATTTTATTTTATCACTAAGAACTGGCGATCACCATTGACTAAAAAACCTCGTGGATGCCTCGAAAAACACAAGCCACGATCCACACGATCCGCCTCGTGGAGCATCTCGAAAATCACCATAACTTCATGCACGATCGTTCGATTCATCATTATGACCCAAATCTAGAAAGACCTCTGATGGGCGCACGATGCTCAGATATGTCACGACATGTATCTGATTTCGGCAATTAAGCTCATCTGCGAGAGTTTGAACACATGAGAATAATATGCCGACATCTCCGGCACCACACCAAAGACACCGATCCCATGAGAACTCTTCGTGTGCGGATGAGAGTACTACTATGATGGGTGATCTCCTGCGAAGTCCTCGTGTTGCACCATCTGTTGATGCCACCCAATTTATTTTCTTTTTATGTTTATTTTATTTTACCCCTGACGTCGGAGAACTCGGTGATCACCATCGACTTCGAAAACATCATCCATGGGATGCCTCAGACTGTAAATCACAAGCCGCGGGCCCCACACGGCTGATCCGCTCATCTCGAGTGGAGGCCGCACAAAAATCGTCATAGCTTCATACACGACCGTCCGATTCGCCATTATGACCCCAATCCGGAAAGATCTCCGACGATGCATGATGTGCACATCTAGTAGGACCCATTTTCGCTATTTCAAAGCCGGATGGACGGGTTCCACATGAGCAATTGCACATCTATAGGCGCACAACACCACATTATATCTCTTGAGAACTCTTCAGTTAAGCGTGCTTGGGTGAGAGCAGTACTATGATGGGTGACCTCTTAGGAAGTCGTCGTGTTGAACTATCTTTTGATGCCGCCCATTTTATTTTCATTTAATTTTATTTTATTTTATAGTTGACACCGCAGAACTCGGAGATCGATTCCAAAAATATCATCGATGGGATGCCTCGAACCTAAAAACACGAGCCATGGGTCCCACGAGGCTGATTCGCATTTCTCGTGTGGAGGCCGTAAGGAAATCACCATAACTTAGTGCATGATAGTTCGATTCGCCATTATAACCCCAATCCAAAGATCGCATGCGACGACGCAGATGAGCCATAAAGATATGGTATGGTGATCTCCGATTTCGGCTATTTCGAAGCCTTACCGCAGCACGGACGTGTTCCGCATGAGTATAATTTGCAGCAAATCTCCAGTGGAGGCACCAGCACACCAGATCGCATGAGAACTCTTCAGTTAAGCGTGCTTGGGCGAGAGTAGTACTATAATGGGTGACCTTCTAGGAAGTCATCGTGTTGAACAATCTATTGATGCCGCCCATTTTATTTCCTTTTATTCTTATTTTATTTTTTCATTGATGCCGGAGAACTTGGCGATCAACTCCAAAAATGTTGTCCTTGAGATGCCTCGCACAGAAAAACACGAGTCATGGGGCCAACGCGGCTGATCCGAGCGTCTCATGCGGAGGCCGCATGAAAATCGCCATAACTTCGTGCACAATCGTCTGATTTGCCATTATGCCACCAATCCGAAAAGATCTCCGCGGGGCACACGACGTGCAGATGAGCCTCATGTGCATCTAGCGGGACATGTATCTCCGATTTTGGCTAGTTCAAAGCCTTACCGCGGCACGGATAGGTTCCACATGAGCACAATTTACGGAAACTCTTCAACGGGCGTGCCGCACCAGCACACCAGATCACATGAGAACTCTTCAATTAAGCATGCTTGGGTGAGAGCAGTACTATGATGGGTGACCTCCTAGGAAGTTGTCGTGTTAAATAAACTGTTGATGCCGCCCATTTTATTTCCATTTGTTTTTATTTCATTTTATCGTTGATGCTGGAGAACTCAACGATCGACTCCGAAAACATTGTAAATGGGATGCCTCGGACTAAAAATTGTGATTCGTGGGGCCCATGCAGAAATCACTATAACTTGCACGCATTGTCCGCCGCCATTATAACCCCAATCAGGAAATATCTCTGCAGGGCACACGACGCGTAGATGAGCCACAGACGCATCTAGCGAGACCTGTATCTCTGATTTTGGCTATTTCGAAGTCTTACAGCGGAACGTATGGGTTCTCCATGAGCATAAATTGTGGAAAGCTCCAAACGACGCACCAAAGACACCGATCCCTTTGAGAACTGCTTAAGCGTTTGGCAGAGCGACTATGATGGTGACTTTGGCCATCTGTTGATGCCTCCTATTTTATTTTCCTTTTATTTTTATTTTATTTTATCATTGACATCGGAGAACTCGGCAATCGACTCCGAAAATGTTGTAGATGGGATGCCTCGGACTGAAAAACACGATTCATGGGGCCCACGCAGCCTTTCCACGCGTCTTGTGTGGAGGCTGCACGAAAATCGCTATAACTTCGCGCATGATCATCTAGTTCGCCATTATAACCCACATATAGAAAGATCTTTGCGGGGCACACGATGCGTAGATGAGCCACATGTGCATCTAGCGGGACCCGTATCTCTGATTCGGCTATTTCAAAGCCTTATCGTGGAACATACAGCTTCTGCATAAGCATAATTTGTGGCAAAGCTCTAGCGGGTGCGACCGCACAAGCACACCAGATCCCATGAGAACTATTTTGTTAAGCGTGCTTGGGCGAGAGCAATACTATGATGGGTGACCTCCTGGGAAGTCTTCGTGTTGAACCATCTATTGATGACACTCATTTTATTTCCTTTTATTTTTATTTTATTTTATCGTTGATGCTGTAGAACTTGGCGATCGACTCCGAAAACGTTATCGATGGGATGCCTAATCAAAACACAAGTTATATACGCCGATCCGCTTGTCTCACGCGAGGCGCAAAAATCACCATAACATACCCATCGTCGATTCGCAATTATGATCCCAATCAAAAAATCTTGCGCACGACACAAAAAGATCTAGGGACTTGTATCTCGATTTTGGCTAAGCCTTATCGCTTACAAACGAAGTTTCACATGAGCATAATTTGCGAAAATTTCTAGCGGCCGCACTGCACACCGATCCCATGAGAACTCTTCGCTAAGCGTTTGCGAGTAGTACTATGATGGGTGACCTTCTGGGAAGTCATCATGTTGAACCATCTGTTGATGCCGCCCATTTTATTTTCTATTATTTTTATTTAATTTTACCATTGATGTCGCAAATCTCGGCGATCGACTCTAAAAATGTCTTAGATGGGATGCCTTGGATTGAAAAATATGAGTCGTTGGGCCCATGCGGCTGATCCGCGCATCTCATGTGGAGGCTGCACGGAAATCATCATAACTTCGTGCATGACAGTCTGATTCGCCATTATGACCCCAATCCGTAAAGATCTCCGTGGGGCGCGCAACACGCAGATGTGTTAAAGGTGTATTTGGCAGGATTGGCGATTTTGAAGCCTTACCGCGGCACGGACGGGTTCCGCATGAGCACAATTTACGGGAAATCTCCATCAGGCGCGATCGCATCAGCACACCAGATCACATGAGAACTCTTCTATTAAGCATGCTTGGGCAAGAGCAGTACTATGATAGAAGACCTCTTGGGAAGTCATCGTGTTGAAAATTCTATTAATGTCGCTCATTTTATTTTCTTTTATTTTTATTTTATTTTACCGTTGACATCGTAGAACTCGAAGATCGACTCCGAAATTGTCGTTGATGGGATGCCTCAGACTGAAGAAGATGAGCCGTGGGGCCCACATGTCTGATCCGCTCATCTTATGTGGAGGCGCACGGAAATGAACATAACGTTGCACATGATCTTTCGATTCGCCAATATGACCCCAATCCAAAAAGATCTTTGCGGGATCGACACACAGATGAGATGTAGGCGCATCTAGCGGGACCCGTATCTTCAATTTTAGCTATTTCGAAGCCTTACCGCAGTACGGACGGGTTTCGGATAAGCATAATTTGTGGCAAATCTCTTGCGAGCACGACCGCACTAGCACGCCAGATCCCATGAGAACTCTTCAGTTAAGCGTGCTTGAGTGAGAGCAGTATTATAATGGGTGACCTCCTGGGAAGTCTTCATGCTAAACTATCTATTGATGCCGCCCATTTTATTTCCTTTTAATTTTATTTTATTTTACCATTGACACCGGAGAACTCAGCGATCGACTCCAAAAACGTCGTTGATGGGATGCCTCGGACTGAAAAAAATGAGCTGTGGGGACCATGCCACTAATCCACGCGTCTCGTGTGGATGCCGCACAGAAATTGCCATATCTTCATGCACGATCGTCTGATTATCCATTATGACCCATATCCGCAAAGATCTCACGGACGATGACGCAGATGGATGCGCATATGGGTGACCCATCTCCGATTTTGGCTATTACAAGCCTTACCGCGATAATGCTGATTTCCACATGCAAATCTCCAAATGAGGGCACCACTAGCACACCATATCCCATGAAAATATTCGCTAAGAAGCAAGAGCAAGACTATGATGGGTGACCTTTTAGAAAGTCGTCGTGTTCAACCATCTGTCGATGCCGCCCATTTTATTTCCTTTTTTTATTTAATTTTATCATTGACGCTGGAGAACTTGATCGACTCCAAAAATGTTGATGGGATGCCTCAGACTGAAAAACACGAGCCGTGGAGCCCACATGGCTAATCTACGCATCTCGTGTGAAGGTCGCACGAAAATCACCATAACTTTGCGTATGATTGACCGATTCGCCATTATGACCCCAATCCAGAAAGATCTCCACGGCACGACGCCAGAGATGCCAAAAGCACACTGGACCGTATCGATTTTGGCTATTTCAAGCTTTACCGTGCACGACGCGTGAGCATGAGCATAATTTGGCTTCGCCCGCACAAAGATAGATCACATGAGAACTCTTCGGTTAAATTAGCTTGGGCGAGAGCAGTACTATGATGGGTGACCTCCTGGGAAGTCGTTGTGTTAAACCATCTATTGATGCAGCCCATTTTATTTCATTTTATTTTTATTTTATTTTACCGTTGACACCGAGAACTCGACGATCGACTTCAAAACCATCATCGATGAGATGCCTTAGACTGAAAAACACGAGCTGTGGGGCCCACGCAACTGATCCGCGCATCTCGTACGGAGGCCTCAAGGAAATTGCCATAACTTCACGCACGATTATCCGATTTGCCATTATGACCCGAATCCGGAAAGAACTCTACGGGGCTGATATGCCAAAGGCGCATTTGGGGAGTCCCGTATCTCCGATTTTGGCTATTTTGAAGCCTTATCGTGGCACGTACGGGTTCCGTATGAGCACAATTTGTGCAATTCTCTAGCAGGCACAACAACAATAGCACACCATATCACATGAGAACTCTTCAGTTATGCGTGTTTGGGAGACAACAGTACTATGATGGGTGACCACCTGGGAAGTCGTCACGGTGAACCATCTGTTGATGCCACCCATTTTATTTTCATTTATTTTTATTTTATTTTGCCATTGATGCCAGAGAACTTGAAGATCGACTCCGAAACCGTCCGATTCGCACGTCTCGTGTGGAAGCTGTGGGGCCCATGCGGTTGATCCATGCATCTCATGTGGAAGCTGCATGGAAATTGCCATAACTTTGTGCACGATCATCCGATTCACCATTATAACCCCAATCCAGAAAGATCTCCACGGCGACGAGATAGATTTGCCAAAGGCACTCACATCTCATTTCAATTTAAGCCTACCGTGGACACGAGTTTCGCATGAGCATAATTTATGGCAAATCTGTAGTAGGAGCTACCGCACCAGCACACCGATCCCATGAGAACACTTCGCTAAGCGTGCTTTGAGAAGATTATGATGGGTGACTTCTTGGGAAGTCGTCTTGTTGAACCATCTGTTGATGCCCCCCATTTTATTTCCTTTTATTTTTATTTTATTTTACCATTGATGCCGGAGAACTCGGTGAAGGAGAGTCCGAAAACGTCATCGATGGGATGCCTCAGATTGAAAAACATGAGCTGTGGGGCCTACTAGGCTGATCCACACGTCTCGTGTGGAGGCCGCACGAAAATTGCCATAACTTCGAGCATGATCGTCTGATTCGCCATTACGACCCCAATTCAGAAAGATCTCTGTGGGGTGCACGACACGCAGATGTGCCAAAGGTGCATCTAGCAGAACTCATATCTCTGATTTTGGCTATTTCGAAGCTTTATCGCGGCATGAACTGGTTCCAGATTAGCATAATTTGTGGAAAATCTCCAACGGGCGTGACCGCAATAGCATGCCAGATCATATGAGAACTCATTAGTTAAGCATGTTTGGGCAAGAGCAGTACTATGATGGGTGATCTCATGGGAAGTCATCGTGTTGAACCATCTATTGATGTCACCCATTTTATTTTCATTTATTTTTATTTTATTTTACCATTGACGCTGCAGAACTCAGAGATCGACTCTGAAAACGTCGTCGATGGGATGCCTCAGATTGAAAGATAAGAGCCATGGGGCCCATACTGCTGGTCCGCACATCTTGTGTGGAGACCGCACAGAAATCGACATAAATACATGCACGATCCTCTGATTCACCATTATGAACCCAATCTAAAAAGATCTCCGCGTGATGAACGTGATGTAGCAAAGCGCATCGGGACTTGTATCTCCGACTATTTTGCAGCTAAAGACGAACGGGTTCAATGACAATTTTGAAAAATCTCCAACGGCCAACATCGATCCCATGAAAACTCTTCGCTTAAGCGCTTTGAAAGCAAGACTTATGATGGGTGATCTCCTGGGAAGTCGTCTTGTTGAACCATATGTTGATGTCGTCCATATTATTTCCATTTATTTTTATTTTATTTTATCATTGATGCCAAAGAACTCGGTGATCGACTCTGAAAATGTCATCGATGGGATGTCTCGGACTGAAAAACATGAGTTGTGGGGCCACTAGGCTGATCCGAGCTTCTCGTGTGGAGGATGCACGAAAATTGACATAACTTCGCACACGATCGTCCGATTCACCATTATGATCCCAATCCAGAAAGATCTCTGCAGGGCACATGACGTGAAGATTAGCTCCCACATCTCGGACCAGATCTATTTTGAAGCTCCTTACCAGGCAATGCATTCCACATGAGGACAATTTGACAAATGGGGTGACCGCACGACAATCCCATGAGAACTCTTCAGTTAAGCGTGTTTGGGCAAGAGTAGTACTATGATGGGAGACCTTGTGGAAATTCTTCGTGTTGAAAAATTTGTTGATGCCTCCCATTTTATTTCCTTTTATTATTATTTTATTTTACCATTGATGATGGAGAACTCAGAGATCGACTCCAAAAATGTCATCGATGGGATGCCTCCAAAAACATGACCGTCGATCCACACATCTTGTGCTGGAAATTATACTGTACGCATCATCCGATTCGCCATTATGACCCAAATCGGAAAGATCTATGTGGGCGCACGTGGCGATGGTGTGTATATGGGACCCATATCTCCAATTTCGGATATTTCAAAGCCTTATCGCAGCACGTACAGGTTTCGTATGAGCACAATTTGCGCCAAATCTCCAACGCACGCATCAAAGACACCGCATCCCATGAGAACTCTTCGCTTAAGCGAGCATGGGCGAGATATGACGTGACCTCCCGGAAATGTCGTTGAACCATCTGTTGATTATGCCCATTTTATTTCATTTTATTTTTACTTTATTTTACTATTAACGCCAGAGAACTCGGCGATCGACTCTGAAACCGTCGTCAATGAGATGCCTCAGACTGAAAAACACGAGCCGTGGGGCCCACAGTTGATCCGTGCGTCTCATGTGGAGGCCACATGAAAATCACCATAACTTCACGCACGATCGTTCGATTCACCGTTATGACCCCAATTCGGAAAGATCTCCGTGCATGACGAAATGAAAGCGCATCTGGCGAACCGTATGATTTTGACTATTTTGTTTTATCGCAAAGACACTCGAAGTTTCATGAGCACAATTTGCGAAAAATTTCTAGCGGGCGTGACCACAACAGCACACCAAATCACATAAGAACTCTTCGCTATGTGCTGTGCTTGAAGCTATGATGGGTGATCTCGTGGAAAGTTGTCATGTTGAATCATCTGTTGATGCTGCCCATTTTATTTTCTATTATTTTTATTTTATTTTATTATTGATGATGCAGAACTCGAAATTCAACTCTGAAAAAGTCATCGATGGGATGTCTTAGACTAAAAAACATGACCCGTGGGGTCCACGCGACTAATACGCGCATCTTATGCGGAGGCAACAGGGAAATCGCCATAACTTTGTGCACGATCATCTGATTCGTCATTATTACCCCTATCCGGAAAGATCTATGGAGCGACATGATGATGTAGAAGGCTATCTCGAACCTATATCTCGATTTTGGCTATTTGAAGCCTACCGCGGCACGTATGGTTCGCATGATTGCGTGAAATCTCCAACAGCGATCGCACTAACACCGATCACATGAGAACTCTTCCGGTTTGAGTAGAGTATGATGGGTGACCTCTTAGGAAGTCATCGTGTTGAACCATCTGTTGATACCGCCCATTTTATTTCACTTTATTTTTATTTTATTTTGCCGTTGACGCCGAAGAACTCAGCGATTGACTCTGAAACTGTCATCGATGGGATGCCTTAGACTGAAAAATATAAGCCGTGGGGCCCACGTAGCTGATCCGTTCATCTCGTACGGAGGCTGCACGAAAATCGCCATAACTTCGTGCACAATCTTCCGATTCATCGTTATGACTCCAATTTGGAAACATCTCCGCGGGGCGCACGACGCGCAGATGTGCCAAAGGTGCATTTGGTGGAACTCGTATCTCCGATTTTGGCTATTATGATGCCTTATCACGGCACGTACGAGTTCTGCATGAGCATAATTTGTGGCAAATCTCTAGCAGACATGATCGCAACAACACACCAGATCACATAAGAACTCTTCAATTAAGCATGCTTGGGCAAGAGCAGTACTATGACGGGTGACCTCCAGGGAAATCATCACGTTGAACTATCTATTGATGCCGCCCATTTTATTTCCATTTATTTTTATTTTATTTTACCATTGACACCGGATAACTCGAAGATTGACTACGAAACCGTCGTCGATGGGATGCCTCGGACTGAAAAACATGAGCCATGGGGCCCATGCGGTTGATCCGCGCATCTCGTGTGGAAGTTGAACAAAAATTGCCATAACTTCACGCACGATCGTCTGATTCGTCATTATAACCTCAATCCGGAAAGATCTTCGCGGGGGTCACAACGTGCAAATTTGCCAAAGGGGCATCTCATGGTACCCGTATCTCTGATTTTGGCTATTTTGAAGCCTTACCGTGGCACGGACGGGTTTCACATGAGCATAATTTATGGCAAATCTCTAGCAGGCACGACCGCACCAGCACACCAGATCCTATGATAACTCTTTAGTTAAGCGTGCTTGGGCGAGAGCAGTGCTATGATGGGCAACCTCTTGGAAAGTCATCGTGCTGAACCATCTGTTAATGCCGCTCATTTTATTTCCTTTTATTTTTATTTTATTTTATCGTTGATGCCGGAGAACTCGGTGATCAACTCCAAAAACGTCATCGATGGGATGCCTCGGACTGAAAAACACAAGTCATGGGGCCCACTAGGCTGATCCGTACATCTCGTGTGGAGGCCGCACGAAAATAGCCATAACTTTGCGCACAATCGTCTGATTCATCATTATGACCCCAATACGTAAAAGATCTCAGGGTGCATGATAAAGTGCTGCCGGGACTCAGATTCCTATTTCAGTTATTCCGAAGCCTTACCGCCGCACAGATAGGTTCCGCATGAGCACAATTTATGGCGAAGGCGATTTTCGTGCGGTCTCCACACTAGTCATGCGAACATTTTATTTTCTTTTATTTTTATTTTATTTTACCATTGACGCTAGAGAACTCAAAGATCGACTCTGAAAATGTCATCGATGGGATGCCTCGGACTGAAATACACGAGCCGTGGGGCCCACTCTACTGATCCACATGTCTCGTGTGGAGGCCACACGGAAATTGCCAGATTATGACGATTGTCCGATTCGCCATTATGACCCCAATTTGGAAAGATATTTGCAGGGCGCACGATGCACAGATGAGCCGTACGTGCATCTGGTGGGAAACATATCTCCGATTTCAGCTAGTTTGAAGCCTTACTGCACGAGGTTATAAGCAAAATTCTAAAAATCCAACGAAGCGCACAAAGACACCGCATCCTATGAGAACTTTCGCTTAAGCGTCGAGAGCAATACTATGATGGGGTGACCTCCTCGGAAGTCATCATGTTGAACCTTTTGTTGATGCTACACATTTTATTTCCTTTTATTTATATTTTATTTTAACGTTGACACTGGAGAATTCGGTGTTTGACGAAAATTTCATCCATGGGATGCCTCAGACTAAAAAACATGAGCTGTGGGGCCCACTAGGCTGATCCACGCATCTTGTATGGAGGACGCATGGAAATTGCCATAACTTCGAGCAAAATCATCCAATTCTCCATTATGACCCCAATCCAAAAAGATCTCCAAGGGGCGCACGACGCGTAGATGGCCGCAGACGCATCTGGCGGGACCTATATCTCCGATTTTGACTATTTTGAAGCCTTACCTCAGCACAAATGGGTTCCAGATGAGCTCAATTTGCAGTAAATCTCTAGAGGGCACGACCGCACTAGCACACCAGATCACATGAGAACTCTTCAGTGTGGGCTAGAGTAGTACAATGATGGGTAACCTCCCGAGAAGTCATCGTGTTAAACCATCTGTTGATGCTGCCCATTTTATTTCCTTTTATTTTTATTTTATTTTATCATTGACGTCGGAGAACTCGAAGATAATCTCTGAATATGTCATCGATGGGATGCCTCGAACTGAAAAACATGAGTCGTGGGGCCCACTTGATTGATCCTCGCATCTCGTGTGGAGGCACACAGAAATTGTCATAACTTCGCGCACAATCATCTGATTCGCCATTATGATCCCAATCTAGAAATATCTCTACGGTGTCGAGATGGTGTGCATCCGGGACACGATATCTCCGATTTTGCTAGTTCTTCTTATCAAGCACATGGTTCATGAGCACAATTTGCAGATAGTCTCCAGCGGGAGCGGCTGCATAAACATACCAGATCCTATGAGAACTCTTCCGTTAAGTGTGCTTGAGTGAGCGTAATACTATGATGGGTGACCTCTTGGGAAGTCATCGTGTTGAATCGTCTGTTGATGCCACCCATTTTATTACCTTTTATTTTATTTTATTTTACCGTTGATGCTAGAGAACTCGACGATCGACTCCAAAAATATCGTTGATGGGATGCCTCGGACTGAAAAACACGTGTCATGGGCCCACGTGGCTGATTAACGCATCTCGTGTGGTGGCCACACAGAAATCGCCATAAATTTGTGCATGATCTTCCAATTCGCCAATATGACCCCAATTCGAAAAGATCTCCACGGGGCGCACGATGCGCAGATGTGCTATAGGCGCATCTGGCGGGACCCGTATCTCTGATTTCAACTAGTTCGAAGCCTTACCGCGGCACAGATGAGTTCCACATGAGCATAATTTGTGGCAAATCTCTAACGGGCACAACCGCACCAGCACACCAAATCACATGAGAACTCTTCAGTTAAGCGTGCTTGGGCGAGGTTACCCTGGGTAGTCATCGTGTTGAACCATATGTTAATGCCGCCCATTTTATTTTCTTTTATTTTTATTTTATTTTACCATAGATGCCAGAGAACTCGGCGATCGACTTCAAAAATGTCATCGATGGGTTGCCTCTGACTGAAAAATAAGAGTCATGGGGCCCACTAGGCTGATCCTCACATCTCGTGTGCAGGCTGCATGAGAATCGACATAACTTTGTGCACAATCATCCGATTTGCCATTATGACCCCAATCCAAGAATATCTCTGTGGGACGCACGTCACGCAGATGAGCCACAGGCGCATCTGGAGAGACATGTATCTCTAATTTTGACTATTTCAAAGCCTTACCGCTGCACTGATGAGTTCCACATAACACAATTTGCGAAATCTCGAACCGCATAAGCACAGATCCCATGAGAACTCTTCAAGCGTGCTTGGGCAAAAGCGACTATGATAGACCTCTTGGAAGTCATCGTTGAACCATCTGCTGATGCTTTATTTCCTTTTATTTTTATTTTATTTTAACGTTGACGCAGGAGAACTCGACAATCGACTCCAAAAATGTCATCGATGGGATGCCTCGGCCTGAAAAACAAGACCCAAGGGACCCACTAGGCTGATTAGCGCATCTCGTGTGGATGTCACACGGAAATCTCCATAACTTCGCGCACGATCTTCCGATTTGCCATTATGATCCCAATCTGGAAAGTTCTCTACGGGGCGCATGACGCGCAAATAAGGCGCCGGCGACTCGATTTTAGTTCAAGCCTTACCGCGCACGGACGGGTTCATCATGAGCACAATTTGCGAAAAGTTTCCTGCGGGAGTGACCGCACCAGCACACCAGATCCTATAAGAACTCTTCAATTAAGCGTGCTTCGGTGAGAGCAGTACTATGATGGGTGACCTTCTAAGAAGTTGTCGTGTTGAACCATCTGTTGATGTCACCCATTTCATTTCCTTTTATTTTTATTTTAATTTATCGTTGATGTCATGGAACTCGGCAATCGACTCCAAAAATATTATAGATGGGATGCCTCGAACTAAAAAACACATGTCATGGGGTCCACGCGGCTGATTCGTGCATCTCGTGTCATGGCCGCACGTATATAGCCATAACTTCACGGACGATCATCTGATTCGCCATTATGACCCCAATCCAGAAAGATCTCCGTGAAGCGCACGACACGCAGATGCATCGCAGGCTCATTTGGCGCGCGTCCTATCTCCGATTTCGGCTATTTTGAAGCCATACTGTGACATGAATGAGTTTGCATGAAGCGGGCGAATACCGTGACTCCATACCACATCCCATGAGAACTCTTAAGCATGCTTGAGAAAAAGTTATGATGGGTGACCTCTTGGGAAGACATTGTGTTGAACCATCTGTTGATGCCACCCATTTTATTTCCTTTTTATTTTATTTTCTTTTAACGTTGATGCCAGAGAACTTGGTGATTGACTCTGAAAACATTATCGATGGGATGCCTCGATCTGAAAAACACGAGCTGCGGGGCCCACAAGGCTGATCCGTGCGTCTCGTGTGGAGGCTGCACGGAAATTGACATAATTTCTCATAGGATCATCCGATTCGCCATTATGACCCCAATCTGGAAAGATCTCTACAGGGTGCGCGACGCGCAGATGAGTTGAAGGCTCATCTGGCGAGACCCGCATCTTCGATTTCAGCTATTTCAAATCCTTACCGTGACATGGATGGGTTTCGCATGAGCATAATTTGCGGCAAATCTCCAGCGAGGGTGACCGTGCCAACACACCAGATCCCATGAGTCTCTTCAGTTATGCGTGCTTGGGCGAGAGCAGTACTATGATGGGTGACCTCTAGGGAAGTCATCATGTTGAACCATCTGTTGACGCCGCCCAATTTATTCCTTTTATTTTTATTTTATTTTACCGTTGACGCCGAGAACTTAGAGATCGACTCCAAAATTGTCATCGATGGGATGGCTCGGACTGAAAAACATGAGCCGTGGCACCCACGTGGCTGATTCACCCGTCTCATGTGGATGCCGCATGTAAATTGCCATAACTTTGCGTACGATCTTCCGATTCACCAATATGACCCCAATCCGAAAAGATCTCTGCAAGGCGCACGACGTGCAGATGTGCTGCAGACGCATGTAGTGGGACCTGTGACTCCAATTTTGGTTAGTTCGAAGACTTACTGCGGTACGGATGAGTACTTCATGAGCACAATTTGGGGCAATTCTCCGAGTACCGCACTAAGACCCTGATCTTATGAAAACTCTTCGCTTAATCGTGTTTGAGAAAGATTATGATGGGTGACCTCCGGGAAGTATGAACCATCTGTTGATAGCGCCAATTTTATTTCCTTTTAATTTTCTTTTATTTTATCATTGAAGCGAAGAACTCGGCCATCGACTCAGAAAATGTTGTATATGGGATGCCTCAGACTAAAAAATATGAGTCATGGGGCCCACGCAGTTGATCCTCGCATCTCGTGTGGAGGCCGCACGAAAATCGCCATAACTTCGTGCACGATCGTCCGATTCACCATTATGTCCAAAATCCGGAAAGATCTCGATACGATGCGCGACGCAAAAGCGCATTTGACCTGTATCTCGATTTATTTTGAAGCCTTATCGCCGCGACGCACGGTTCATATAAGCATAATTTATGGCAAATCTCCAACGGCGTGAGACCACCGACACCGATCACATGAGAACTCTTATGCTTGGGCAAGAGCAATAATATTATGGGTGACCTTCTAGGAAGTCATCGTGTTGAACTATCTATTGATACCGCCCATTTTATTTTCTTTTAGTTTTATTTTATTTTACCATTGACGCCATAGAAATCGATGATCAACTCTAAAACCGTCATCGATGGAATACCTCGGACTGAACAAACGGCTGATCCGAGCATCTTGTGTGGAGGCCGTACAAAAATCACCATAACTTCACGCACAATCGTCCAATTCACCATTATGACCCCCATCCGGAAAGATCTCCGCGGGGCACACGACATGCAGATGGCCAAAGGTGCATTTGACTGGACGCATATCTCCAATTTTGGTTATTTCAAAGCCTTACCGCAGCACATACGGGTTCCACATGTGCACAATATTTATAAATCTCAGGGTCGATCGTGAACGCACACCGATCACATGAGAACTTCTTGAAGCATGCTTGAGAGCGATCTATGATGGGTGACCTCCTGGAAAGTCATCGCGTTGAACCATCTGTTGACGCCGCCCATTTTATTTCCATTTATTTTTATTTTATTTTACCATTGACACCGGAGAACTTGATGATTGACTACGAAACCATCGTCGATGGGATGCTACATACTGAAAAACATAAGCAGTGGGGCCCACGCAGTTGATCTGCGTGTCTTGGGTGGAAGATATACAAAAATCACCATAACTTCGTGCACGATTGTTCGATCGCCATTGTGACACCAAACCAGAAAGATCTCCGTGAGGTGCACGATGTACAGATGTGCTAAAGGTGCATTTGGCGGGACCAGTATCTCAGATTTTAACTATTTTGATGCCTTACCGTGGCACAGACTGGTTACGCATGAGCACAATTTGCGGCAAATCTCCAGCGGGCGTGACCGCACCAGCACACTAGATCACTTGAGAACACTTCAGTTAAGCATTCTTGAAGCGATTTATGATGGGTGACCTCCTGGGAAGTCGTGTTGAACCATCTGCTGATGCCGCCAATTTTATATCCTTTTATTTTATGTTATTTTATCATTGACGGCGGAGAACTCAGCGATCGACTCTGAAATCATCGTCGATGGTATGCCTCAAATTGAAAAACATGAGCCGTGGGGCCAACATGGCTGATCCACGAGTCTCATGCAGAGGCCGCACGAAAATTGCCCATCGTCCGATCTGCCATTATGACCCCAATCCAAAAAGATCTCCGTGGGGCACACGACGTGTAGATGTGCCAAATGTGCATTTGGAGGGACCCGCATCACTGATTTCTGCTAATTCAAAGCCTTACCGCGGCACATACTTGTTCCTCTTGAGCATAATTTTTGACAAATCTCCAACGTGCATGACCGCATAAAGACACCATCACACGCTTCGCTTTGCGAGAAAAGTACTATGATGAGTGACCTCCTCGGAAGTCATCGTGTTAAACCATCTGTTGATGCCGCCCATTTTATTTTCTTTTAATTTTATTTTATTTTGTCATTGACGCCGGAGAACTCGGCAATCGACTATGAAAACATCATCGATGGGATGCCTGAAAAAAAAATTCGTAAATTGATCCATGCATCTCGTGTGGAGGCCGCACAAAAATTTCCAATACTTCGTGCACGATTGTCCGATTCGCCATTATGACCCCAATCTGGGAAGATCTTTGCGGGTCGCACGACAAACAGATGAGACGCAGGCACATCTTGAGGGAGCCATATCTCTGGTTTCGGTTATTTCAAAGCCTTACCACGGCATGTACAGGTTCCACATAAGCATAATTTGCAATAAATCTTCGAACGCACCGCAGACACCGATCATAAGAACACTTCAGTTAAGCGTGGTTGGGCGAGAGAAGTACGATGATGGGTGACCTCTTGAGAAATCGTTGTTTTGAATCATCTTTTGATGCCGCCCATTTTACTTCTTTTTATTTTTATTTTATTTTAATGTTGATGCCAGAAAACTCGACGATCGACAAAGCATCGATGGGATGCCTGAATGAAAACATCATGAGCCATACATGCGATCTCGTTTGGAGGCTGCATGGAAATCGTCATAAATTTGTTTACAATCTTCCGATTCACCAATATAACCCCAATCCGAAAAGATCTCCCGGGGTGCATGATGCACAAATGTGCTGCAGGTGCATCTGGAGGAACCCGTATCTCCAATTTTGGCTAGTTCAAAGTCTTACCGTTGCACGGACAAGTTCCGCATGAGCATAATTTTCGACAAATCTCAAGCGGGCGCGACAGCACCAGGACACCAGATCACATGAGAACTCTTCAGTTAAGCGTGCTTAGGTGAGAGCGGTATTATGATGGGTGACCTGATCGAAAGTCATCGTGTTGAACCATCTGTTGATGTCATCCATTTTATTTATTTTTATTTTTACTTTCTTTTACTATTGACTCCAGAGAACTCAGAGATCGACTTCAAAAACATTGTCGATGGCATGCCTCAGACTGAAAAACATGAGCCACTATCGATCCGCATCTCGTAGAGGCGCATGAATCACCATAACTTCACGCATGATTGTCCGATTCGCTATTATGACCCCAATCTAGAAAGATCTCCGCGGGACACACGTCGCGCAGATGAGCCGCAGGCGCATCTAGTGGGACATGTATCTCTTATTTTGGCCTTACAGCACTTACGCTTCCACATGGGCATAATTTACGGAAAATCTCTAGCGGGCAACCGCCAAAGACATCCTCCCATGAGAACTCTGTTAAGCGTGTTTGGCAGACTATGATGGGTGACCTCTTGGGAAGTCATTGTGTTGAACCATCTATTGATATCGCCCATTTTATTTCCATTTATTTTTATTTTATTTACCGTTGACGCTGGAGAACTTGGTGATCGACTCAGAAAACATCATTGATGGGATGCCTCGGACTGAGACCCACACGGCCGATCCGATCTCGCGAGGTCGCGCAAAATATCGCCATAACTTCACGATCGTCCGATTTTAATTATGACCCTAATCAAAGATCTCACGGGGTGTATGACGAGATGTGCCGGCATCTGGGACCCGATATCTGATTTGGCTATTTTACCGCTGCGGCACGTTTCTTCATGTGCATACTGACAAATGTCTAGCGGTACCACAATAACACACCATATCACATGAGAACTCTTTAGTTAAGTGTGCTTGGGCGATTGCAGCACAACCTCCTTAGAATTCGTCACGTTGAACCATCTATTGATGTCGCCCATTTTATTTCCATTTATTTTTATTTTATTTTACCAAGAAATGCAGAATCCAAACGCCATCGATGGGATGCCTGAAAAAAACACGAGTCATGGGGCCCACGCGGGTGATCCGCGTGTCTCGTGTGGAGGCCACACATAAATCACCATAACTTTGTGCACAATCATCAAATTTACCATTATGACCCCAATCCGGAATGATCTCCGCGGGGCGCACGATGCGTAGATGGCCAAAAGTAGATCTGGAGGGAGCCATATCTCCGATTTTGACTATTTCGAAGCCTTACCGCGATACGGACGGGTTCCACATGAGCATAATTTGCGACAAATCTTTAACGGGGGCGACCACACCAACACACCAGATCTCTTGAGAACTCTTCGCTTGGGCAAGCAAGATTTATGATAGACCTCTTGGGAAGTCATCATGTTAAAAATCTATTGATTCCCATTTTATTTTTATTTTATTTTATTTTATCGTTGACGTCGCAGAACTCAGAGATCGACTCCAAAAATGTCATCGATGGGATGCCTTGGACTGAAAAACACATGTCGTGGGGACCACGAGGCTGATTTGGTCATCTCATTTGGAGGCTGCACAAAAATCTCCATAACTTCGTGCATGATCATCTGATTCGTCATTATGACCACAATCCAAAAGATCTCTGAGCACTACCTAGATAGCTGGGCATCAAGGGACGATTCTAATTTTGGCTATTTTGAAGCCTTATCAAGTAAATAACAGTTCCACATGAGCACAATTTACATCGAGCATCGCACCGCATCCAAGAGAACTCTTGCGGCGAAAGCGCCTATGATGGGTGATCTGGTCATCGTGTTGAACCATCTATTGATGCTTTATTTCCTTTTTATTTTTTTTACCATTGATGTCGGAGAAATTTGCGATCGACTAAAATGTCATCGATGGGACTCGGACTATGAGTCGTAGGGCCCACTGACATCTCGCGTGGAGGCCACACGAAATCATCATAATTTGCATGATCACCAATTTGCAAATATGACCCCAACTGGAAAGATCTAGTGCATAACTGCGCAGATGAACCGCACGATTCGGTCACTATCTCTTATTTTGGGTAGTTTGAAGCCTTTACAATGGCACGAACGTTCCGCTGAGCATTTTGGAAAATCTCCCATGGGCAAAGACAAATCCCATGAGAACTCTTCAATTAAGCGTGCGAGGATATGATGGTGACCTCCGGAAGTCGCTGTTGAACCATCTGTTGATGCCGCGCATTTTATTTCCTTTTTTTATATTTTATTTTAACGTTGACGCCGGAGAACTCGACATTCGACTCCAAAAATGTCATCGATGGGATGCCTTGGACAGAAAAACATGAGTCATGGGGCACACTAGGCTGATCCGCACGTCTCGTGTGGATGCCGCACGAAAATCTCCATAACTTTGCGCAAAATAGTCCCATTTGCCATTAGAACCAATCCGAAAGATCTCGCAGGCGGACGATAGATATCCGGGCACATTTGCGACCAGATCTGATTCGACTATTTTGAAGCCTTACCACAGCACAGACGGGTTTCACATGAGCACAATTTGCGGCAAATCTCCAGCGGGCGCGACCGCACTAGCACACCAGATCCCATGAGAATTCTTCAATTAAGCGTGCTTGGGCGAGAGCAGTACTATGATAGGTGATCTCCTGGGAAGTCATCGTGTTGAACCATCTGTTGATGCCTCCCATTATATTTCCTTTTATTTCTATTTTATTTTATCGTTGACGCCAAAGAACTCGGAGATCGACTCCGAAAACGTCATCGATGGGATGCCTCTCAAAAAAACACGAGTCGTGGGTTACTAGTCGATCCAAGCATCTCGTGGAGGCGACGGAATTACACCATCTATCATTCGCCATTATGACCCCAATCCGAAAGATCTCCTGGGACACACATCGCGATAGACGATCTGGCGACACGATTCGATTTCAGCTATTTCAAAATCTTATCATGCCAACGCCTCATTGCACAATTTGAAATTCTGGAACCACACAAGCACACCTGATTATGAACTCTTTAAGCGTTTGAGTAGTACTATGATGATGACCTGGAATGTTGAACCATCTATTGATACAACCATTATATTTGCTTTTATTTTTATTTTGTTTTACCGTTGACGCTGGAGAACTCAACAATCGACCCCAAAAACATGATTGATGGGATGCCTTGGACTGAAAAACATGAGCCGTGGGGCCCACGTGGTTGATCCGCACATCTCGTGTGGACGCTGCACGAAAATCGCCATAAATTCTCGCACGATCTCCTGATTCGCCAATATGACCCCAATCCAAAGATTTTATGACACGCAGATGTCGAAGATAGTTGACCCAGATGATTTCATTTCATTTACTACGAACATCTGTTCCAGACTCAATTTAAAACTCAAAGCATCACACAAAATCCTCGAGAACTCTTCTTAAGCTTGGGTGAGAGGAGCATTATAATGGGTGCCTCTTAGGAAGTTGTCGTGTTGAATGATCTGTTGATGCCGCCCATTTTATTTCCTTTTATTTTTATTTTATTTTGCCGTTGATGTCGTAGAACACAGAAATCGACTGTGAAAATGTCATTGATGGGATGCCTTGGATTGAAAAATATGAGTCATGGGCCCTTGCGGCTGATCCGCGCATCTCATGTCGAGGCCGCACATAAATCACCATAACTTCATGCACGATCGTCCGATTAGCAATTACAACCCAATCTGGAAATATCTCAGCGGGGTGCACCACACATAGATGTGCCAAAGGTGCATCTGGACTCGATCTCGATTTCATTTTGAAGACTTACGGACGGGTTCCGACGACAATTTCGAATCTCCGGCGGACCGCACACCGATCACATGAGAACTCTTCATTTAAGCGTGCTTGGGCGAGAGCAATACTATGATGGGTGATCTCCTAAGTCGTCGTGTTGAACCATCTGTTGATGCCGCTCATTTTATTTCCTTTTATTTTTATTTTATTTTACCGTTTAGGGGAATTGATCGACTCAAAATGTCATCGATGGGATGCCTCGGACTAAAAATGAGTGGGGACACGACCGATGCACATCTCGTGAAGGCCGCAAAATCGCCATAACTTAACGACGACGATTATACTCAACAATCCGGAAAGATCTCCGTGGGATGCACGATGCGCAGATGAGCCACAGTCGCATATGGCGGGACCCATATCTTCGATTTTGGCTATTTCGATACCACTACGGAGTGACGGGTTCCGCATGAGCACAATTTGCGAATTTAGCAAAAGGACCGCACCAACATACCATCACATGAGAACTCTTAGTTAAGTGCTTGCGAGACTTATGATGGGTGACCTCCTGGGAAGTTGTCATGTTGAACCATCTGTTGATGCAGCCCATTTTATTTCATTTTTTTATCGTTGACGCCATAGAATTGGCGATCGACTCCAAAAACATCACTGATGAGATGCCTCGGACTGAAAAACACGACCCATGGGGCCCACAGGCTGATCCGCGTGTCTCGTGCGGAGGCCACAAGGAAATCTCCATAACTTTACGCACGATCATCCGATTTGCCATTATGATCTCAATCCGGAAAGATTTTCATGACGATGAGCCAGAAGATCGCGATCTCAGATCCATTTGGCTATTACGGATCTTTACCATACACAAGGGTTCCGATGAGCACAATTTGCGAAATCTGTGGAGCGACGCACGACACCATATCCCAGAACTCTTCATTTAAGCGAGCGAGCGATATGATGGGTGACCTCCTGGGAACTCGTCGTGTTGAACCATCTATTGATGCCTCCTATTTTATTTGCTTTTATTTCAATTTATTTTATCATTGTCCTCGGAGAATTTGGTGATCGACTCTGAAAACGTCATATATGAGATGTTTCAAACTGAAAAACACAAGTCGTGGGACCCACACGTTATCGGTATCGCTATGGAGCATAAAATCTCCATAACATCGCCTTCCGATTCGCCATTATGACCCCAATCCAAAAGATCTTCGCGACGCACGATGAGTGAGCCGCAGCGCATCTAAGCGGGACCAGATATTCGATTTAGCTATTTCAAGCCTTACCGCAGGTGACGGTTCGCATGAGCACAATTCTGCGAAAAATTTGCGTGACCCCACACATTAGATCTCGAGAACTATTTAGTTAAGAGAGCTTGAGCAAGATTTATGATGGGTGACCTCTGGGAAGTCGGTGTTGAACCATCTTGCTGACCCAATTTCATTTCCTTTGATTTTTATTTTATTTTATCATTAACGCTCGAGATCTCGGCGACTGACTCCGAAAATGTTGTAGATGGGATGCCTTGGACTGAAAAACATGAGCCGTGGGGCCCACACGGCTGATCCGCATGTCTCGTGGAGGCTGCACGAAAATCGCAATAACTTTGCGCACGATCATCTGATTCGCCATTATGACCCCAATTCGGAAAGATCTCTGGGCACGATGACGATGAGCCGCAGTACATCCGTGGGACTCATCCGATTTCAGCAATTTCGAAGCCTTACCGCGGTACGGACAGGTTCTGCATGAGCACAATATGCGACAAATCTTCAGCAGGCACTACCGCACCAACACACAAGATCACATGAGAACTCTTCAGTTAAACATGCATGGGCGAGAGCAGCACTATCATGGGTGACCTTCTGGGAAATCGTCGTGTTGAACCATCTATTGATGCCGCCCATTTTATTTTTATTTATTTTTATTTTATTTTATACACACACGAACTTGAGATTGACTCAAAATGTCATCGATGGGATGCTCCGGATCAATAATGAGTCGTGAGGCCCTCCGCCCGTGTCTCGTGAGAAAGCCGCACGAAAATCTCCATAAGTTCACACACAATCGTTCGATTCGCCATTGTGACCCCAATTTGGAAAGATCTCTGCGGGGCGCATGATGCCCAGATGAGCTGCAGGCACATCTGGCAGGACCCCTCTCTTCGATTTCGGCTATTTCGAAGCCTTAGTGCTGCAAGGAAGGGATCTGGATGTACACAATTTGCAGGAAAAGCTCCAGCGGGCGCGACCGCACTAGCACACCATATCCCATGAGAACTCTTCATTTAAGCGTGCTTGGGCGAAAGCAGTACTATGATGGGTGACCTCCTAGGAAGTCATCGTGTTGAACCATTTGTTGATGCTGCCCATTTTATTTCCTTTTATTTTTATTTTATTTGATCATTGATGCCACAGAACTCAGAGATCGACACCGAAAACATCATCGATGGGATGCCATGGACTGAAAAACACGAGCCGCAGGGCCCACGCGGCTGATCCACTCATCTCTTGTGGAGGCCGCATGGAAATCGCCAAAACTTCATGCACGATCGTTCAAGTCGCCATTATGACCCCATTTTAGAAAGATCTCTCTGGGGTGCACGACACGCAGTGATGACGCGCATCTAGACGGGACACCGATTTTGGCTATTCAAGCCTTACCGCGGATGAGTTCCGATGAACAATTTACACAAATCTCCGAAGCGACCAGACACCAAATCCCATGAGAACTCTTCGCTTAAGCTGCATTGAGCTAACAAGATATATGATGGGTGACCTCGAAGTCATCGTGTTAACGACCGTTGATGCCCATTTTATTTTCTTTTATTTTTATTTTAGTTTATTGTCGACGAAGAACTCGACGACCAAAAAAACATCATGGGATGCCTCTGAAAAAAACATGAGTCGTGGGCCCACTGACCGCATATCTCATGTGGAGGCTGCACCGAAATCACCATAACTTCACACAAGATCGTCTGATTCACCATTATGACCACAATCCGGAAAGATCTCCGCGGTGCTCACGACTCGCAGATGAGCCTCATGCGCATCTAGCGGGACCCATATCTTCGATTTCAGCTATTACGAATCCTTACCGCAACATAGACGGGTTCTGCATGTGGTACTAACACAACATATCGTATGAGAACTCTTCAATTAAGCGTGCTTGGGCGAGAGCAGTATTATGATGGGAGACCTCTTGGAAAGCCATCGTGTTGAACCCTCTGTTGATGCCGACCATTTTTATTTCCTTTTATTTTTATTTTATTTTACCATTGAAGCCGGAGAACTCGTCGATCAACTCAAAAAATGTCATAGATGGGATACCTCGGACTGAAAAAACACGAGTCATGGGAACCACACGGCTTATCAGGACGTCTCGTGCAGAGGCCGAACGAAAATCGCCATAAATTTGCGCACGGTCTTCCAATTTGTCATTATGACCCCAATCTAGAAAGATCTTCGTGGGGCGCACAACTCGTAGATGTGCCAAAGTCGCATCTGGATGGACCCGTATCTCCGATTTCAGCTATTTCAAAGCCTTACTGCGATATGGACGGGTTCCACATAAGCACAACGAAATCTCCGCTAACACACTTGATCACGTGAGAACTCTTCAGTTAAGCATGCTTGGGTGAAAGCAGTACTATGATGGGTGACTTCCTGGGAAGTCGTCGTGTTGAACCATCTGTTGATGCCACCCATTTTATTTCCTTTTATTTTTATTTTATTTTGTCGTTAACGCCTGAGAACTCAGAAATCGACTCCGAAAACATCATCGATGGGATGTGTCGGACTGAAAAACACGAGCCGTAGAACCCACGCGGCTAATCCGCTCATCTCGTGTGGAGGCCGCATGGAAATCGCCATAACTTCATGCATGATTATCTGATTCGGCAATATGACCCCAATCCAAAAAGATCTCTTCAGGGCACACGACACGCAGATCAGCCGCAGGAGCATATGGCAAGTCTCGTATCTCCAATTTTGGCTATTTCGAAGCCTTACCGGCCGCATGCACGGGTTCCATGAACACAAGGCAAATCTCTAGCGAAGGCGATCGCACTCAAAGACATGAGATCACATGAGAACTCTTCAGTTAAGCCTGCTTGGGTTAGAGCAGTACTATGATGGGCGACCTCCTAGGAAGTCGTCATGTTCAACCATCTATTAATGCCGCCCCTTTTATTTCCTTTTATTTTTATTTTATTTTACCGTTGACGCCACAAAACTCAGAGATCGACTAAGAAAATGTCATCGATGGGATGCCTCAGACTGAAAAACATGAGCCATGGGGCCCACGTGATTGATCTGCGTGTCTCGTGTAGAGGGCGCACTAAAATCACCATACTTCACACACGATCGTTCGGTTCGCCATTATGACCCAATCTAGAAATATCTCCACGGGTGCACGACGCGCAGATGAGCTCGAAGCGCATATGGCGGGACCCGTATCTCCAATATCGGTTATTTCAAAGCCTTACCGTGGCATGAACGGGTTCCTTATGAGCATAATTTGCAGCAAATCTCCAAGGGGGTGACCGCACCAGCACACTAGATCACATGAGAACTCTTTAGTTAAGCGTGCTTGGGCGAGAGCTGAACTATGATGGGTGACCTGCTAGGAAGTCATCGTGGTTAACCATCTATTGGTGCTGCCCATTGTATTTCCTTTATTTTATTTTATTTTACCGTTGATGCCAGAGAACTCGGTAATCAACTCCAAAAATGTCATCGCTGAGATGCCTCGCACTGAGAAACATGAGCCGTGGGGCCCACGTGACTGATCTGCGATCTCATGTGGAGGCCGCACAGAAATCACCATAATTTCGTGGATGATCATCCGATTCACCATTATGACCCCAATCCGGAATGATCTTCATGGGGTGCACGGCGCACGATGAGCCAGTGCGGCATCTGGCGGACACGATCTCAGGAAGCCTTGTCGCGGGTACGACGGGTTATGAGTACCATTTTAAAATCACCAACGGGAGCGACCGCATCAGCACACTAGATCACATGAGAACTCTTCAAATAAGCGTGCTTGGGCGAGAGTAGTTCAATGATGGGTGACCTCTTGGGAAGTCATTGTGTTAAACGATCTGTTGATGCCGCCTATTTTATTTCCTTTTAATTTTATTTTATTTTACCATTGACTCCAGAGAACTCGATGATCGACTTCAAAAACATCATAGATGGGATGCCTCAGACTGAAAAGCATGAGCTGTGGGGCCCACTCGGCTTATCCACGTGTCTCGTGTGGAGGCCGCACGAAAATTGCCATAACTTCGCATAGGATCGTTTGATTTGGCATTATGACCCCAATCCGAAAAGATATCTGTGCGGCGCACAACGCATGGATGAGCCGCAGGCGCATTTGGTGGGACTCGTATCTCCAATTTTTACTATTTCGAAGCCTTACGCGAAACGGACGGGTTCTGAATGAGCACAATTTGCTGCAAATCTCCAGCAGGCGTGACTGCACCAGCACCCCAGATCATATGAGAACTCTTCAGTTAAGCATAATTGGGTGAGAGCAGTACTATGATGGTCGTGTTGAGCTATCTGTTGATGCCGCCCATTTTATTTCCTTTTATTTTTATTTTATTTTATAGTTGACACCGAAGAGTTCAGTGATCTACTCCAAAAACATCATTAATGGGATGCCTCGGACTGAAAAACACGAGTCGTGGGTCCTATGCGACTAATCCGTGTGTCTCATGCGAAAGCCGCACGGAAATCACCATAACTTCACGCATGATCATTCGATTCGCCATTATGACCCCAATCCGGAAAGATCGTCGTGGGTCGAACGTCACACAGATGGGTCGCAGGCCCATCTGGCTGGACCCGTATCTCCAATTTTGGCAATTTCGAAGCCTTACCACGGCATGGATGGGTTCTACATGAGCACAATTTATGATAAATCTTCAGCGAGCGAAATCGCCCAGCACACCAGATCACATGAGAACTCTTTGGTTAAATGTGCTTAGGCGAGAGCAGTACTTTGATCGGTGACCTTGAGGGAAGTCGCCATGTTGAACCATCTGTTGATACCACCCATTTTATTTCCTTTTATTTTTTTTTATTTTACTGTTGACGCCGGAGAACTCGGTGATCGACTACGAAATCATCGTTGATGGGATTCTTCGGACTGAAAAACACGAGTCATGGGGGCCACGCAGCTGATCCGTACATCTCGTGTAGAGGCCTCATGAAAATCGGCATAACTTCACACTCGATCATCCGATTCGCCATTATGAATGAACTGAAAGATCTCCACAGACGACGACGCGCCGAAGGCATAGCGGGAGACCCATATCACCGATTGCCTATTTTGCCTTATCAGCACGCATGGGTTCGTATGAGCACAATTTATTGCAAATCTCCGGGCGACCGACACACAGAGCCATGAGAACTCTTCGCTTAAGCGAAGCTGGGAGCAAGATTATGATGAGTGACCTCTTGGGAAGTCATAGTGTTGAACCATCTGTTGATGTCACCCATTTTATTTCCTTTTATTTTTATTTTATTTTATCATTGACACCATAGAACTCAGCGATCGACCTAAAAAATGTCATAGATGGGATGCCTCGAAAAAAAACATGAGACGCGTACACACCGACCGCGTCTCATGTGGATTTCGCATCTAAAATTACCATAACTCAACATTGATTCGCCATTATGACCCCAATCCAAAAGATCTCCGTAGGGCGACGACATGCGATGAAGCATCCGGCGAACCCGATCTCTCGATTTGCTATTTCTAAGCCTTACCGCAACACAGACGGGTTTCATATGAGCATAATTTATGGCAAATCTCCAACGGGAAGCACAAAGACAGCATCCCATGAGAACTCTTAAGCGTTTGAAAAGATATGATGGGAGGCCTCTTGGGATGTCATCAGTTGAAACATCTGTTGATGCTGCCCATTTTATTTTCTTTTATTTTTATTTTATTTTAACATTGAAACTGGAGAACTCGGCGATCGACTCTGAAAATGTCGTAGATGGAATGCCTCAGACTAAAAAATATGAGCCGTGGGGCCCGCGCCGATGATCTACGCGTCTCGTGAGGAGGCCGCACAAAAATCACCATAACTTCGCACACGATCATCCGATTCGCCATTATGACCCCAATCAGAACTCTCAGGGCATGACGCGAGATGGCTAAAGGCGCATTTGGCACGACCCATATTTTTGATTTTAGCTATTTCAAAGCCTTACCACGACACCAAGGGTTCCGCAAGCACATATATGGCAAAAGGGTGAGACCAAAGACACCAGATCTCATGAGAACTCTTCAGTTAAGCATGCTTGGGCAAGAGAAATACTATGATGGGTGACTTCTCGGGAAGTCGCCGTGTTGAACCATCTGTTGATGCCGTCAATTTTATTTACTTTTATTTTATTTTATTTACTTGACGAGAACTCGAGATTGACCAAAATGTCATCGATGGGATGCCTCAGACTGAAAAACACGAGTTGCGGGGCTCACACGGTTGATCCGCTCATCTCTTGTGGAGGCCACATGGAAATTGCCAAAACTTTACGCACGATCGTCCGATTCTCCATTATGACCCAAATCCAAAAAGATCTCTGCGGGGAGCACTCCAGATGGCCAAAGGCACATCTAGCAGGATCCTTTCTCTGATTTTTGCAATTCTAAAGCCTTACCGCAGCACAGATGGGTTCCGCATGAGCATATTTATGCAAAGCATGACCGCACTCAAAGACAGGATCACATGAGAACTCTTCGCTTAAGCGTTTGCGCGAGCAAGATTTATGATGGGTGACCTCCTATGAAGTCATCGTGTTGAACCATCTATTGATGTCGCCGATTTTATTTCATTTTTAAAATTTTATTTTACTGTTGACGCCAGAGAACTCGGCGATCGACTCCGAAAACGTTATCAATGAGATGCCTCGCACTGAAAAACATAAGTTGTGGGGCCCACATGGCTGATATGCGTGTCTCGTCTGGAGGCCGCACGAAAATTGCCATAACTTCACGCACGATCGTCTGATTCGCCATTATGACCCCAATTCGAAAAGATCTCCACAGAGCACTCGACGAGCGATGAGCGCGATCCGGCGAGGACCGATCCAATTTTGGCTATTTCGAAGCCTTATCGCCACATGTTTGGGTTTCGATGAGCATAACTGCTAAATCTATGAGCCGCACACCGACAGATCCCATGAGAACTCTTCAGTTAAGTGAGCTTAGGCGAGAGTAGTACTATGATGGGTGACCTCTTGGGAACTTGTCGTATTGAACCATCTATTAATGCTGCCCATTTTAATTTCTTTTATTTTTGTTTTATTTTACCATTGACGTCGAAGAACTCGGTAATTGACTCCAAAAATATCATCGATGGGATGCCTCAGACCAAAAAAACATGAGCCGTGGAGCCCACTCGACTGATCTGCACGTCTCGTGCGGAGGCCGCACAAAAATCACCATAACTTCGTGCATGATCTTTCGATTTACCAATAACCCCAATCCGAAAAGATCTCCGTGGAGCGCATGACATGCTTATCTACATCCGTGAAGGGACCAGATCTCGATTCGCTATTCAAAGCCTCAGACGGAGTTCCACATGAGCACAATTTATGAAAAATCTCCAGCGGGCGCGATCGCACCAGCACGCTAGATCCTATGAGAACTCTTCAGTTAAGCATGCTTGGGCAAGAGCAGTACTATTTTGGGGGACCTCCTTGGAAGTCATCGTGTTGAACCATCTATTGATGCCGCAAATTTTATTTTATTTTATTTTTATTTCATTTTACCATTGACTCCACAGAACTCGGTGATAGACTCCAAAAATGTCGTAGATGGGATGCCTCGGACTGAAAAACACGAGCCGGGGCCCACTGGTCGATCCGATCTCGTGTGGAGCCGCACGAAATTGTCATAAATTTGCACGATCTCGATTCACCATATGACCCCAACCGGAAAGATGGGGCGACACGCAGAGCGCGTGTCGCAGCGCATCGTTGGACCCAATCGATGACTATTTCAAGCCTTACCGCGCATATACGTTCGGATGAGCTCAATTTGCGGCAAATCTCCAACGAAAACACCGCACACCAAATCCTGAGAACTTTTCGCTTGGGAGAGATCATGGGTGACCGGGAAGTTGTCGTGTTGAACGATCTGTTGATGCCACCCATTTTATTTCCTTTTATTTTTATTTTATTTTACCATTGACATCGCAAAACTCAGAGATCGACTCCGAAAATGTCATTGATGGGATGCCTCGGACTGAAAACATGAGTCATGGGCCCATGTGGTTGATCTGCGCATCTCGTAGCATAACGCCATAACTCGCGACACCGTCGACATTATGACCCCAATATGGAAAAGATCTCCATGGGGTGCACGTAGATGTCAAAGGTGAATCGGGACTGTATCTCCATTTTAAGCTTACCACGGCGGATGGGTTCCATGAGCACAATTTTTGCAAATCCCAAGAGCGCGACCACACCAAAGACACAAGATCACATGAGAACTCTTTAGTTAAACGAGCTTGGGAGAGAGCAGTACTATGATGGGTGATCTCTTGGAAGTCATCGTGTTGAACCATCTGTTGATGCCTCTCATTTTATTTCCTTTTATTTTTACTTTATTTTACCGTCTAACCAACGAACTCAAAATGTCGATGGGATGCCAAAAAACACGAGTGGGGCCCACGGCCGATCCGACGCTCATGCTATGACGCACAAAAATCGACATAACTTCACGATCATCCGATTCGCCATTCACCTAAAGATCATGACAACGCAGATGAGCTATCACGCGGACCAGATGATCATTTCTATTTATGCTGGCACAAGGTTCCGCATGAGAACAATTTAAATTTAACGGGCGACCGCACCAACACACACCAATCACATGAGAACTCTTCGCTAAGCATGCTTAGAGAGCAAGATTATGATGGGTGACCTGGAAGTCATCATGTTGAACCATCTCTGATGTCGCCCATTTTATTTCATCTTTTTTTATCATTTTGATGCCGAGAACTCACGATCAACTCAAAATGATGATGAGATGCTCGACCAAAAAACATGAGGCATTATTTTATTTTATTTGACCACGCCACAAAATCAAGATCGATCCAGGTCATCAATGGATGCATTGAAAACATGCTGGGGCCCACGCGATCCGCCATCTGTGGAAGCCGCATGAAAATCCAAAACTTCACGACGATTGTCCCATTATGACCCCAATCCGATAAATCTGGGGAGCACTACTCATGATGGCAAATGCGACCGCGTGACCCGTATCTCATTTCGCTATTCAAGCCTTATCCGCATGGAAGTTCCGCATGCAAATTTGGCAAATCTAGCGACCGCACCAAAGACACCGATCCCATGAGAACTCTTCGCTGCGAAGCTTGGTGAGAGCAGTACTATGATGGGGGACCTCCTGGGAAGTCATCGTATTGAACCATCTATTGATGCCACCCATTTTATTTCCTTTTATTTTACCATTGATGCCAGAGAACTCGATGATCGACTCTGAAAACGTCATCAATGGGATGCCTCGAACTGAAAAATATGAGCCGTGCACCACATCGCGCCTCGCGGCCGCAAAAAATCACCATAACTTCATGCACTTTCGACGCCATTATGAACCCCAACTGAAAGATCTGAGCGCATGACGTGCGATGTGCTTAAGGCTCACAGGTGGACCCGATCTCAATTAAAGCCTTACCGTAATGAGGAGGTTCTACATGAGCAAATTTACAAATCTAGGGCACACCGCAAAGACACATCCATGAGAATTCTTCGCTTAAGCTGCTTGGGAAGATATGATGGTGACCTCCTGAAGTCATCGTGTTGAACCATCTATGATGTCATCATTTTATTTTATTTATTTTATTTTATTTTACCATTGATGCCGAGAACTCGATGATCGACTCTAAAATGCATCGATGGGATGCCTCGACGAAAACCACAAGTGTGGGGGGCCACGCGACCGGTTCCGTCTCGTGGAGGGAGGCGCATGAAATCATCACCATGCCGCATAAGATCGTCCGACACCATTATGACCCAATCCGAAAGATTTATCGCATGCGCATGTGACCGCGAAGATCCGGACTCATATTCATTTTGCTATTTCAAGCCTTACGCGCATGAATGGTTCCATGAGCTCACTGCTAAATCTTCGCATGTATCACGGCACACCAAATCCCTTGAGAACTCATCATGTTGAACCATATGATGATGCATCCCATTTTATTTCCTTTTATTTTTTTTACCTTGATGCCGAGAACTCGGATCGACTCAAAATGTCATCGGGGATGCCTCGACTAAAAAAAACATGAGCCATGGCCCACTTCGATCCACGATCTTGTGGAGGTCGCACAAAATTACCATAACTTCACGCACGCATCTGATTGCCAATGACCCCACCCAGAAAGATCTATGACACGATGTGCTCAAAGATCGGGACCGATCTCCATTTTGGCTTTCAAGCCTTACCGCGGCACGGGAGTTCGCAAGCACAATTTACAAAAATCTCCGGCAACCGCACATCATATCACATGAGAACTCTTCGTTAAGCATGTTTGGGCAAGAGAAGCATAATGATGGGTGACCTCCTGGAAGTCATCGTGTTGAACCATCTGCTGATGCCGCCATTTTATTTTCTTTTATTTTATTTATTTTACCGTTGACAGAACTCGGATCGATTCCAAAATGTCATGATGGGATGCCTCTGAAAAAACATGAGTCATGGGGGCCCACGCTTGATCCTGTCTCGGAGGAGGCGATGAATCGCCAGCTTCTCTCACGATCATCCGATGCCATTGACCAATCCAAAAGATCGTGATGACGCGATGCAGAAGCGCATGGATTGTGACCCATTTTGGCTATTTCAAAGCCTTATCAAGACGACGTTAAGATGAGCAATTTGCAAATCTCCAATGGGCGCGACGCACACCAAATCCCTTGAGAACTCTTCAGCTAAGCGTGCTTGGGCGAGAGGAGTGCTATGATGGGTGACCTCCTGAGAAGTCATCATGTTGAACGATTTGTTGTTGCCACCCATTTTATTTCCTTTTATTTTTTTATTTTACCGTTTACGCCACAGAACTCGGAGATTGACTCTGAAAATGTCATCGATAGGATGCTTCGGACTTAAAAACATGAGCCATGGGCCCACGCTGATCGACTGCATCTCGTGCCCCATGGAAATCACCGATCGCTTGATTCGCCATTATGACCCCAATAAAAAGATCTCCGTGCGATGACACGCAATGAGCCGCAATCTGAACCCGATCTCCGATTTGGCTATTTCAACCTTTGTGGCACGGACGGTTCATGAGCATATTTATGGCAAATCTCCCGACCGCACCAAAGACACCGATCACATGAGAACTCTTCGCTAAGCGTGTTTGGAGCAGATTATTAATGGGTGACCTCCAAGTCATCGTTGAACCATATGTCGATGCCGCCAATTTTATTTCCTTATTTTATTTTACCGTTGATGCCAGAACTCGGGATCGACCAAAATGTCATCGGGATGCCTCGACTAAAAAAAAAAACACGGGCCATGGGCCCACGCGATCACGATCTCGTGGAGGCACTGAAATCACCATAACTTCATGCACGATCATTCACCATTATGACCCCAACTGAAAGATCTCGCGAGCGCATGGCGATAGATGAGCACATGCATCTAGGGCCGATTCCAATTTCGCTATTAAGCCTTGCCGCGGACACATACGGTTCCGCATGAGCATAATTTACGCAAATCTCCAATGGTGATTGCACCAAAGACACCGCATCCCATGAGAACTCTTCGCTTAAGCTGTTTTGACGAGCAAGACAATGATGGGTGACCTCTAAGTCGCCATGTTGAACCATCCGATGCCGCCCATTTTATTTCTATTTATTTTATTTTTTATTTTACCATTGATGAGAACTCACATGGACTCAAAATGTAATCGATGGGATGCCTCGACCGAAAAACATGATCCGTCACGTGGGCCGCAGCGGTCATGTAGAGGCACGTAAATTGCCATAACTTCGCACATGATCATCCGATTCACCATTATGGCCCCAATTCGGAAAGATCTCCGTGGAGCACACAACAAACAGATGAGCCGCAAGCGCCTTTGGAAGGAACCGTATCTCCAATTTTGATTATTTCAAAGCCTTACCGTGGCACGTACAGGTTTCGCATGAGCACAATTTACGGCAAATCTCCAGCAGGCATGGCACACTCGACACTAGATCCATGAGAACTCTTCGCTAAGCTTTGAGTGCAAGATGATGGGTGACCTCCTAAGTCATCGTGTTGAACCATCTGATGCCGCCCATTTTATTTCCTTTTAATTTTATTTTTTACCATTGGTGTCGGAGAACTCGGCGATCGACTCCGAAAACATCATTGACGGGATGCCTCGGACTGAAAAACATGTGCCATGGGACCCACTCGACTATCCGCGCATCTCGTGTGGAGGTCGCACAAAAATCACCATAACTTCACGCACGATCATCCGATTCGCCATTATGACCCCAACCGAAAGATTCTGGGCATGACGCAGATGAGCCATGCATGTGGAGGGACCCGATCTCATTTCATCTATTTCAAAGCCTTACCATCATATGGGTTCCGATGAGCACAATTTGCAAATCTCGGATACCACGCAAAGACACTGATCCCATGAGAACTCTTTAGTTAAGCTAGCTTGAGAGCAAGATTGATGGGTGACCTCATGGGAAGTCATCGTGTTGAACCATCTATCGATGCCGCCCATTTTAGTTCCTTTTATTTTTATTTTATTTTTCCGTTGACGACGGAGAACTTGGCGATCGAATCCGAAAATGTCATCGATGGGATGCCTCAATGAAACACATGCCGTACACGATCATCGCCGATCTGCAAGGCCGCACAAAAATTACCATAACTTTGCATAATCGATTCATCATTATGACCCAATCAAAGATCTCGGGGGGTATGACGCAATATTGGTCGCAGCGCATCTGGACGTATTCCATACCCATTAAAGCCTTATCGCGATCGACGGGTTCCTCGCATGAGCATAATTTACAAAAAAATCTCCAACGGCCGACCACACCGCAAGATCACATGAGAATTCTTAAGCATGCAGCGCGAGCAAGATTATGATGGGTGACCTCGGAAGTCATGTGTTGAACCATCTATTGATGTCGCATTTTATTTCCTTTATTTTATTTTATTTTACATTGACACCAAGAACTCGACTCGACTCAAAATCATCGATGGGATGCCTCTTGAAAAAAAAATGACCATGGGGCCACTCTACCGATCCGCAGGCGGAGGCCACATAATCGCCATAACTTCATGCACGACGTCAATTATTAAGACCCCAATGAAGATCTCAAGCGACGATGAAGATCCACCGCAGCATGTGGGGCTTGTATCTCCATTTCAGCTATTTTGAAGCCACGACAGACGGTTCCGCATGAGCACAATTTGCAAATCGTGATCCGCACCGCACAATTGCATCCCATGAGAACTTTAAGCTTTTGCTATAGCACTATGATGGGTGACCTGGGAAGTCATTGAACCATCTTGATGCCACCCATTTTATTTCCTTTATTTTATTTTATTTTACCGAACGCTAGAGAACGCCGATCGACTCAAAACGATCGATGGGATTTGAAAAAAAATAAGTCGGGGCACCACCGACCGCACATCTCGTGGAGGAGGCACGCCATAACTTCGCACGATCATCCGATTCGCCATTATGACCCAATCCAAAAGATGTTCTGGCGACGAGATGTGCCGCAGCGCATCTAGGATCCATATCTCCGATTTGGCTATTTTGAAGCCTTACCGCTGCATAGATGGTTCCATGCACAATTTAGTAAATCTACAGTCAACGCACTGACACCGATCACATGAGAACTTTTAGTTAAGTGCTGCGAGAAATGATGGGTGACCTGGGAAGTCATCGTGTTGAACCATTTGTCATGCCGCCCATTTTATTTCTTTTTTTTTTTTATTTTACCGTTGATGAAGAACTCGGATCGACTCAAAACATCGCCGATGGATGCTCGCCTCAAAACACAAGTCGAGCCCACTTGATGATCCGCTTCGCGTGGAGGCGACGAAAATCACCATAACTTCGCACGATCATCCGATTCGCCATTATGACCACCGAAAGATCTCGCTGGGCGACGATGCGATGTGAGCCGCAGATGCATCTGGCGGACAGATCTCCAATTTTGGCTATTCAAGTTTTACCGGGCACGGACGTTCGCATGAGCACAATTTGGAAAATCTCCAATGGCATTACCGCACAACACACCGCATCCCATGAGAACTCTTCGCCATGTTGGGCGAGCAAGAGACTATGATGGGTGACCTCGGAAGGCCGTGGTTGAACCATCCGCTGATGTCCATTTTATTTCATTTTATTTATTTTATTTTAACGCTGACGTGAGAACTCGCAATCGACCAAAATGTCATCGATGGGATGCCTCATCAAAAAAATATGAGCTGGGGCCACGGCCGATCCGCTGTCTCGTGGAGGCCGTGCGGAAATCGCCATAACTTCACACCATGGTCCGATGCCATTATGACCTAACCAAAAGATCTCCATGAGTGATGAGTCGCAAGAGTGCATCTAGACTCATATATCCTATTTCGCGAAGCATTGCGACACGATGGGTTCTCGATAAGCACAAATTACGTAAATCGCCAACCGCACTGCATATGAGAACTCTTCGCTTAAGCAGCTTGGTCGAGAGTAAAATTATGATGGGTGACCGGAAGTCATCGGTTGAACCATCTATTGATGTCGCCATTTTATTTTCTTTTATTTTATTTTATTTTATCATTGACGCCGAGAACTCGATCGAACTAAAAATCGTGATGGGATGCCTGACCGAAAAATGAGCCATGTAACGCCGCATCCGCATGTCTCGTGAGGCGCACAAAAAATCATCATAACGCAACATCGTCCGATTCATCATTATGACCCCAATCCAGAAAGATCTCCACGGGACACATGACGAGCAGATGTGCCAAAGGCGCATCTAGCGGGACTAGTATCTCCGATTTTGGCTATTTCAAAGCCTTATCGCGATGACGGCCATGAGCACAATTTGTGGGAAATCACTGGGCGACCAAAGACACCAAATCCATGAGAACTCTTCGCTAAGCGTTTGCGAGAGCAATACTATGATGGGTGACTTCTTGGGAAGTCATCGTGTTGAATCATCTATCGATGCCGCCCATTTTATTTCTTTTTATTTTTATTTTATTTTACTGTTGACGCTAGAGAACTCGGAGATCAACTCTGAAAATGTCATCGATGGGATGTCTCGGACAGAAAAACACAAGATGGGTGGCCCACTCGCATCATGAATCTCATGGGCGCATGAAAATCACCCATAACTTTGCATCGTTCGCCATTATGACCCAAACTGAAAGATCTCGCATGACACGCAAGTGAGCCGCAGACGCATCTAGTGGGACCCGTATTTCGATTTCAACTAGCTCAAAGCCTTACCGCGGCACGGATGGGTTCCGCAGAAGCATAATTTGAGGCAAATATCTCGGTTGAGCACAAGCACACCTGACTCTTCGCTATGTGCTTGCAAGGGCAACTATGATGGGTGACCTCGAAAGTTGGTGTTGAACCATCTTGATGCCCATTTTATTTCATTTTATTTTTATTTTATTTTAACGTTGATGCTGGAGAACTCGACGATCGACATTGAAAATGTCATTGATGGGATGCCTCGGACTAAAAACATGAGCCGTGGGGCTACGCTGCCGATCTCGATCTTGAGTGGGAGGCGCAGAGAAATATCCATGACTTTTGCATCATTCCATTATGACCCTAATCAAAAGATCTCGGTCGATGCAATGATGAGTCCGCATTTGTGATCTATATCTTAATTTTGGTATTTTGAAGCCTTAGGCACGGAGGTTCCGATGAGCATAATTTGTAAAATCTCCACACCACCAAAGACATTAGATCCCATGTGAACTCTTATGTTAAGTGTGCTTGGGCGAGAGGAGTACTATGATGGGTTACCTTCTGGGAAGTCATCGTGTTGAATAATCTGTTGATGCTGCCCATTTTATTTCCTTTTATTTTTATTTTATTTTACCGTTGATGCTAGAGAACTCAGATATTGACTCTCAAAATGTCATCGATGGGATGCCTTGGACTGAAAACATGAACCATGTGGCCCACGCGACTAATCCGCGCATCTCATGTGGAGGCCGCACAAAAATCACAATAACTTCACGCATCATCCGATTCACATTATGACCCAAATCCAAAGATCTCGAGGCACGCCGCAGAAGGCCAAAGATCTCAGACCCGATCTCCATTTGGCTATTTCAAAGCCTTTACTGGCACATAATGGTTCAACATGAGCATAATTTGTATCAAATCCCTGGCGCACACCAAAGACAGATCACATGAGAACTCTTTAGTTAAGCAAGCTTGGGCGAGAGTAGTACTATGATGGGTGACCTCCTGAGAAGTCATCGTGTTGAACCGTCTATTGATGCCGCCCATTTTATTTCCTTTTATTTCTATTGTATTTTATTGTTGATGCTGAAGAACTTGGTGATCGACTCCGAAAATGTCATCGATGGGATTGATTAAAAACACGAGCCGTGGGGCCTATTAGGATCGCTCTCGTGTGGCCATGAAATTGCCATAACTTCACGCATCGCTCGATTCACCATTATGACCCAATAGAAAGATACGCCAGATGAGCCAGCGCATCTGAAGACCCGAGATCTCTCGATTTTGCTTTTTTTCAAGCCTTACCACACGATGGGTTCCACATGAGCAATATTGGCAAATCTCACGGCGACCACCAAAGACACCATCACATGAGAACTCTTCGCTAAGCTGCTTTGGGCGAGAGCAAGATATGATGGGTGACCTCCTCGAAGTCATGTTGAACCATTGATGCCGCATATTTTATTTCCTTTTATTTTTATTTTATTTTACCCTTGTTGCCGGAGAACTCGGATCGACTCCAAAAAAATGTCATCGATGGGATGCCTCGACCGAAAAAAAACATGGTTGGCCACGATTCATGGAGGCCACAGAAATCCATAACTTCATGCACGATCATCCCATTACCATTATGACCCCAATCGAAAGATCTTCATCATGCACAAATGAGCTAGGGAGATCCCAGATCTGATCTCGATTCCTATTAAGCCTTACCTGTACTGAAGGTTCAGAAGAGCATAATTTGTGGTAAATCTCGTATCAACGCACCAAAGACACTGATCACATGAGAACTTTTCGCTAAGTTTGGGTGAAAGCAAGCATTATGATGGTGACTCTTGGGAAGTCGTGTGTTGAACCATTTGTGATGCCATATTTTATTTTTTTATTTTATTTTACCGCGATGAGAACTCAGATCGACTCAAAACATCGATGGGATGCCTGACAAAAACAAGTCGGGCCCACTGACGATCCAGATCTCGTGGGAGGCCGCATGAAAATCACCATAACTTCGCACGATCATTTGATTCACCATTATGACCCCAATTAAAGATCTCATGGGCGACGATGCGTGATCAAACGCATCTACCGGGACACGATTTTCGATTTGGCTATGAAGCCTTTTCGGGCACGAACGGTTCCGCATGAGCACAATTTATGAAAATCTCCAACGGCAAGACGCACAAGACACCGCATCTGAGAACTCTTCGCTATGTGCTTTATGGCGAAGAACTCCGATCGACCAAAAAATGTCATCGGCGGGATGCCTCAAACAAAAAAAAAATACGAGCCTGGCGCTGATCCGGTCACCGCACGGAAATCATAACTTCATGCACGATCCGATTTTATGACATAAATTTGGGAAAGATCTCGCACTGAGTAAATGAGCCAAAGTACATCTATGGACCCGTATCTCCATTTCGCTATTTCAAGAATTATCGCATTATGAAGGGTTCCATGAGCACAATTTATGAAAATCTCTAGTGCGGACCGCACATATCACATGAGAACTCTTCAAGCTTAGAGCAAGATATGATGGTGACCTTCGAAGTCGCCGTTTGAACCATCTATTGATGTCGCCCATTTTATTTCCTTTATTTTATTTTATATGACACGGAGAACTCGCGATCGACTCAAAATGTCTTGATGGGATGCTTGAGAAAAACATGGGGGGCCACTATCCATCGGTTCATGCGGAGGCCACAAAAAATCGCCATAACTTCACGCATGATCATCGCCATTATGACCCCAATCCAAAAGATTCCACGATGAATGCGATGGCCAAAGATCCGGAATCATCTATCCATTCGCTATTTCATTTCAAAAGACCGAAGGGTTCAAGATGAGCAATTTGTGAAATCAAGCGACCGCACAAAGACACTAGATCCCATGAGAACTCTTCGTGTGCTTGGGTGAGAGCATAAATATGATGGGTGACCTCGGAAGTCATCGTGGATCATAATGCTAATGCATTTTATTTATTTTTATTTTATTTTACCGCTGACGGAGACTCGAATCGACTCAAAAAATGTCATGATGGGATGCCTCGACAAAACATGAGTCGGCCCACGTGATCCACGACTCGTGGAGGCATGAAAAATCCATAACTTCACACATCATCGTCGATTCTCCATTATGACCCCAATCGAAAGATCTCCGGGTGCACGACGAGTGCGAGCTGCGCGACCGGGACCAGATTATTTCGCTATTTCAAGCCTTACCACGTAATACGGTTCCACATGAGCACAATTTGAGAAATCTAGACCGCATCAAGACACATATATCACATGAGAACTTTAGTTATGTGAACTGGCTTATGATGGGTGACCTGAAGTCATGGAACCATCTTTTGATGCCGCATTTTATTTTCTTTATTTTATTTTACACCGATGCCGGAGAACCGGCGGATCGACTCAAAATGTCGCCGATGGGATGCCTCAAATCAAAAAACACGTGGGGGGCCACGCGTTGGCTGCATCTCATGGAGGCCACACAAAAATCGCCATAACTTCATGCATCGTCGACATTATGACCCCAATCCAAAAGATCTCTGCATGCAACGCATGTGCCAAAGATCCGTGACTCAGATTTCGCTATTTCAAGCCTTTACCGCGACGACGGTTCGCATGAGCACAATTTTGAAATCTAGTGGGCCCACTGCAACACACAAGATCCCATGAGAACTCTTCGCTTAAGCTGCAGCAGAAAAAGATTATGATGGGTGACCTTGGAAGTCATCGGTTGAACCATCTGATGCCACCCATTTTATTTCATTTTATTTTATTTATTTTATCGATGTCGAGAACTCAACGATCGACTCAAAATCATCATCGATGGATGCTGACCGAAAACATGAGTATGGGCCCACAATCGATCTCGCGGACGCGCAAAATCACCATAACTCGCATGATCGTCCGACCTCGCCATTATGACCCCAATCCGAAAGATCTCGGGCGACGCAGATTGAGTGCAGTGCATCATGACTCGATCTGATTTCGATTTGAAGCCTTACCTCGATGGGTTCCGCATGAGCATAATTTAAAAATGTCCGAGTGACCACCCAAAGACACCGATCACATGAGAACTCTTCGCTAAATGAGCTTGGCAGAGTAAGATTATGATGGGTGACCTCCTGAAGTCGTTGTGGAACCATCTGTTGATGCCACCTATTTTATTTCCTTTTAATTTTATTTTATTTTACCATTGATGCCAAAGAACTCAATGATCGACTCAAAACATCATGGGATGCCTCGATCAAAAAACATGAGTCGTGGGGTCCACGCTAATATCTCGCGTGGAGGCGCAAAAATTCCATAACTTCACACGCATCATCCGATTGCCATTATGACCCCAATCGAAAGATCTCCGGGAAGATACGGCGATGGTCGCAAGCATCCGGCGAACCATATCTCCAATTTTGGCAATTTTGAAGCCTTACTGTGACACGTACGGGTTCCACATCTACATAATTTGCAAATTTCCATGGCACCACACCAAGACACATCCCATGAGAACTCCTCAGCTAAGCGAGCTTGGGCGAGAGTAACACTTTGAGGGGTGACCTCCTGAAGTCGCCGTGTTGAACCATCCGCTGATGCCATTTTATTTCTTTTATTTTATTTTATTTTGTCATTGATGCCGGAGAACTCAGTGATCGAGTCTACAAATGTCGTAGATGGGATGCCTCGGACTAAAAAAATACAAGTCATGGGGCCCACGAGGCTTATCCGCACATCTTGTGTGGAGGCTGCACGAAATCGCCATAACTTTGCTAACGATCGTCCGATTTTCCATTACCCAATCCAAAGATCTCGATCTATGCGAGCGAGCGCAGCATCGGGACCAGATCTTCATTTCGCTATTTCAAGCCTACCACGACAAACGTTCTGCATGAGCACAATTGGTGAAATCTCCATCGCGACCGCACCAGGACACCAGATCCATGAGAACTCTTGTTAAGAGTGCTTTGCGAGAGCACTATGATGGGTGACCTCGAAAGTCGTGTTGAACCATCTGATACCCATTTTATTTCCTTTTATTTATTTTATTTTATCATGCTGAGAACACCACGATCGACTAAAACATCGTGATGGATGCCTGATTAAGAGCCGTAAGTCACTGGATTGATCCGCACGTCGCGGCGTGGAGGCCACATGAAAATCGCCATAACTTCACCATCATCCGACCATTATGACCCCAATGAAAATCTCATGGTGTATTATGATGATGAGCAAGGCGATCTGGGACTCAGATTAATTTCGCAATTTTCGCCTTACCGCAACATGACGAAGTGATGAGCATAATTTGTAAATCTTCAACGGCGCACCGCCAACACACCGCATCCCATGAGAACTCTTCGCTAAGCTTGGGCAAGCATATGATGGGTGACCTGGAAGTCGTCGTTGAACCATCTATTGATGTCACCCAATTTTATTTTCTTTTTATTTTATTTTATTTTAACATTGACAAGAACTCGGAGATCGACTAAAAAATGTCATCGATGGATGCCTGATCAAAAACAGCGTGCCACGCATGGCCTTCTCATGTGGAGGCCGCATAAAATCCATAACTTCACGCACATCATCCGATTCGCCCATTATGACCCCAATCTAAAAGATCTGATTGCGATGAGCCGCAGCGATCTCAGATCGGATTTCAACTATTTTGAAGCCTACTGGCATACGCACGCATGAGCATAATTTTATAAATTTCCAAATGCACCGCCAAAGACACCGCATCCATGAGAACTCTTCTTAAGTGGCGAGAGCAAGATTATGATGGGTGACCTCTGGAAGTCATCATGTTGAACCATATTTCGCATTTTATTTCCTTTTATTTTATTTTATTTTATTGACACGGAGAACTCGTGATCGACTCCAAAATTTCATCGATGGGATGCCTCGATAAAAAAACACAAGTGGGGCCCACATGGTTGATCGTTCGTGGGCCGCAAAAATCACCATAACCTCACGCATCGTCATTCACATTATGACCCCAATCAAAGATAGGCACGCCGCAATGTGGCAAAGGCGCATGACTATATCTCTTTTGCTATTTTGAAGCCTACAAGACCGACGGGTTCACATGAGCATTGTGCAAATCAACGGGCGTGACTCACAAGACAAGATCATGAGAACTCTTCAAGCATGTTTGTAGAGCAAGATTATGATGGGTGACCTCGGGAAGTCATCGTGTTGAACCATCTCGCTGATGCCCCATTTTATTTCTTTATTTTATTTATTTTTTACCGCTGATGCCGAGAACTCGATCGACTCAAAAATATCATCGATGGATGCCTCGAACAGACATGGGGCCCATTCACCGCGATCTCATGCAGGCCACAAAATTACCATAACTTCATGCACGATCATCGATTCATTATGACCCCAACTGGAAAGATCTGTGACGACATGATGTGAGTCGCGCATCTGAGGGACCTGATCTCCATTTGGCTATTTCAAGCCTTACCGATGGTTCCGCATGAGCATAATTTGCGAAATTCCAGGGAGGACCACAAAGACACCATCACATGAGAACTCTTCGCTAATTAGCTTTTGGCGAGCAAGATATGATGACCCGGGAAGTCATCGTGAACCATCGATGCCGCCATTTTATTTCTTTATTTTATTTTTTTTTACCTGAGAACCCAGAATCAACTCAAAAATATCATCGATGGGACCTCAATCAAAAAAACACGAGCCATGGGGCCATGCATCTAATCCATATCTCGCTGGAGGCCGAATCGCCACCATAACTTCACATCATTTTCCATTATGACCCAACCAAAAAGATCTCCACGACATGATGCATGATGTAGCGATTCAGGACACGATCTCGATTTTGACTATTCAAGCCTTATCATGACATGGACGGTTCCGATGAGCACAATAAATTTTCAAAAAAACCGCATCAAGCACACAAGATCCTATGAGAACTCTTCTATGCTGCGCAGAGCAAGATTATGATGGGTGACCTCGGAAGTCATCGTTTGAACCATCTGTTGATGCCGCCCATTTTATTTCTTTTATTTATTTTATTTTACGTTATGCCGAGAACTCATGATCGACCAAAATGTCATCGATGGGATGCCTCTGCATGAGTTGTGGAGCCCACCGCGATCTGCCTCATTTGGAGGCCGTGGAAATCACCATAACTTCGCATGATCGATTCGCCATTATGACCCCAATCCGAAAGATCTCCGTGCGACGACGCTAGATGTGCCAGCGATCGATGACTATATCTCCAATTTTGGCTATTCAAGCCTTACCATGAATGGATGGGTTCCATGAGCAATTTGCGGAAATTCTAGCTGGCACCGCACCAAAGACACCGCATCCCATGAGAACTCTTCGCTAAGCATGCTTGGGCGAGAGCAATATGATGGGTGACCGGAAGTCATGTGTTGAACCATCTATTGATGCCATCCAATTTACTTTCCTTTATTTTTATTTTATTTTACCATTGACGCTGCAGAACTTGGAGATCAACTTCAAAAATGTCATCAATGGGATGCTCAACTAAAAACACAAGAGCCCATACGAGGTCCGCTCTCTAAGGCGCACTAAAAATACCATAACTTCATGCACGATCATCCGATTCACCATTATGGCCCCAATCCGAAAGAACTCATGATGACGCCGCAGATGTCCAAAGCACATCTGGACTCGATCCGATTTCTATTTCAAGCCTTTCGCACAAACGGACGGTTCCGATGAGCACAATTTGTGGAAAATCTCCACGGGCAACCACACCAAAGACACGAGATCCCATGAGAACTCTTCGCTAAGCATTCTTGGGCGAGAGCATTATGATGGGTGACCTGAAGTCGTGTGTTGAACCATCTGTTGATGCCATTTTATTTCCTTTATTTTTTTTATTTTATTGACGCCGAGAACTTGATCGACTCAAAATGTCATCGATGGGATGCCTCGATTGAAAACATGAGCCGTGTCACTTGATTGATCGTGAGTCTCATGGAGGCGCATAAATCGCCATAACTGCAGATCCGTCGCCATTATGACCCCAATCCGAAAAGATCTCGGGGTGATGCGCAGATGAGCCGCAAAGGGGACTATCTCCGATTTTTTTCAAGCTTACCGCGGCACGTATGGGTTCTATGAGCACAATTTGTGGCAAATCTAGCACGACCGCATCAACACACATCCCATGAGAACTCTTCGCTAAGCATGTGGGCGAGAGCATAGATGGGTGACTCCTGAAGTCATCGGGTTGAACCATCTGCTGATTTTATTTTTTATTTTATTTTATTTATGCCGAGATGGAGATCGACTCAAAATGTCATTGATGGGATGCCTCGAAAAAACATGAGCCGTGGGGCCCACGTTGGTTTCATTTCGTGGAGGCCGCACAAAATCGCCATAACTTCATGCACAATTGTCTCGATTCACCATTATGACCCCTGAAAAGATCTCGGGCGACGACATGCAGAAGAGCGACATCCGGGACCAGATCTCCGATTTGCTATTTCAAGCCTTACCGAGGCACGATGGGTTCCACAGCATAATTTATGAGAAATTCCAATACCGACACAACACCGATCCATGAGAACTCTTCGCTAAGGAGCTTAAGCGAGTATTATGATGGGTGACCTCCTGGAAGTCATTATGTTGAACCATCTATGATGCCACCATTTTATTTCCTTTATTTTTTTTTATTTTTTCGTTGACGCGGAGAACTCAGCGATCGACTCCGAAAACGTCATCCATGGGATGCCTCGATTGAAAACATGAGCCGTGCCCACTTGATGTGATCTCGTGGAGGCCGCAAAATCGCATAACTTCGCACGCATGACCGCCTGATCCATTATGACCCCAATCCGAAAGATCTTGTGGGCGATAACGCATGTAGATGAGCCGCAGTACATCTATGGGACCCGTGATCTCGATTGGCTATTTTGAAGCCTTTTCGGCATACGGTTTATGATGATACAATTTGTGGCAAATCTCAGTACAACGCACAACACACCGCATCCCATGAGAACTCTTGCTAAGCATGAGCGAGCATGATGGGTGACTCTGGAAAGTCATCGTGTTGAACCATCTATTGATGCACCAATTTTTTTATTTTATTTTTTTACGCTGATGCCGAGAACTCGGAGATCGACTCAAAATGTCATCGATGGGATGCCTCGACGAAAAACACGAGCCGTGCTCACACGGTTGGTCCCGATCTCGCGGGAGGCCGCACAAAATTGCCATAACTTCGCACGCCTCGATTCCATTATGACCCCAATCAAAGATTCCACGGCGACGACGCATGATGTTGCAATATCTTGGACCAGATCTCCGCTATTTCAAGCCACCGCGACGCATGGGTTCCACATGAGCATAATTTGAAATCCTGACCACACCAAAGACACCAGATCCAATGAGAACTCTTCGCTAAGAGCTTGGCGAGAGCAAGATATGATGGGTGACCTCCTGGAAGTCATCGTTTGAACCATCTTTGATGCCATTTTATTTCTTTTATTTTATTTTATTTTAATCGACGCTGAACGGATCGACTAAAAATGTCATGGGATGCCTGATCAAAAAACACAGTCGTGGCCCACTATTTCACATGCTCGTGAGGCCGCATGACCTTTTCCATCGCATTACTATTATGACCACCGAAAGATCTCGATGGCGCAATGTGCAAAAGCGAGAATCCGACCGTATCTCGCTATTAAAAGCCTTACCGCGGCATTCGCATAAGCTCAGAGAACATCTTGAGACCTCTGATCGCATGGCTTTGGAAGCCGCGGTTGAACATCGTTGATGACTCCTTTTATTTTATTTTATTTTATTGACGCTGGAGATGTAATCGACCAAACATCGATGGGATGCCTCAAACTGAAAAACAGTCATGGGGCCCACGCGCGATCATATCGTGGAGGCCGCACGAAATTGCCATAACTTGCATAATTCCGATTCGCCATTATGACTCAATGAAAGATCTCCATGGGCGACGACGTAGATGAGTCGCATATCTACGACTGTATCTGATTTATTTCAAGCCTTACGCGGGCACGTATGAGTTCGCATGAGCACAATTTGCAAAATCTCGGGAGACCGCACACCGATAACATGAGAACTCTTCGCTAAGCGGCTGAGAGCAAGCATGATGGGTGACCTACCGGGAAGTCATCGTGTTGAACCATCTATTGATGCCACCCATTTTTTTTTTAATTTATTTTAATTTTATTTTACCGCTGATGAGAACTCTGATCGACTCAAAATCATTGATGGATGCTCGAAAAAACACAGCCGTGGGGCCCACGATCATATCTCGTGGTGGAGGCCGCATGGAAATCACCATAACTTCACGCATGATCATCTGATTCACCATTATGACCCTAATCCGAAAAAGTCTCCATAGGGCGCACGACGAGCATATGGCCACAAGTCCATCTGGCGGGACCCATATCTCTAATTTCGGCTATTTTGAAGCTTTACCGCACACGATGGTTCCTGAGCACAATTTATGCAAATTTGGGGAACCGCATCAAAGACACAAGATCCCATGAGAACTCTTCGCTAAGAGTTTAAGAGCAAATATGATGACCTGAAGTCGTGTTGAACCATCTTGATGCCATTTTATTTCTTTTATTTTATTTTATTTTATTTTTGACTAAGATCAACTCAAAAAATGTCATGGATGCCTGGATTGAAAAATGAGCCATGGGGATCCACACGCCTCGTGGGAGGTCGCACAAAATCGCCACAATCATCCATTCGCCATTATGACCCCACCGAAAGATCTCCGTGGACGATGAGTGCAGATCGGTAAAACCCAGATCTGATGGCTATTCAAAGCCTTACCGCACGTACGGGGTTCATGAGCATAATTGTGGTAAATTCCGCACCACACAAAGACACCGCATCCCATGAGAACTCTTACTATGCTTGGGCGAGCAAGACTATGATGGGTGACCTCCTGGAAGTCATCTGGTTGAACCATTTGATCACCATTTTATTTCTTTATTTTTATTTTATTTTACATTGATGCCAAAGATCCGATGATCGACTCAAAATGTCATCGATGGGATGCCTGGATCAAAAAACATGAGTCGGGGCCCATTCGATCTGCATCTCGTGGGAGGCCGCATGAAATCGCCATAACTCGCGCATGATCATTCGCCATTATGACCCCAATCCGAAAGATCTCCGTGACGACGCCAGATGAGCAAGCATCTCTGACCAGATTTCCATTGCCTATTTTGAAGCCTTACGCACATGGACGTTCTACAGCACAAAATTTAAAAAATGCACCGCACCAAAGACACGCATCATGAGAACTCTTCGCTAAGTGTGTTTGAAGAGCAAGATTGATGGGTGACCTCTAGAAGTCATCGTGAACCATCTATTGATGCCGCCATTTTATTTCCTTTTATTTTATTTTATTTATTTTATCATGACGAGAATCATGATCGACCAAAAACATCGTAGATGGGATGCCTCAACAAAAAAAAAACATGAGTTGGGGCCCACGCGGATATCTCGTGGAGGCCACGAAATCGCATAACTGCATCCGCACATGATTCCATTATGACCCCATCCGGAAAGATCTGGGCACGACAGATAACCAAAGGCATAGACACTGATCTCGATTTGCTATTTCAAAGCCTTACCGGATGTACGGGTTCATGAGCATAATCGGCAAATCTCCAGGGGCACACCAAAGACACCGATCCCATGAGAACTCTTCGCATTGGCGAGCAGATTCTATGATGGGTGACCTCCTGAAGTCATCGTGTTGAACCATCCATTTGATGCCACCCATTTTATTTCTTTTATTTTTATTTTATTTTATCGCTGATGCGAGAACTCGATCGACTCAAAATGTCATGATGGGATGCTCTGAAAAAAACACAAGCCGTGTCATGCCGATCCACGCTCGTGTGGAGGCCGCATAAAAAATCGCCATAACTTCACGACGCATCATCGCCATTATGACCCTAACCAAAAGATCTCGCGACACGCGTGTAGATGAGCAGCGCATCCGGGACTCATATCTCGATTTCGCTATTTCAAGCCTTACCAGACGGTTCATGAGCAAAATTTCTAATGCACGCACGCACCAAGACTGCATCCACGAGAACTCTTCGCTGCTTGGTAAACATTATGATGGGTGACCTCGAAGTCGTTGAACCATCTATTGATGCCGCCATTTTATTTTATTTTTTTTATTTTATTTTATTTATTTTACCAGAATCGAGATCGACCAAAAAATGTCGGGAGATGCCTCGGACTGAAAACATGAGTCATGGTGCCCACTAGTACCACGCTTCGTATGAAGGATGCATGGAAATCACTAGAATTTGCATAATCATCGCCTCGATTCGCCATTATGACCCCAATCCGAAAGATCTCATGGCGACAACGATGATGAGCACGATCTCGGTGACCATATTCCGATTTTGCTATTTCAAGTCATCCTTGGACTATGTTTCAATAATATTGCAAATCGGGCACCACCGCACAAAGACAGATCCCATGAGAACTCTTAAGCTTTGGGCGAAAGTGAAGATGATGGGTGACCTGGAAAGTGTTTAACCGCTGATGCCACCATTTTATTTCTTTATTTTATTTTATTTTATCGCTTGAAGCCGAGAACACAATGATTCCAAAATGTCATGGGATGATCGACAAAAAATGAGTCATGGGGCCCACTAGGCGATCCATGCGCTCGTGGAGGCACAAATCCATAACTCGCCGCATGATCATTCGATTCGCCATTACAATCCGAAAGATCACGATGACGCATGAGCCGCAGACGACCGCGTGACTCAGATTCATTTCGGCTATTTTGAAGCCTTACGGCAACGGTTCATGATAATGATAAATTCCAACGGCAAATCGCATCAAAGACACCGATCATGAGAACTCTTCGCTAAGCTGTTTGGTGAGAGCAAGACTATGATGGGTGACCTCCTGAAGACGCCGGAACCATCTGTGATGCCATTTTATTTTTTTTTTATTTTATTTTACCATCGACGCCGAGAACTCGGGCGATCAACTCAAAATGTCATCGCGGGATGCCTCGGATGAAAAAAACAGCCGTGGCCCATTAGCTGACGCATCTCGTGCTGAGGCCGCATGGAAATCGCCATAACTTCACACACGATCATCATTTCGCCATTATGACCCCATGGAAAGATTCCGCGACGGGTGCAGAAAGCCGCCTGGATCCGATGGACTCCGATTCATTTTGGCATAATTTGCCACATGATCGCAAGCGCATAATCAAAAGAAGCACGCATTGCTGGAAGGGGTGATCCGGTTGCCGCATTCATTTCCTTTTTTTTATTTTATTTTACCATGAGAGAACTCTGATCAAAAAATGTCGCATGCTGAAAAACACAAGCCTGGGCACTACCGATTGTGGCATCGTGTGGAGGCCGACGAAATCACCATAACTTCGCACATCATCCGATTTGCCATTATGACCCCAACCAAAGATCTCCAGGCACGACGCGCATGATGTGCAGCAGATCTAGGGTTCAGATCTCCATTTCGCTATTTCAAGCTTTACCGCACACGCATGGTTCAGATGAGAATTTGAAATTCCGCGCGGACCACACACCATCATGAGAACTCTTCACTAAGTGCTTGAGCAAGAGCAATGATGGGTGACCTCCTGGAAGTCGTGTTGAACCATCTTGATGCCGCATTTTATTTTTTATTTTATTTTATTTTACCGCTTGACGCCGAGAACTGATCGATCAAAAAATCATCGATGGGATGCCTCACAAAAACACGAGTCGCCTCACGATTGATCCATCTGCAGGCCGCACGGAAATCACCATAACTTCGCATGCAATCGTCCCCATTATGACCCCAACTGAAAAGATCTCGTGGGCGATGATGTGTAGCACAGATATCCGTGGGACCTTATCTCCATTATTTTGAAGCCTTAGCGGATGGTTCCACATGAGCATAATTTATGGCAAATCTCCAACCGGCACCAAAGACACAGATCCATGAGAACTCTTAAGGTGCTTGACGAAAGACTATGATGGTGACCTCGAAAGTCATCATGTTGAACCATCTCTGATATCCGCATTTTATTTCATTTTATTTTATTTTATTTTACCGTTGACGCCGAGATTGCGGATCGACTCAAAACTGTCGATGGGATGCCTGACTAAAAACACGGGCCCAATAATCCATGCTCGTGTGGAGGCCGCACAAAATTGCCATAACTTCATGACCATCGTCGATTCACCATTATGACCCCAATCAAAAGATCTCGTGGGGCACACGCGCGATACATGCATGGCAGACCCGTATAATGATTTGGCTATTTGAAGCCTTACCGCATGAGATAGTTCCACATGAGCATAATTTGGCAAATCTCACCGCACCACCAAAGACGCATCACATGAGAACTTTTCGCTAAGCTGGAGTGCATTATGATGACCTTGAAGTCGTTGTTTGAACCATCTATGATGCCGCCATTTTATTTTATTTTATTTTTTTATTTTATCGCGACGCCGAGAACTCGATTATCGACTCAAAAATGTTATGATGGATACTAAAAAATGATCAAAAAATGATGGGATGCCTGACTCACGAGTCGCACTGGGCCGATCTCAACTCGTGAGGAACATCCAACTTCACGCATCATCGTCGATTCCATTATGACCCCCGAAAGATCTCGGTGCACACACGCGCAGCATATCTGTGACCCATATTTCGATTTTTTCAAGTTACCGCACGATGGGTTTCATGAGCACAATTTATGGCTCTGCGGCACACCGCAAAGACATGATCCATGAGAACTCTTCGCTAAGCTGAGAGCAAGACATGATGGGTGACCCTTGGGAAGTCATTGAGTTGAACCATCTTACGCCCCATTTTATTTTATTTTATTTTACCTGATGTAGAACTAGAGATCGACTTAAAAAATGTCATGGGATGCCTCGGATTAAAAAACATGAGCCGCAGGCGACCACCGCTGACGCCTCGTGGAGGACATGGAAATCACCATAACTTCGCGCACGATCGTCCGATTCTCCATTATGACCCCAATCCAGAAAGATCTCCATGGTGCACGAATGTGCCATAGCATGGGGGACCCTTATCTCCACTCTTTTTTTTACCACGCGACGGGTTCATGAGCATAATTTGCAACAAATTCTAGCGGGACCGCACAAGACACCAATCCCATGAGAACTCTTCAATTAAGAGTGCGTGAGTAGTACTAATGGTGACCTCGAAGTCGCCGTTGAACCATCATTGATGCCTCCATTTTATTTTTTATTTATTTTACCATCATTGAGAACACGTGATCGAAAAAAACATTAGGATGCCTTGATGAAAAAACACGAGTCGTGGGGCCCTCTTGACTAATCCGTGCGTCTTGTGTGGAGAAAGCATGGAAATTGCCATAACTTCGTGCACGATCGTTCGATTCACAATTATGACCCCAATCCAAAGATCTTGGATACGATGCAAACGAAGCGCAGTGCCGCGACCCATATCTCGATTTTGGCTTTTCAAGCCTTACACACATACGTTCGCATGAGCACAATTTGAAAATTTCCAACGCGTGACCGCACAAAGACATCATATCATGAGAACTTCTGCTTTTAAGTGAGAGAGAGTACTACGATGGGTGACCCAGAAGTCATCCTGTTGAACCATCTATTGTTGCCGCCCATTTTATTTCTATTTTTTTATTTTACCTGACGCGGAGAACTCAAAAATCGACCAAAAAATGTCATCGATGGATGCTCTGAAAAAACACAGCCGTGGCCTAATGGTCGATCCGTTCGTGGAGGCGCACAAAAAATCACAACTCAACGATCGTCCGATTTGCCATTATGACCCAATCCTAAAGATCTCGGGGCGAGATGGCGATGAGCAAAGCACATATGGGACCTGATTCCATTTTTAATTCAAAGTCTTACCGCACGGGTTCACAAAGCACCACAAGAAATTTAAGGGCACGCACAAAGACACTATCACATGAGAACTTCGCAAGAAAAGCGAGCAAGAGACTATGATGGGTGATCATCGTTGAACCATCTATTGATGCCCATTTTATTTCCTTTTTTTTATTTTATTTTACCATTGACGCTGAGAACTGAGATCGACTCAAAACATCATGGGATGCCTCAAAAAAAAAACATGAACCGCATCCCGCTGATTCTCGTGGAGGCCGCACAAAAATCACCATAACTTCACACACTATAATCTAATTCGCCATTACCAACTGATGCGACGACGCTGATGCGGTGCACATCTGGGGACCCGTATCTCGATTTTGACTATTTCAAAAGCCTTACCGCGCATACGGGTTCCGATGAATACAATTTGTAAAAAAATCTCTAATGGCGGACGCACTGCAAAGACACCGATCCCATGAGAACTTTTCGCTTAAGCTGCGTTGGGAGAGAGCAAGATGGGTGACCTCTGGAAGTCGTGTTGAACCATCTGCTGATGCGCCATTTTATTTCCTTTATTTTATTTTTTAATGTTGATGCGAGAACGGAGATCGACTAAAAATCGATGGATGCTCGACAAAAACACGAGCGGCCCACTGGCTGATCCGTGATCTCGTGGGAGGCGCATAAAATCGCCATAACTCGCACACGATGTCATTCGCCATTATGACCTCAACCCACAAAGATCTCCGCACGACGCAGAGGCAGTGCACATATGGCTGATCTCCGACTATTTTGAAAGCCTTATCAGATGGGTTCCACAAGAGCACAATTTGTGGAAAATCTCCAATGGATGCAAGCAAAGACACCGCACACCGCATCATGAGAACTCTTAGTTAAGCTTGGGCGAGCAAGACAATGATGGGTGACCTGGAAGTCATCGTGTTGAACCATTTGTTGATGCCACCCATTTTATTTTATTTTTTATTTTATTTTACCGCTGACGAGAGAACTTGACGATCGACTCAAAATGTCATCGATGGGATGCCTCGATGAAAAACACGAGTGTCATGATCCACGCTGAGCGCATAAATCACATAATTTTGCACGCATGATTCGCCATTATGACCCCAAAAGATCGGGCAATGTATATGTGAATGCATTTGCGACACGATCTCAAATTTTGCTCCTTACCAAGCAATGATGGGTTCAATGAGCATAATTTGAGACAAATTCTAAAGGCGGACCGCACCAAAGACACCGCATCTGAGAACTCTTCGCTAAGCATGCTGGGCGAGCAATACTATGATGGGTGACCTCCGGGAAGTCGCCGTGGAACCATCTATTTGATGCTAATATTTATTTCCTTTATTTTATTTTATTTTACCATTGAACTAGAGATCGACTCAAAATGTCATCGACGGATGCCTCGACTAAAAAAAACACAAGCCGTGGGGATGCGATCGACGTCTCGTGAGGCCGCATGAAAATCGCCATAACTTCATGCATCATCATTCGCCATTATGACCCAATCCAAAGATCTCAAGCATCTAGTGGGACCCATATCTCAATTTCTGATTTGAAGCCTTACCGACATGACGGTTCATGATAATTTGCGAACAAAGCAAACCGCACCAAAGACACCGATCCATGAGAACTCTTCGCATGTTTGGAGAGCACTATGATAGGTGACCTCTTGGGAAGTCTTCGTGTTGAACCATCTCTTAATGCCGCACATTTTATTTCCTTTAATTTTTATTTTATTTTACCATTGACGATAAAGAATGCATGATCAACTTTGAAAATGTCGTCGATGGGATGCCTCGATCAAAAAACTGATGGGGGCTCACGCGGATCCGATGTCTCGTGCGGAGGCCACATGAAAATCGCAATAACTTCGCCCACGATCATCTGATTCTCCATTATGACCCCAATCCGAAAGATCTCCATGGGCGATCAAGGATCCGTGATTCTGATTTTCTATTTCAACCTTACCGTGGACATAAACGTTCCGCATGAGCATAATTTGCAAATCTAAATGACCGCACCAAGACACCGCATCCCATGAGAACTCTTTAGTTAAGCGCTTTGGAGCAAGACTATGATGGGTGACCTCCTGAAGTCATCATTGAACCATCTATTGATGCCTTTTTATTTTATTTTATTTTATTGACAGAACGACTTCAAAACGTCCGATGGGATGCCTCATTGAAAAATATGAGTCCTGGCCCTGATCCGCATCTCGCAGAGACGCACGAAATCACCATAACTTCAATGCAATATCGATACCATTATGACCTTTGAAGATCTAAACACGATGCGCATGAGTGCAGCGCATGGAACCATATCAGATTATTTCAAGCCTTACCACACGACGGTTTCGATGAGCACAATTTCAAATCTCGCGACCGCACTCACACACCATATCCCATGAGAACTCTTCGCTAAGCTGCTTTGGTGAGAGCAAGATATGATGGGTGACCTCGAAATTATCGTGTTGAACCATCTGCTGATGTCATGCATTTTATTTCCTTCTATTTGTATTTTATTTTAACATTGATGCCGGAGAACTCGATGATTGACTCCGAAAATGTCATCGATGTGATGCCTCGGACTGAAAAACACGGGTCGTGGGGCCCATTGGGCTGATCCACGCATCTCGTGTGGAGGCCGCACGGAAATCGCCATAACTTCGCGCATGATCATCCGATTCACCATTATGACCCCAATCCGAAAAGATCTCCGACGATGATGATGCCAGCGATCTGGGGACTATTCCATTTCAACTATTTTGAAGCCTTACCGGCACGGATGGGTTCATGAGCATAATTACTAAATCTCCACGTGATCGCACCAAGACACCGCATCCCATGAGAACTCTTCGCTATGCGAGAGCATTACTATGATGGGTGACCTGAAGTCATCGTGGTTGAACCATCTTGATGCCATTTTATTTTTTATTTTATTTTATTTTATAGTTGACGCCGAGAGACATCGACTCATCGCCGAATGGGATGCCTGACTAAAAAACATGAGCCATGGGGGATTGATCCGGTGCTCGTGGAGGCCGCACGGAAATCACCATAACTTCACGCACGATCGTCCGATTCGCCATTATGACCCAATCCGAAAAGATCTCCGGGTGCACAATGCGCATGAGCCGCTGCGTATGGAAGATTATCTCCATTTCAAGTCTTACCGCCGCATGGACGGATTTATGAGCACAATTTGGTGAAATCTCGCCAGAGGCACCGCACCGCACAGATCACATGAGAACTCTTCTTTAAGCATGCTTAAGAGCAGACTATGATGGGTGACCTCCTGAAAGTCATCGTTGAACATCTTGATGCCACCATTTTATTTCCTTTATTTTATTTTATTTTACCGATGCGGAGAACTAGATCGACTCAAAACATCGCTGATGGGATGCCTCGACTAAAAAAATATGAGTCGGGGCCCACATCCGATCACGCCGCATCTCGTGGAGGACGACAAATCACCATAACTTGACGTCATCCGATTCGCCATTATGACCCAATCCAAAGATCTCCTGGGCGATGACGCTGATGAGCCATAGCGCATCTACCGACAGATTCATTTTGCTATTTCAATTTACCGCTTACCCACCACACCAAAGACACATCCATGAGAACTCTTCACTAAGCATGCTTGGTGAGAGCAGGATGGGTGACCTCCTGGAAGTCATCGTGTTGAACCATCTGATGCGCCATTTTATTTCCTTTATTTTATTTTATTATATCGATGCCGAGAACTCATGATCGACTAAAATGTCATCGATGTGATGCCTCGGACTAAAAACACAAGCTGTGGGGCCCACTAGGCTGATCCGCGTATCTCGTGTGGAGGCCGCACAAAAATTGTCATAACTTCATGCACAATCATCCGATTCACCATTATGACCAATCCAGGAAGATCTCTGGGTGTACGACGCTGTGATGCAAGATCACGACTGATTCTGCGCTATTTCAAGCCTTACCATGGCACGGATGGATTTCGATGAGCACAATTTGCAACAAATTCTCCGAGCACTACACACAGACAGCATCCCATGAGAACTCTTCGCTAAGCATGCTTGCGAGCAGCATATGATGGGTGACCTCGAAGTCAATTTATCAATAATCTGATGCCGCCATTTTATTTCCTTTATTTTTATTTTATTTTCATTGACATCACATAACTCAAGATTGACTAAACGCCATCGATGGATGCCTTGACTAAAATATGATGGGGCCCACTGGTCACGTGAGTCGGCAGTGAAATCACCATAACTTCGCATGATCCGCATTTGCCATTATGACCCCAATGAAAGATCTCCGCACTATGCACAAATGTGACCGGTGATCTGGAGACCAGATCTGATCTATTTCAAGCTTTATCGCATGGACGGGTTCTGAGCACAATTTAAATCTCTAGCGGTGACCGCACTGCACACACCGCATCCCATGAGAACTCTTATTAAGCTTTGGGCGAGAGCAATATATGATGGGTGACCTCAGGAAGTATATTGAACCATCTCGCATATTTTATTTCCTTTTTTTTTTTATTTATTTTATACGCCGAGAACTGTGATCGACCAAAAACATCATGATGATGCTAAAATATGATCCGTATGGATTGATCTGCCTCGATGCCGCAAAATCACCATAACTTGCACAACAAAGATCGATATGCGGAGAACTCGATTAACTCAAAACGCCATCATGGATGCCTCGCATCAAAACATGAGCTGCATGAGATCCGCACATCTCGTGGTGGCCGCCAAAAATCACCATAACTTCGCACGATCGTCTCACCATTTCACCCCAAAAAGATCTCTGGCTTAATGACGCGCGATGGAAGCATCTGAACACGATTCCAATTTTGACTAGTTTGAAGCCATACCGTGGCATGGACGGGTTCCGTATCAGCATAATTTACGGAAAATCTCCAAGCACCGCACAAAGACACTAGATCCCATGAGAACTTCTAAGCGCTGCTTGGGCGAGAGCAAGTCTATGATGGGTGACCTGTGGTTGAACCATCTATCGATGCCATTTTATTTCTTATTTATTTTATTTATTTTACCATTGACGCCGCAGAACTCAGCGATCGACTTCGAAAATGTCATCGATGGGATGCCTTGGACAGCAAAATATGAGCCGTGGGGACCACTCGGCTGATCCACACATCTCATGTGGAGACCGCATGAAAATTGCCATAACTCGCATCGCCCAATTCTCTCCATTATGACCCAACCAAAAAGATCTCATGGCGATGACGCGCAGATGCCACAAAGGATCTAGCGACTATCTTAGATTTCATCTATTTCAAAACCTTTCCGCGGCATGATCGATTTCGCATGAGCCAATTTATGGTAAATATCCAGCATCGCACCGCAAGACATCGATCCCATGAGAACTCTTCAAGCATGCTTGGGAGAGAGCAAGACTGATGGGTGACCTCCTAGAAGTCGTGTTAAACCATCTATTGATGCCACCCATTTTATTTCCTTTATTTGTATTTTATTTTATTGATGTTGGAGAACTGATCGACTCCAAAATGTCATCGGGATGCCTCGATCAAAAATATGAGCCATGGAGCCCACATGGCTAATCCTCATCTCTCTGCCGAGAAATTGCCATAACTTCGCACGATCATCCGCCATTATGACCAATCAGAAAGATCTCGAGCACTACATGCGATGAGACGTAGCGCATGGGACTGATCATTTCTGCTATTTCAAACCCTTACCGCAAATATAGGTTTTGATGAGCACAATTTGAAATCTCGCGACTACACCAAAGACACCATATCCCGTGAGAACTCCTCAATAAAACATGCTTGGGCAAGAGCAGTACTATGATAGGTGACCTTCTAGGAAGTCGTCGCGTTGAACCATCTGTTGATGCCCATTTTATTCTTTATTTTATTTTATTTTATTTTGACGCATGAGAACTGATCAACTCAAAATGTTATCGATGGGATGTTGACCGATAAACATGAGGCGTAATATCCATGGTTCGCGGAGGCCGCATAAATTGCCATAACTTCATGCACGATCATCTGATTCGCCATTATTTTATCATTGACCCCAATCCGGAAAGATCTCTGCGGGGCACACGATGCACAGATGACCCGTAGATGCATCTATCGGGACCCGTATCTCTGATTTTGACTATTTCGAAGCCTTACCGTGGCACGGATGCATTCCGGATGAGCACAATTTATGCAGATCCAACGAAGCAAAATGTAACCGCACACATATCCCATGATAACTCTTCAGTTAAGTGCGCATGGTTGAGAGCAATACTATGATGGGTGACCAGTCTAAGGAAATCATCATGTTGAACCATTTGTTGATGCTATGCATTTTATGTCATTTTATTTTTAATTTATTTTAACATTGAAGATGGAGAACTTGATGATCGACTCCAAAAACATCATCGATGGGATGCCTAACTAAAAAAAAACACGAGCCTAGTGACCGCATGTGTGGAGGTCGCACAAATCGCCATAACTTATGCACCATTGTCCGCCATTATGACCCCAATCCGTAAAGATCTTCATACGCAGATGAGTAGATGAGAAGCATCTAAGAATCGTATCTTCGATTTCAGCTATTTTGAATCTTTACCGCAAAGATGCACTAGTTCCGATGAGCACAATTTATGGCAAATTCACCGCACCGCACATCGATCCCATGAGAACTCTTCGCTAACTGTTGGGAGAGAGCAAGAATGGGTGACCGGGAAAATCATCGTTGAACCATATTGATGTCGCATTTTATTTCTTTTTATTTGTATCTTATTTTAACTACGAACTCGGCGATCGACTCAAAAAAATGTCATTGTGGGATGCCTCAAAAAAACACGAGTGGGGCCACTATCGATCCATGCATCTCGTGTGGATGCCGCACAAAAATTGCCATAACTTCGCACATGATAGTCTGATTCTACATTATGACCCCAATCCAAAAATATCTCCACTGGGCGCACGATGCGTAGATGATCCATGATCTAAACTCGATCTCCATTTTGCTATTTCAAGTCTTACCGTGCACAACGTTCCGCAGAGCAATTTCAAATCTCCGGCACAACGCACTGTATCTTCTCATGAGAACTCTTCCAAAGCTTGAGCAAGAGCAGTACTATGATGGGTGACCTCCTGGGAAGTCATCATGTTGAATTGTCTGTTCATTCCACCCATTTTATTTCCTTTTATTTTTTTGTATTTTACCGTTGACGCCGGAGAACTCGAAAGTCAACTCCAAAAATGTCATTGATTGATTCCTCAGACTCAAAACCACGAGCCATGAGGCTTATCCGCTCTCGTAGAGGTCGCATGAAAATCACCATAACATCATGCATGATCGCCCCGATTCATTATGATCCAATCGCACCACGAAGCGATGAGCCATGTGTATCTATCGGACCAGATTCTCCATTTCGCTTATTCAAGTCTTACCGGCAATGACGGTGATGAGCACAATTTGTAGCAAATTCTAGCGAAAACGACTAAGATACTAGATCGATGAGAACTCTTCAGTTAAGCATGCTTGGGTGAGAGTAGTACTATGATGGGTGACCTTCTGGGAAGTTATCGTGTTAAACCATATGTTGATGCCGCTAATTTTATTTCCTTTATTTTTTTTTTTTACGCCAGAACTCGGTGATCGACCAAAATGTCATCGATGGGATACCTGACTAAAAAACACACGCGGGGCCCACTCACGATCCGCTGCCTGTGGAAGCCGCACAAATTTCCATAACTTCACACATCCGTTCAATCACATGACCCTAATCCAAAAAGATCTGGGCAAGACGCATATGTGCCGTAGGTATCTCCGATTTCGGCTATTCCAAAGCCTTACCGTGGCATGGATAGGTTCCAGATGAGCACAATTTGTAGCAATGCTCCAGTGAGCACGACCGTACCTGTACACCAGATCCCATGAGAACTCTTCAATTAAGCGTGCTTGGGCGAGAGCAATACTATGATGGGTGACTTCCTCGGAAGTCATCATGTTGAACCATCTGTTGATGCCGCTCATTTTATTTCCTTTTATTTGTATTTTAATTTAACGTTGATGCTAGAGTCCTCGATAATCAACTCTAAAAATGTCATTGATGGGATACCTCAGACTGAAAAACACTAGCCATGGGGCCCACAAGGCTGATCCGCACGTCTCATGTGGAGGCCGCACAAAAATTGCCTTAACTTCGTGCATGATCGTCTGATTCTCCATTATGACCCCAATCTAGAAAGATCTCTACGGGGCGCATGACACATAGATGAGCCACAGGTGGATCTGGCGGGACCCATATCTCCGATTTCAAATCCTTAATGCGGCACGGAAGGGTTCTGCATGAGAACAATTTTTGGCAAATCTCCAATGACTCCCCCGCACATGCATCCCATGAGAACTCTTCGCCAGCGCTTGAGCGAGAGCAAGCATGATGGGTGACCCTTTGAAGTCATCTTGTTGAACCATCCGCTGATGCCACCCATTCTATGTCCTTAATTTTATTTTATTTTACCGCTGACGCCGGAGAACTCGTAGATCGACCACGAAAACGTGTCGATGGGATGCCTCGATCAAAAAAACACGAGCCGTGGTCTGGTTGATCCGCATCTCGTGGAGGTCGCACGAAAATCGCCAAAACTTCACGTACGATCTTCTAATTCGTAAATATGACCCCAATCCAAAAGATCTTCATAGCATCGACACGCAGATGTGCCGACATATGCATTTAGGTGACCAGATCTCCGATCGACTATTTCAAAGTCTTACCGTG